>WSUB01000003.1:345847-755294 GCA_019633425.1 Tulasnella sp. 424 | reverse complement strand
CCAGCAGCCGTCCCCTTACCTCCATCGCCTCTAACCGTCTCCAGCACATCCAACGTAACCTCAGATTCAGAGCCATGTCGTCAGCTTCAGAACTCAAGCCGATCAAACTATACACGGCGGGAACACCCAACGGCTTTAAGGCCTCTATCTTCCTCGAGGAGCTCAAAGCCGCTTATCCTGGGTTCACATACGAGTTCCAGCCCCTCGCTTTTTCCAAGAACGAGCAAAAGGAACCTTGGTACTTGAAGATCAATCCCAATGGTCGCATCCCAGCTATCTCGGACCCCAACCGTGAAGACTTCAATGTCTTTGAGTCTGCTGCGCTCATAATGTATCTGATACAACATTATGATAAGGAGTTTAAACTATCGTGAGTTGGTCAAATATGGCTAGCTCACAGCCAGTGACGTGTCATTGTGCTGACAATTCCGATCTCTGCGAAACAGGTTCGACCCTGTAAACGAACCCGACGCTTACTCTGAAGCCTTACAATGGACGTTCTTTGTCCATGGCGGTATCGGCCCTATGCAAGGTCAGGCTATCCACTTCTTCCGGGCCGCACCCGAGAAAATGTACGTTGCTCCCAACCGAATTCTTCCGTCTTGGTCATTAACCTCGTTGGCCCTGAAATGCAGCCCATACGGAATCAAGCGCTACATCGAGGAGACTCATCGCCTGTACAGTGTGCTGGAAGCTAGGCTGAGCAATGGTCGGGAATACCTTGCTGGTCCTGGCAAGGGCAAATTCAGCTTTGCTGACGTAAACGGGTTCCCCTGGTACGTTCTAGCCATTTCGCATGCTGCGGGTGATTTTAGATGCTGACCGTGCGTTGGTGTGTATCAGGGTTCGCGGCCACGGTTTTGCAGGAATCCAGAATTTCCAAACCGACTTCCCCAATGTCCAGGTGAGATCCAATAGGACGTTCAACCCGATAGTTGTCGACTGAGGAGCTGACGTGCGTCTCCTCTTGTCAGGCCTGGCTAGATCGTATCGAAGCTCGCCCCGCGGTGTACGAGGGCTTGGGCGTACCAGCGAGAGGCAAGAAGATGACCCAGGAGGAGGTAGAGAAGGTTGCTGCCGATGCTCGGGCATATCTTTAGTAACCCAAGCAAGTAGAGTATAAGGACCATTTAGTTAGGCTGTAAATTCCCAGTATTGCGCTCTCAAAAGCTGTTAGGCAAAAGGAATATGTCGCGTGACGTTGAGCCCGAGTGTGGACCGGATAGTCACTGGTCTGATCGCCTAGCGATGCCGAGAGGCACAACTTTTCGAGCCGTGGGTCACGGGGCGCTTCTTGAGCGTAGCTGGTGGGAGGACGGGAGCCTGGCGGGGATCTACCATGCGCGTGGAGGGTCAGTTTCGGGAGAATGGGTTTGGCAAGCGTGAGGCTCATGCTGCTCGTACTGCCTCCGTCGGGCCAGTCGTTTAAACGTTTCCGTTCCTCAACTCTATCGGTATCACCTGTGCTATGTGCTGGGGCCACTCGACTCTGTGGCGCAGTATGGATCGCTCGTGGGCGAGACGTTCTATGCCGTTGAGGAGTAGGCTTGGTGGGCAAGATTGGGAGAGACAGGATCGGAACTCACCAGGTGCTCTCCCCGTGACTCATGTGGCACGGCGTCGACTTGGTGGCGAGTCCCAAAACACTGACTGAGAAAACTTAGTCTCTGGCCACAAGGTAAGAGCAGCGCGGATTTTGCAAGGCATGGTTCTGTTTGATAAAAGTCGGGCCCTGTCCGGGCTCCCCTGACGGATCGAGGGAACCTACCCTCGTTGAGTGGACGAGGACGATGACAGGCTGGGAAAGGAAAATGTGACTCAGCCGCACATACGGCCGCAGCTTTTCAGGCTTCCGCACGTATTCTTACCAAGACCATAGCTCTTTACCCGGGTGCTGACTGAAATTCTTCCGTGAGCCTGAAATTCCGTGTACCTAATAGAGGTCTTCCAATCAAAGAGCCTGCTTACCAATTTACAAGGCAAGGTTCTGTTTGACAAAAGTCGGGCCATGTCCGGGCTCCCCTGACGAATCGAGGGAACTTACCCTCGCCGAGTGGACGATGCCGAAGACAAGCTGGTAGGGAAAAATGTGACTCAGCTGCTCATAGACCGCAGCTTTTCAGGCTTCCGCAGACATTCAGACCATAGTTCTTTACTTTGGTGCTGACTGAAATTCTTCCGTGAGCCTGAAATTCCGTGTACGTGTACCTAATATGCCAGCAAGGAAAGAGGTCTTCCAATCAAAGAGCCTGCTTACCAATCGAGGCCCTCCTCCACACCCCATTATAGATGTTTGTTTCGTCATCCTTGCTCACTCATATGCTGCACGCCTCCTATAAAGTATTATCCGTTATCAATGATTAGATCTTTCCTCAGCAGCCGTCCCCTTACCTCCATCGCCTCTAACCGTCTCCAGCACATCCAACGTAACCTCAGATTCAGAGCCATGTCGTCAGCTTTAGAACTCAAGCCGATCAAATTGTACACGGCGCAAACACCCAACGGCTATAAAACCTCTATCTTCCTCGAAGAGCTCAAAGCTGCTTATCCTGGGTTCACATACGAATTCCAGTCCCTCTCTTTTTCCAAGAACGAGCAGAAGGAACCTTGGTACTTGAAGATCAACCCCAACGGTCGCATCCCAGCTATCTCGGACCCCAATCGTGAAGACTTCAATGTTTTTGAGACTGCTGCGGTAATATTGTATCTGATACAACATTATGATAAGGAGTTTAAGCTATCGTGAGTCGTTTAAATATCGCTAGCTCTCACAGCGAGTGATGTGTCATTGTTGCTGACAAAATTCCGATCTTTGCGAAATAGCTTCGACCCTGTAAACGAACCCGACGCTTACTCTGAAGCCTTACAATGGACGTTCTTCGTCCATGGCGGTATTGGCCCTATGCAAGGTCAAGCTAATCACTTCTTCCGATACGCACCCGAGAAAATGTACGTTCCTCCCAGCCGAATTCTTCCGACCTGAGTATTAACCTCGTTGGCCTCGAACTGCAGCCCGTACGCAATCAAGCGTTATAATGACGAGACTCGCCGCCTGTACAGTGTGCTAGAAGCCAGGCTTAGCGATGGTCGGGAATACCTTGCTGGTCCTGGCAAAGGCAAATACAGCTTTGCTGACGTCAACGGGTTCCCTTGGTACGTTCTAGCCATTCCGTGGGCTGCGGGTGATTTTAGATGCTGATCGTGTGTTCGTGTGTATCAGGGTTCGCGGCCACGGTTGGGCAGGAATCCAGAATTTCGAAGCCGACTTCCCGAATGTCCAGGTGAGATCCGATAGGACGTTCAACCCGATGCTTGTCGACTAAGGAACTGACGTGCATCTTATCTCTCGTCAGGCATGGCTAGATCGTATCGAAGCCCGCCCCGCAGTGTACGAGGGCTTGGGCGTACCAGCGAGAGGCAAGAAGATGACCAAGGAGGAGGAAGAGAAGGCTGCTGCCGAGGCTCGTGCGTGGATCTTGGGTAACCCAAGCAAGTAGAAGATAGGAACCATGTAGTTAGTTTGTAATTGCATTGCATTGCATTTTCAAATGCTGTTGGGCAAACGAATATGTCGCGTGACGTCGAACCTGAGTCTGGATCGTATAGTCAGTCTGATCGACCAGTAATGCCGGGAGGCACAGCTTCTCAAGTCGTGGGCGGCTTCGTGACTGTAGCTGGCTGGAGGATGGGAGCCGGGCTATGGTATACCGTGCGTGTGGAGGGTCGGTTTCGGGAGAATGTGTTTGCCAAACGCGAGGCTCGTGCTGCCCGTACCGCCTCCGTCGAGCCAGTCGTTCCCCCTTCCCAGATTCTGTCGGTGTTGCTTGTGCTATGTGCTGGGGCCACTCGACTCTGCGGCGAAGTATGGATTGCTCATGGGCGAGACGTTCTATTCTGTTGAGGAGGAGGCTCGGTAGGCAAGATTGAAAGAGACAGGGATCGGAACTCACCAGGTGCTCTCCCCGTGACCTGACGCCATTCTAATATAAAAGAGCGACATCGTCCCTCGTACGTAAATCGAGCCTCCGGGACCCCAGGCCAGAGCTAAACCCGTCCGATCAAACCGCAGAAGGCAGGAGAACACTGCAACGAGGCATTCAGAACCATAAGGAAGGAATGATTACGCATTAAAGGCAGCATAAGCTTTGAGATAACACTCGTGGGTTGCTATCGTGCCAGATTGGGCAGACGGAAAGGTTGCGGAGTGCTGGAGAGCCACTTGAACTCTGAGTAAGAGCGTCCCAGATGGATGTTCATCTCTGTAGAGTCCCCCAGGGAACTGAAAAGTAAATCCAAATTTACGTTGTGGATTTAGAGATGGCGTTCTGTAGTCGAAGCTTTCGTAGATGGCGAAGATGCGTGCGGGGAGATCCCAAAAACACCTAGCCGTACAAACTCATTTCCACTTCAACGCCAACTATCCCAATGGTTCAATTTAGTCGCCAAAGTAAACAATCCTCTTAGGCAGTCGATATTCAACTGGTGCGGCTAAGTAAATCAAGCGCCGGACCTGAAGTTCCCAGGATCGGATATAGGCCGGTCTGGATTTGGATGGCCGCAGGCCCTTCCAAAAGCTGTGATCTTTGTGTGACCTCTGTACTGACAGTGGAACCACGCAAGTGTCGTTCTCTAGCTGACTTTCCGGTCTTGCAACGACCGGATCCTCGACTGTCCAAAACACAAAAGTCTAAGATCCCGTAGGTTTTGAGCAAACGAGGGAAAACATGTCTCTTGCCAAGGTACACGTGGGACTCAGAGAAGAGAATGAGCGAGGAAAAAAAGGCGAAATAATGGGTCGCTTCTAAGACGGGCATCAGCCCCATCGATGATCCGCTAAACAGGAGGCTGGGTCGGCCTGACGATGGTCACCAGGTATCCAACGGGATGGAAGGTTATCTTTGTCTAAATGTTTAATCTCACATGGTGTCATCATTCGCAAGTCAGGAGCGTCCATGACGAATTCGACGAATTAATTCTCCGAGGCATTCGGGACGCTCGAGTTTGGAAATGTTCAGCGGAGTTGTGCTGGTAGGCATGGATGCCGCCGTGTGACGCCAGCAGCCGCAGACCGCCGAGCGTACGGGATAGCGTTGGGTCGACCTTTAACCTTCCCAGCGAATCCGCCCTATAAGAAGGGACCACTCTTTTGACGTTTGTTATGCAACTATCCTTCTCTACCTTCGTTCTGGGCTCCGGGTTAGACTCCTGTTTGGGGCGTTATCAGCAACCTGCCCTCAGGCGGCTTGTTTTGGCCTATTCGAACGGGCACGCAATCGGGGTCGCAAATCGCATCACTGCCCGTCATTTATGAACGATATTGCTCGAAGTTCGCCTAGCATTTTCGCTCGAAACACCTCTTTTGCTACTCCTGAGTCCACCGTCACGAAAACAGTGCCTCCCTTGGAAAATCGTCCGGGAAACACACGAATTACGACACACCCGCGGGCCGAGCTACCACTTTGCTGAAATCTCGGAAATCGGAATCCCCTCCCATCCCAACCAACCCCATCTTCCACGAAGTAGCTTTCATCTCATTGATCACTCGCACTCGACAGTTTCATCAGCTCTGCAGGACGCTCACGCCTCGCCTGTCCCAACACGCACCTCCATCTGGATGGCGTCTTCAATGGCTCACCAGTCCGACAACACTACAAATACTCACTCCACTGCTCGTCGTCCTACTCTTCCTCCTCTACACTCTACTTTAACGGCATCCTCCTCATCTTCTTCACTCACCCTACCATCACTCTTCTCATCCCGACCCATTCTCACCGCACCACAATACGATCTTGCCCATTTCGCTTCTGTCTTTGCCACGTTCTCACAGAAGGCTGCTCAAGATATTCACACTGAAAAAATGGAGCTTGGAGGAAATTCCCCTGGAAGTAGCTATGCTGGATATGGGCGTCAGCTTGGTGAGACCGATGACCTCAACAACAGTGAGCACGCTTCTCACATCACGTTTTCAAAGATACACCGGCCTACCCGGCTCATTACATGCCTTCAGACAACTCTGGACGAAGTGGGCAATTCCCACCAGGGCACCCGATGACGTCCCAATACGGTGGCCAGTCGTCATATCCAGCGTTCCACTCTGCAGCAGGAGGTAGTACCAGTCATCAGCAAGCCCAGTATACTAGCGTTCCTACGGCCGACTTGGCTGCTTTGCAAATGATGTGGTTGCAAACGATGGGCTCTGGCCGTGGTCACCCCCAACCCGCAAGCGAGCCCACCCAGTCAAGTTACCAACTTTCTTCCCAACCCAGTGCTCCGTGGCCGATCCCTACTATGCCTGGCCAGCCGATCCCGGGGGGCGCCATGGGAAACAACTGGCTTCCTCCCAACGTTCCGGGTTCTGCTGTTCCTCCATTCGCCGTCCCGCACGCCGGTGGTAATCAGATTCACCCCAATCTTGGTCAACAAGTGTCGGAGATGCAAGCCAGGCAGTTGCTGTACATGCAATGGCAACAGCAGCAACAGCAATTGGCGGCAGGTGGTGGAAGCTCTTCTGCCGGATTCGACCCAGCTGCGGGTTCCCCTCCAGGCGATCGCTCCTCTGGCAGCGAGGCCCACGGAACGGAAGACCCGGATATCACGGACGACAAGAGACGAAGGAACACAGAAGCATCGGGTAAGCGGGTTTTCCTTACCACTTTTTTTTCGGTCGTCTGACCTCCGCTCCGTCACATAGCTCGATTCAGAGCCAAGAAAAAAGAGCGCGTTAATGCCCTTTCCTCAAAGATCTCCAACCTTGAGAACAAAGCAAACGATTTGGGTGAGTTTCTAGTAGGCTTCCGCCTCGTGTCAGGTTTTCTGACTCGGACCGCAATGTTTTAGAACGAGAGGCTACTGATCTCAAGACGGAGAATGCTTGGCTGAAGGAACTTGTCATCATGAAAGGTCGTCGGAGGCTCGAAGTGCAAGGTGCTGCATCGACTGGGTCGAGGGCACAGCACGAAGGCGACAGCGACAGCGAGCACGAGTAGGCGGCTCGTGGCATTGTAAATCACTGTAAACACCTGCATTCATCTGTACCCATCTGTACCCACACTCTCATATACCATCAATCCGAGCATTTCGACCATCATCCACGTGTCGCCACGGGGCAAAGCATAGCACGATTGAAAATTTCTTTGAAGTCTAAGCAATTGTTCAAGTACTTTACACATACGAGGCGAGACAACGGACGAACGCTATGTACAAATAAGAGAAACGGGACTAATAGTAGCGTTTAAGATGAATATTTGGAGAGAGAAAGAGGCAAACAGAAACAGACACCGAAGAGGCAGAGAGAGACGAGAAAGAGTGAGGAAATATCATCGAATTTGGAATCGACGGGAGATGGGAGACGAACGAGTGTGAAGCGCCAAATGCGCGGTCCGCAACGTACAAGGAGGAATAATGAACGATGAAGATAAGAAGGGGAACCTGATGTCGGGGTAGCCCATCAGAAGACAAACCGACGAAGAGCGCCACGTACAAAAACCCAAGGCGGATGAGAGATAGAGTAGAGAGGGGGGGGGGGGGAGTGAACATAGGAGTCCAAGGAACTATGGAATGCCAAGCGAGGTCCAGGAATAGTATGAAGATTGACAGTGAACGAATGCGAAGGGGATGGCGGGGGAATGGATGCAAGTGAGGGTATCGACAAGGGGAACGATGGACATCGACTGTTTTGCACGATGTTTAGACGACATAGAGCACGACTTGGTGCGAGTCGAAGGCGATCTGCAAGTCGTCATTGGACGCCAAGCTAATCATATCCCCATCTTCGTCCCTGTACCGCACTTTGAACAATGTCTGGTCCCCTCGAGCACCGCATAGTCGGATCTTCTTGCCAACCTTCTCCATCAACTCGTGATAGTCGATAGACTTTTGGACCACGATGACGAACAGGTCCTCCTTGTAATGCACCTTGACCCTCACGGGGGTGTCGTACTTCTCGCCAGCACCGGCAAAGACCTGGCTTCGCATGGGGCGCAGGGTGGACAAGTTCGATTCGTTAGAACCATAGGGCGTTACCGGGCTGGTCGTCTGACTGACAGAATAGTCTGACGACACGTTGGTGGACTGGCTCGAACCGCTTCCTCGCTTCTCTTCGACGGGCGTACTAGTGGCCTTGGACCAGGTAGCGTTGACATTCGTGTTGATCGGCATTGGAGGAGGGGGATCTTGCGTCCGTCCGTTGGGGTTGTAATGGGTCGGGGTACTGGCACTACGAAGGCGAGCGGGTTGAGGTGGGCCGGCTGCTGGAACTGCGTACTGCTGGTTCATGCTCTGGCGACCGTTTTGGTCCTCGTACGTGCTTCGCAAACGAGTCGAGCTGAATTGGCTGCGGAGCTGTCGCATGCCGGAAGATGGCGGTGGAGCGTTTGCGTTTGTGAAGCTGGCATCGCTAGCAGTGCTCAAGCCTCGCAACAAAGGGTTCCGAGCAGGGTTGATGGGGAGTGGGAGGGATCCGCCATGGGCCTTGGGGGGGAGGGACGCATGTGGTCGACGAGCGCTACTGGGAGTTGCTCGTCCGCTCGCAGTCGAATATGGTGACTCGTACCCGTGCTCCTCGCTGATCCAGTTTTCCTCGTCCGTTGGCGCTTCATCCGTAGTACGGCTGTCCACACGCTCTCTCGGCGCGTAGCCCAAGCTTTGATGGGCAGAGTATCCGGCAGGGGTACCAGGTGTAACGGGGAACTCGCCGGCCATCTGGGATGAAGAAGTGTAACGACCGCGAACTTGTTGTGGGTTGTAAGTCGTCTGGGCAGCCGACGCCGAAGCAGGATAGCCACGCGCCGCCATCGAGGGTCGTCGGGGCGAGTCGTTCTTGGCAATGAGCTTGTTGATGGTGGTCTCCCACTGCTTCATCTGTTCCTCGGTACGGCATCGAAGAGTGAAGTATTCAATGTCTTCATCTCCTCTCCACCACACTTGCAGAGCATGACCTAAGAGTCGAGGACGAGTGAGAAGGGAATCCCTAGCCGTGAAGAACATGACAACATACCGTCTTTCTTGCTCGGCGTTGCAGCGGTAACGTTATTCAGGAAGATCCGTCCCTTCAACAACAACGGCGTCATCCGCTTCTTGCCGCCCTGACTAGCCAGCACAGCGGCGGCGGCGGCCTTTTCAGCAGCGGTCATATTCTTCTTCAAGATCGAGTTGCTCTTCCCAGCCTTCTTGTTGGAACCGTTCGCACCAGCAGGTGTCGGGACGGCCTCTTTGCAGCAAAGGATGATCTTCTCGAACAAGAAGACATGGTACTCCCGATCGACCTCGGCCTTGGTAACGAAGAAGATTTCGTCCAACAAAAGCTGGCCAAAGTGGGAAAGGTGATGTCCCTTCCAGTCTTCAACGCGCTGTTCCAAGTGCTTGACCGTCTGCAAATTTTCCTGCCGACGCTGAGCTTCGTTGACACGGTCGGTAATTCTCTTCGCAGCGGCGTGCCCTGCCACGAGTTCATCGCGATACGAATATTCAGGCCCAGCTTTTTTCACGAGTTGCTATTGATTCCATGGGGTTAAAAAAAGAAAAGAAACCGAGTGTCAGTTGCCCACCGTGGGCGGAAAACGAAGGCGCGGGAGAATCTCACCTCAAGGAGGAGTGGGTACTTGCAAATTCGCTGAACTGGCTTGATCAAGAAAGCCGGCAATTCTGATCTCGGGTTGATCATGTCACATAGTGCCTGTTCAGGCATAAGTGACCGTTGCGGCGAAAAAGATGTTGAGAAAACGGGGCCGAACAGGGACAGGGGAGTGTGTGATGCGGGGAAAGTTGGTTGACATGCGTGTCGTGAACAACGTAACCGAGCATCGTTCGTCCGCGCCCACGAGGTCGGCGATTGGCGAACGTAGATGCGGAACCATATGGTGGTTGGCAGTCGACGAGACAAGCGAAAACGTTGGCGACCATTGAATGAGGAAGGGCAGAAGCGAAAAGAAAAAACGAAGCGATTGGTCAGCAAAAACGCCATATCGCCAATTGGATCCAAATAAAAAGGGTCAAGAGAAAACCGGCGCAAAGAAGAAGGGTGCTTCGATGCCGCTTCGGATCAAGGAGAGTTGAGGCGCCGCCGCAAAAAAAGAGCACAGAGCGAATTGCGCCTGAGACCGTCAACGGGCCGCTTCGTGTGACGGATACCAAAGGGGGAAGGCAATACGAGGAAATGTGTGGCGTTTTGCGGGACAGGGCTGCGCCCGTGTTCTCCACAAATCTCGCAAAATAATGATGGGAAACGGTGAAGGGACGGCGGGAAGGAGGGTGCAGTTTTTTTTGAATTGGAAAAAAAAGCAAAGGAGGGGGAAGACGCACCATAAGGTTTTGTTCCTCCACTTGAAGCAACTCGGAAGCGTTTGTGTAGTTTGCGCAGTATGGCTCGTAGACGGCGAATTCCTCCTCCTACAGCGCCATAAACCCATCGGGCAGCAAAGAGACAGAGGAAAGGAGAGTAAGTTAGCAACGCAAAAGTCTCGTGTGTGCGCGGGTGCGGCGGGAAGGGGGAGGTGACAAAGGCAAATGAAGTCGGGAGGTGAAAAGGGTTGAGCGTGTGAAGGGCGCGAGTCTCGGCCCCAGAGGAGAAGGGGCGATCGGGCCAAGAATCGGGGCGAGCGGGGGAATTGTGATGGGCGAAGAAAACGACGAAAAAGAGGGGAAAAGAATGGATGGAAGAGGGGGAGGGATGATGGATGTCGAGAGCAACGAGGGCGGGCTTACCTTGGACGTGAATGCGCTCCCCCACCGTTGAAGATGCCAAGGCTGCTCGTAGATGCCCTCCAAAACGATGAGGAATTGGCGTTGGAAATCTAGGAGCTTGTTAAGACCCGGGAAAAGATGGTGAATGGTGTCCAGGTCCATAACACCGCTAGAGCTTAGCGTGGTTGCGTATTCCTATTCAAACAGGAACGAAGATATGCGTTTAGTTATTCCCCGTGCTCCGAGACTAGCCCACGGGCAGCGCTCGCGAAAACAAGGACGTACGCGCATGACCTCTAAATCTCCAACGTATTTGCGCTCGGTCTCGATCAACTCGCGAATGACTTGATTGCGCTCGCGCTCTGCATCGCCTGGACCGGCGCCATCGATGGAGATGGGCGCTACGGTGGAGCCGATTGGGTCGAATGGGGTAGGGAGGGAGGGTGGTGTCGGAGGGGCTTCCTCGGGCTTGAAGACCTTGGCTGGAAGGAGGTCGACGAGCCTCATCACAGTGCTGACCACCTTTAGAAGCCGACCAGGTCAGTGCCTAACGCCCCAATCAGTGAGGAAAAACCCGTTTGCGCGTACCCTAACAAAGCCATTTGTATCGCGAGCATCGGAATGGAGTTCCATAATGGTAAAAATCTCTCCAGGCCACTCTCCGAGCCTTTTCATCTCTGTGATGCCGATGATGAACTTTGCGGTGGCATGTTTCCGGGCCTTTGTATCTTCGATATCAAGCTCGTCTGGATTGGTATTGACGTCGATGTCTGGACGGTTTGGGAGGAGGTTGAAGAGGAAGCAGAGAGGGGTACCGAGCGCGAAGCAGTCCCAGAGCTGACGGACGGGATCCGTAGACTGACTCTGGCGATTGTTGCCTGCTGATAGAGGGCTGGAGATGCTCAAGAACGGGGCAAAGCCTTCTATGCGGACGAGCTTTTGGCGGAGCTGTGAGCACTGCTGGTAGAGGGAGGTGGACGAGGAGGCTGATTTATTGAGGAGCTGGTTCATGTTGGAAGGTGGAGGAATGTCGATAGAGGGGATTTGTCCGTTTGCGCCGACCAGCGACTTCTTGCGACTGGGCACAGTGGCCATACAGTAGGGGAGGAGGAAGAGACGGCGGTGACGGGGGAGGAGGAGGGGAGGGAGGAAGGAGACGGGGGAGAGATGGTTGGAAGGGAGGAAGGAGAGAAGAGAGAGAGAGGTAGTCTTCTTCTGAGGCGTGTGTTTCCGTCTGGACTGCACACAAACAATTCACCAGTTAGGGCCTCGACCACCCACGACCATCCCTTCACCCCCGTAGATCTTCGCGCCCCCGACGCACGTAACTTTGGTATTCCGGACGTCCAGATCGTCGTCGACTCTCCCTTAAGGACCGTCCCCCACGGCGTTCACCAGTCGTCTTTCGCACCCACCGTCCCTTCGCCCCCTCCGCGCTCGCCAAACGATTTTGCAAAGTTTTTTTTTCCTCGATGCCTGCTGAGACATCCGCATCCGTCCTTTTGCGTCCACTTACCCCCGTCCCTAGACCCGGACTCATCCTTCCACCGTCTCCACGCCGACAAACAGCGAAAGGCTCACTGCCCCGCCGTATCCTTTAAACTGATCTGCCAAGCAGAAGAGCCCGTTTACTGTAACCCGCCGATTGGATGATGCCGTTCAGACTCGTGCTAAGCTCCGTTTGAGTGTTTATCATCACGCCCAAAGCTTCGTGACTGATAAAAAAGTAAACCGCGTGTTTTCTTCTGCCTTTCATCGTCGTCTCCTCTCTGCTCTCTGTGTGCCCTGTCATTTCCCCCCAATTGCAACCTCGTGCGCACAACAGTGTCATTTCGACAGATATGGAGGGGCTCGGGTTGTGAAATTCGCGTCGCATGGCCATTATGCACGCGTCGTTTGCTGCTGCATCGGGATGCCTGAGGTCAAAGGCTAACGAGGTAAAAAGGCAGTGCCCAATCTCGCTTAGACCTCCTCACCACGCGTCCTGCTCGCGATCGGGAGGCTTTGCCCGACGAAAAAATATATCAAATCCTCAGTTTCGCTTCGTTTCGCTCCGATTCCTCGAGAGCGGCATGCGCGACGTTCCGGCCCGTACATACGATGAACGTTGCGCGCGCGTATGCCGTCTTTGCCTTGCACGACTGGCGCCAAATTGATTTGCACCAGCATCGGGGTATGGAATAGAGCGAGTAGCTATCTGTCCACTCAAGAGGCACTCCCATGTCTCCGGTGCTGAGAGTAATACAAAAGGGGCATCGGACTCCCTTTATCTCCTCCAATATACTCGATGCTTCTTCCCTCCCAGACTCCGGTACTGATCAAAGTATTCAGGCGGTAAGGGTCCCATGACCGACAAACTTCTTCAAGCGCTGGCTTCTTCTGAGCGCAAAAGGCTCGTGTATCGTTGACATCATTCCCCGTTAATGCTTCAGGTGCCCTCTTTCAGTCAATAATACCTCCGATTTCCCCTTTTGACTAAACCATGGGCATGACGTCTATGGGCCTCCCGGTGGCTGTCGTTGAACGTACATATTATATACGTTGTCAAGGAACAGGCACATCGCTCGACGTGGGCGCTCGTTAGCTCTCCATATCTCTGCCTGTACCTACTTCGATGACCGGTTGCCGGAGCGCCCAATATATCTAATCGTGTAGAGCGTCTAGGGTGTACACTTGCGTGACGCCCTCGGAGCTAGACACGGTCCTTGGAATGCCTTTTATAGAATTCAGGATAAGGAACCACGCCAGCTCACATCGCCAAGGATTATTTCGATAACTTGACTGCTAAAAGAATCTGTTTCGTTGCTGAGCGCGTTGAGGCTATGTCTGCTTGTCGGGGGTTCGGGTTGTCGCAAGCACCGCGCAGTCGTCAACGATCGATAACTCCCCGAGACAGCGCAGCGACGCACCTACACTTGTCCCAACCGTTCCTTCTTGGATGCCCGATTCCGGTAGCATCGTCCCCACAGATTTGCCCGGTGTAAAATACGAGCGGTCCCGCTCCGTAGATATCCTCAAGTCCCTGTGGGATAGAATAACAGGAAATTGCTAAATACCAGCTTGAAGGCTGCTGGAATGGTTTTTTATCATCTGCTGCCAATATTCCATTATCGCATAGCCTCTCATGCCACTTAAATGTCTGTCTTGCACCCTCGATTCTCGAAAGTGCTTTCTTATTTCGAACCTCATACCATCTCGAGCGTAGCTAGCGCCGCTGCTTTCTTCAGGCACTTGGCAGCAGTTACCAGGGGACTAGAGTGCATAACTATGACGATTTTTCTCGGCAACAATTCTTTCTTGGTCCAGGTGTGGTATACCAAATGGTACCGTACGCGTGTGAGGTGCAATACCTACCTCGGCCTTCCACCAACACCATATGGCCTTGCCCTTTTCCTAATGTTGGTCAATGGCCGAGAACGACTATTGGAATATTCAGAGCTCAACCTATTTACCGCTTCTATAGAAACAGCATATACGTCTGCAAAGAGTACTGTGTTTCATTTATGAGGTCCACCATCTATGTAGGGGCATATATCAGCTCAAACCCGAACCGGCTGCACTAGCAAAAATGACGCACCCTCTCTGCCCTGGTCGGTCTCGGCTCAATTTTGATGACCCGTTTTGATTCTCAGAGATACTTGATAAGGAAGTGAAAGGGTCGGGAAAATATCCTGAGCTGTTGTGTTGGGTCAGGAGTGAGGAGTGATGCAATATTGCGCCTCGCACGCTACCCTTGTATTCCATCCAAAGTTAGAATGAAAATTTGCCGAAAAAACCCGTCATATATAATGTTTTATGGCAAACAAGTTAGAATGCAAGGTATCTCAGAGCTTGGTCTTCGGCATGTCGGCAATCCTGATGAACCACGGGGGATCAAGCAACGTTGCAAACTCACGCCGTAACGCCGCCGGATCCACCAGAAGATGTCCAGTCACAGTATGCGCTCGGTTTGATTGACAGGTAGCATGCGACGTTGATCTAACAGAAATCGGAGTTACACTAGATTATAAGACACCTCGAAACGGTTGTGTCGATGAGAAAGAAGGGAGCCAAAGAGAACAGTAGGAGATTCGTAGGTCGCGACATCCATAGGGTTCATGTGTAGAATTATGGGCGGTCTCTCTCATCTTGATACCGTTCTTTTGTGTTCGACTGTGGGGGTCCTGCCAGATCCCAAGACTTGCAATGCTCTTAGACAGCAGCCCTTGCCCGCCTGTACATTATCATATTAGAGTACATAATCACGCATTCACTAATAATCTGAAACACACCGTTTTGCCAGGTTTTATAACACCTCATCTGAGCCTTTCAATCCCTCAACAACTTCCTCTAACTTCGCTCGTACACCCTCCATTTTCTCCCGCTCCTTCTCGACGGCGTTACTTCTTTCGATAGCAATAGCTGCGCGGGCATTTTTGACGAATTCGTAGGACGCTTGTAATAGGACGTCGGCTTCAGACTCTGACGCTGGTAGGGAAGCGAGTTTGGACAGATCGATGTGGGCCGCTTTCAGAGCAGAGAGGTCCGACAAAGTGCTAGGCAGCGGAAGTGCCGGAGCCGATTTAGAGTTCTTAGGGGCTTGTTCTTCTGAACGAACTGGGATTGGTGCCATAGGTGGACACGTAGTGGTCTGGGTTTCGACGAGCGCCAGTGTGAGGACGTAAAAACGAACACAAACGTTTGCTTTGTTGTTCTACTGTTAACCCCCTCCCTTGCCCTCCCTTCGTTCTCCTTGTTGGCAACACCCGACCTAATTGTAATCCGCAAAATCCCGCTCTTCAACAATGAGCGGGTGGAACGACCCGTACAATCAATCAGCCTACCGCCAGGGTGGCTATCATCAAAGTGGTCCGCCACAACCTCAAACGCCGGTTCACCACGCCCAACCAAGCAGCAATCCCGCCAGTCATGCTTCAAATCCTGCTATATCAACCGTTAGCGGTGCAGAGAGCATCATGGGGATGTATCCGCTGGCGTCGATTACTCCTGTAACTCATGGTACGAACGAGTCCCCTTAATATTGAGCGGAAATGCTAGTTTGCGGTGGGTCGTTTACTGAAGAGCTATTGGCGTTGCATTCGTCCGTCTAGTCGCTCGCCATTTAGCCGTGCCCGCTCCGCCAGTACCGTCTTTCGTTCGATCCTACACGCTCAATGGAGCTATGGACATGCCACCTCAACGTCCCAACAGTGGGGGCTACGCAGATCACCCACCTCCTTACGCTGAGCTGCCACCGATCACGGGCGTCGCGTCGTTGGCGACCAATGTACTTCCGCCTCTCGAGACTCACCAACGGCAGTATTGGGATCAGCAACGTGATCGTACGGAACGTCTGCTGGCGCAACAGAGATCAGAGTCTCCATCGCGTTATAACAGGTGAGGTTATCGGACTTTGTTGTATGCGGAAAGTAGTGAAGTCTGGTTTGGTTTATTGACGCGTTTTTGAATCTCTCGCCTGCGCCCGTTTTGTTGGACCGTCCCAGCAACAACTACACCCAACAACAACCTGTACCTGCACCGTATCCAGTCTACAATCCTTCCCCTCAAGTACACCAAAATCAGCAATACGCTCCCCCGCCTCCGTCCCGTGTTTATGCACCTCCCCAAACTTGGGGCCAATCATCCTACCAGTCCACGCCATTTGCTTCCTCCATTCTCAACTCGGCGCCATACGCGTCGTCTTCGACTTACTACTCCTCGAACACCATCACGAATGCTCGGGCCCCTTCAACATCTTCTCTAAGCAATGCGCTAGGCGACCAACATCCTCGACCGCGTCACGTCGAGCAGCCAAGACATTTCCAGGAGCAAAGATCTCATGGGTATCCGCCGCAGCAGGTCCAACACCACCAACAACCTTCTCACCAGTGGCAAGAACCTATTCCTCGCCAACAAACAGGCCAACAGCCTTCATATGCTCAAAACCAATACGCTCAGCAACTTCCACCGATTGGCCCGCCTGCCGTTCCACGCCCCGAAACCAGGCCTCAGCCAGCCCCAGTGTCTAATTATTCACGTCCACAATACACGTCGGACCAGTCCTCTGAGTTCTTTGATAACTTCCTGGCTGACACCATCCGAGCACGGGAGGCAGAAGAGGCAGCTGCTCGAGCTCGCAAGCAAGAAAAGCGACCTGTGCCTGCTGCACACGCTGAGGCCCAACGCGTCATAAAACCACTGAGGCCATCAGCGTCTTCGTCCTCTTTATCTGCCGCTCCTCTCTCCAGCCCCGCAGTTTCGACAGCTCAGCAGGGTCCTGCCGATATCCACCAACGCCCTCGACCGAAGACACCTCCAAAACGACCTGCACCGGTGCCTCGCATTAAGCCACCGAATGAAAGTCCTGATCCCTTGGCGCTTCCTGTATCGCATCCTGGCCCTGCACCCGCTGTAACCCCTCAAAAGCGGAAGTACGATGAACCTCTTCAGTCGCCTACTATCAAGCGCCTTCAATCCATGGAAGGAGTTCGTCCAAAGAAAGTTTCACTGAAGCCATCTTCGTCCGGTTCTGTTTCTTCCGCGTCCTCAATGTCCATTTCGTCGACTCCACGCAAAATGCTCGAAGTATATGTCGAGGTACCTCCCCCGCCCAAGGGATATACTCCGACTGCAGAAATCAAAGCGAGGCACAAACAGTCTACCTCTGCGAATTCGACTCCTTTCAACTCACAGTCGACGCACAGGGCCCGGATGGGAAGTGTATTATCGGATGTTACGAAAACTGAGGCAGAGTCGGACGATGAGCTGGCCTTGGGTTCAGCAATTAAGCCCTATAGAGGAAGCGCGATGAAGAGCGGCGGTATTAGGACGGGTGATAGAGACGACAGAGGTTGGTTTCTCTTGACGAAACAATATCTCGGTATACACACAACTGAGATCTTCGTTCGGTTACAGGTCCGATTGAGAAACTTATTGAGCTGCTGGAAGATATATTCGAAGCCGAGGACTCGGTGGATCCTGAAAACCTAAGTGCCGATCAACTGGGGCATTTCTTCTCTCGTCTCACCCTCGATTTCAATCAACCTCTTCTCAACACCGCTATCATCGCCAAACTCACAAAGGCCATCAGTCAAGTCTCACGGCCAACAAAACGCGTCCGTTTGATGGTTCGGGACGGAAACTTGGGAACGCCCGGCGTAATCGGTTTGGCCGAACTCGAGGCCAATACTCTATCGCGAATGCTGAAGCTTTTAGGCCGTAGTGTGAAACTCGGAGAGGATTTAGATCCATTTGCCGGCCCACCTGCATCCATATCTGTTGACGCCCCCGCCGACACCGCCAAGGGCAAGAAAAAGTCTAGCGCAAAGGGAAAGGCTAAGCCGGACAGTGGGGGAGACCGTGCCCGATCCAGGAGCAAGACACCCGCGGATGGCGGGGATGCAGGAGTGAATGAGGTGTCTGAAGGAGACATGCAAAACTTAGAGAGGACTCTCCAAGTGGCGAAAGAATCGGCACTTGCAGCAGATGGATGCCTGGCATTGCTATGTGCTGACAAACTGCCCAAACAAGTATGTACTGCAGCTTTCAAAGTACAGTCCGGATCTCTCATGTGCAACATGGTTTTGTCGGAAACAGCTATATGCAGAGGAACTTATCACAAGTTGCATGACTGCCATCAAGAACCAATTCAGCAAAATCATCTTCCCTTTTGCTAGCGCCCAAAGTGACATACACGGTATTTCGATACATCTAGTAAAGCTCTAGGCGGCGAATTCACCCTTTTCTCGAATAGGACAAGTATCTGTCATCTTGTGGCATCTCATCACCCAAGATGATCCTGAAACCCGAGTCTGCCGCTCGCTCGTCGGAGAAATCTTCCACTCGCTTTGTGCAGTCCTACCACGGATCAATTCTTTGGTTACTCGAACAGATTTAGCCATGTCGGATTCCATCATCATCCAGGCTGTGTACATCTCGCTCGGGCCATTTTTCAATATTGACTTTGGCGTGGATCCCAAGAGCTCGAAGGAAAAGACCTCTTTCGCTGTGATCGCCCTGGGTGGCAGTGCAGCGCTTCGGGCATTACGGCTATCCTCTTTGTCATTAATTCGAAGTGTAGGGTTCCTTTCATTTACTCTCAGCGGAAAAGCCTCAAACAAGTTATACCTCGTAGATCTTTGCCTATTACCCAGACCAGCGGACATGGATCATCGAAGAAATTCTAGCCTCTTTAATCCAGATTCCGAACCTTAAGTCAAAGAGTGGGCAGTTCAGGTGAATCCTTGTTGTTCGACTGTGGGGTCTTCTGATCTAATACCGCCTCGCAGACTTCGTGATGGTCACTCAATCCATACAATCTCCGCACTCCTGCTCCAGCTCGTTCAGACATCTGCACACGACGTTCGGGTTAAAGGACGCAGCTTCGCTAAAGCCCGATTGCAACAGGCGTCTCAGTTTGGTCAATCAAATGCGGGCGATGCTGCGGAGCCACTACTTAGTGAGAAGGATCGCGAAGTGTGTTCTTCTCCTGGTTTTCATTGCTTTGTTCCACTAACGGTGCTGGATGAGCTAGGAAATTGCCATGTACGGTTCTGCGCTTGATTCTCCTAATGTCGCGGCGAGATCCATCATCGTCTTTCTGACCACGAGGTGCGAAATACCCAGGGCTACCAACAGGAGTCGTGAATGACGTTTGCCATGAATTTTAGGACCGGGAAGGGCAAAACTACCAAGTCAACGAAAGAAGCGGATTATAGGGCCATTCTGGATAATTTAATCCAAGATTTATTGACAGTACTCTTTTGGCCAGAATGGCCTGCCGCAAGCATCCTCCTTGGGGTCGCAACCAAGTACCTTGTAAGGGCAACCCGTATCATTTTAGGCCGGCTTCTAACGAGATCCACAGCTTTCGGCATTAGACGACGTCAAGACATCAACGGCTGCAGCAAATGACTCAAACGGAGCGAAGTCAATGGCACTTGATCATCTGGGTGTAATCGGTGCCCGACTGCGTTCAACCCAGATCAAATTCAAGCAGCAGGCATCGGGTCTGGAAGAGTCGCTTGGCACTCTGGAAGAGGTGATGCCCATTGAAGGCTCCACTTGCGTAACCCAAGTCCCTGATGTGCAATCTTTTGAAGATCGTTGCCAAAGCGGACGACGCTCAACTTGAACGACTGATTGCGGCTCACGAGGACGTTGCCACCCACCTCGCCAAGCGTTCTTCCGAAGACCAGGCTTACGACGTAAGACTTTCTGGTTGGTGTCAACGACAAATTGTTTGACACCTCTGTATTTCAGAGCGCTCGCGAACTGACAGCCTCGATGTGGGGACAAGACTTGTCCAAGGCATTGAGTCGGTGTGACTCTATCCTGTCGAGCATGGTGTCTGAAGGCTCTGAAGGGACGGAGGAACTCGATCAATTCAACGTACTGGCCAGTCGCATGAAGATGGCTCTGTATGACGTCTGGAAGGAAACCGCAACGGATGTCTTTGATGTTGGGTCAGTAACTCCCTCCGAAAACGTAGCCCGTTCCTAATGCGCCTTTCCAGGACCGAAATTGAGATTTCTCGCTTGGATGCTCTTGCAGAGGAACTCGGCAGCCTCCAGCGCTTGTCTGGAGCCCACGACGCTATTCTTAACGTCACTCTCAACTGCCTTGATGCCCCCGTCGTCTTCATGCGTACGAAGGGACTGCGAGCGCTTGGTCAGATTATCAATGCCGACCCCGAGGTCCTCCGAAAGGTGCGCTCAATTCACCCTCTCTGGGTACCTAGCCAACTTTCCCTCTCCTAGGCGAACGTAAAGCAAGCGATTGAGAACCATCTCCACGATTTATCACCTGCTGTCCGAGATGCTGCTGTCGAGCTAGTTAGCAAGTACATCGCTCAATCCAGCGACTTGGCACAAGAGTATTATCCAGTTCTTGCCGATCGCATTGCGGTTCGTCCATTTTGGGCCGATTGGACGTGCCTCACGGGTTGTTGATTGGTCTTTTGTAACAGGATACAAGCATCGCCGTGAGGAAACGCATCATTAAATTGCTAAAGGCGATGTACGAGACGGCTGGTGATGATCGGGATAAGCAAGTCGACATCGGTGCCCGATTGGTTTCTCGGATGTCGGATGATGACGACGGAGTGAAGGTAAACTATTTGGTCGTCTCATCTACCGACAATTCTAACGCCTCACTTCACAGGACTTGGCCCTCAAGACGCTCGAAGACCTTTGGCTAGGAGACCTCCCTCAAACTGCATTTAGTCGCCACTCTATTTCCCTATCTAATGACGACATTCCATCGCAGCGATGGACTGTGGAGGAAAAGGCCAAGGCAACAGCACAGGTCATTATGGGCGTTGCTGGTTTTTCCGCGGATCGACATTCGCCTCTGGAAGACTTGTTCCATCAGGTCAGCAGAACGAATCATGATGAATGCCTAGTCTAAACGATTGTTTTCCAGGTTGTCAGTTCTAAGGAAGGGAAGGAGACGTCAGCTGTGTTCGCTCGCTATCAGGAGATTTGTAACGCGTTGATCGGGAGCCTCGTCGACTCCGAATCTCTTGAAGGCTTCGTACGTTGCCCCTTCGAGTCTTGCGTTCGGAACTCATTCTTACTCCGTTTTAGGATCTGGTTAGCTGCGTCAAAACTGTTCACTTATTGGTCGCTGCCCATCCGCCCATGATGTCATTATCTAACGCAAAGAGCCTCTTACCGTATTTAAAAAATACTGCAACGGTGAGGCGGTACCCCCTTTTAAAAACGCATTTTGCTGAATGGAATTCTGGAGCTAGAAGGAAGATCAAGCCATTGCGGACTTTATTCTCAAAATTTACTGCGCCTGCATACCGCATCTTCCGAAGACCGCTGTTCAATTTGCGCAGGAACTCCAAAGCGTTCTTGCCACCCGTATCCAGAAGCCGAGCAACCCGCTGGTGCGACCAAACGCGAGCCTTAAACTCTACTGTAATTCACTCCTCTCCACCCTTCAGGTCCTGCCGGAATGTATCGCATGTTTCTGCGCTGTTGTCAAGCACCTCACCCACGACTACCAACGGGTTGTTGGTCTTTTGAAGTCATGCAATGGTGCGTTTGTATGCCCCCTTCACGGCCTGACCTAACCCGCTCGTAGGCCGAGTCAAAACTCTTGGGGCGCGGCCCGACAACGTTAACCCCCAGGCCCTCCGAAGCTTAATTATCATCGCCTTCATGATATCTCTACTTTGTGAACATTGCGATTTCGATTCTTTGAGATCCGAACATCCCGGTAGGTATTAGAATAGTCAAAAGTCTCATTGGTTCTTACCGTCAATTTTTGCTTTGCAGACTTGGCTCCCGACATCGATAGTGTATCCAAAGTATGATCGGAAAAATCTCATCCCTCTTGCATCGGACTGATTGATGGCTCTTTAGCTTCCCATTGCAGACCATGTCTATGAGGTATTATTGGCTCTATACGAGGATTTCCGAAGTCCGGCTGCCCGAGCTCCTCTGGTTCGCTGCCTAGGTATGTGAACCTTACTTGCGCTAGATTGGATCTTCTCAGCGATTCCCTGCCTAGGTTACCTTTTCCGCGCGCAACCTACTCTAATGACCAGGCCACAATCTGCTGCCATGATGGACGCTGTCTTCGAGGGCGAAGACGAAGATGCCAAAGGACGACTGCTGAAAATCATGCAAGGGTTCCTCATCTCGGAAAGTGAAAAGCATTCGGCGTTACAGAAAGGTAAGTCCTCATTTATACTATTTACAACTTCTTGTATTAAGTGTTTCTCCCAGGCAAGAACACCAAGAAGCCCAAAGCTATTAATATGGAAGAACTTGTGGGGAACACAGATGGCTTCGCTGAGTCAGGGTACGTTTCAACGAGGCTGTAATGAGGATATAGACTCACCGGTTTGGCTCTCTACAGCGTAAGCTCAGCAGTCGTCCAGCGCTATCTTCCGCAAATTCTCGAAGCCGCCCTTAGTTCCCAACTGAGGATTCAGGCTGTAGCTGTCGATATTCTAGGCTTTACAGTCAAGCAAGGTCTTGCCCACCCCCTGCAGGTTCGCGATTTCATTTTTCCTCCTTACCTTGCCTAACATTAGGTTTTCAGTGCATGCCTGTCATTGTCGCCCTTGAGACTAGCGCTAGTGCGCAACTATCTGCTCGAGCACACGCACTCCACTCGATCCTTAGTAGTAAACACGCATCGCTGGTCAATAGCAGGTACATGGAATGTGCCCGAACGTCATTCGATTATCAATTCCGACTGCGGAAAGAGGGCATTCAAGGTCAGTCGGTTGTGCAAGATTGCGATTGCTTTACTGAATAGCACTCTCTGCAGGATATCGTCTTGATCCGCTTCCTACTGCCCTCCTACAGAAGTGGTACTCTCTGGTAAAGGAGAAGAGACCCGCAAGACAAGACTTCCTCAAGGCCCTAGTGAAAGTATTCGAGCTCGATTCAACGAAATTGTCAAGCTCCCAGGTTTGTACCTTTCTTGCTAGCCATGGAAGCACATATGGACTCATGACTTCGTCTTACAGACGGACATCGATTTCGTTCGCTATATGGCCGAGAACTTTTCATCATTGGATTACAAAACACAAGAGGAGGTGCTCACTGTGATCAGGCATTTAACCTCGGTGCTGTCAACAGCTGGGATGCAAGTCTATGCTGTCTGGGCACCGCAGATTTCCCACGAGGTAGGCAATGTTCAGCCCATCAGCTTCCAAGTCAATGTCCTCACACTGCATTCATAGGGCCACCCGTTCGGTCAGGTGGAAGGGTCCCAGTCTGATGATGTTTCTTTTGCCCGTGCCTCCGTCATCGTTGGAATGGTATCTATTCTTAAAGCCTACCTCAAGTCTGTATATGGGATTTCCGAAGAGTACGTCCAACCACAACTCCTGATGGGCTGTGATTCTAACGTCCAAGTCGTAGCAAATGCGCCAAGTGGGTTCCAGGCAAGAAAAGCGCATTAGGCGACAAGCCCGCCCTGCGAAGAAATCCCGAGTTTGCAATGAGCTGGGAACGACTACCTTTCGCCACCACTCCAATTCTCGTCGCTGACGATATTGCTAAGCAGCGGCAACACGTAAGTGCATTGAAGTTTTGTCTAGGTCCACCTTACCGATCGGAGCTTTTTTCGACTAGTTTGTTGCCCTCTGGGAGGCAGATGGCGTTCAACCAGAGCCTCAAGACTTGGACATGGACTAATGCTCCCCTTTTCACCTATATTTATTCTTATTATGCCATACTACCTTGTTAAATCAACCATGGACTCTAAACCGCTTTCAAGCCATACATGAAGAAATCTTACTCTGTTGTAGTTGACATACGGTGGAAAAAGCGCTCGACCACAGACTTTCCTTTCCGAAGGTTGTTCAACGAGATCCGTTCATTACGCAGATGAGCTTGGTCCTGCAAAGGAATCAGAAAGGGTTCGTCGTTCTTACGAGTTAAAAGCCATACCGAACTCTGCCCCATTGGTAGATGAAGGGCGGGGCAACCAAACTCCTTTTCTAGGAAAGGGACTGAAGGGATTGACTACACGGGAGGTTAGGCCCAAACGCGAAACAGAGACGATTGAACCGTTGACGTACCCCTCCCTCTCGTATCCTCAGCGGCTGAACACCCCACTCGTCGTATATCGCGCTTTCAAGTGCTTTGAACCACGGATGATCGAAACTTCCGATCCACCAATCGGCCGTTCGGTCGATTGTGATCTACATATTCAGGAGTTAGGCGGCTTCCTCGACTGCCTGACAACCCAAGCTAACGTACCTGCAACGAGTTTGGAGACTGCAGTTCATTGAACGTGGTCCGAATTGAAGACTCGATGGCTGCCACTATAACCTTCAAGTCTTGATCAGGAACGATACGAACCGAGATCTTTGCGCGGACTCTTGATGGAATGATGGTGGGGTCTAGGGGACGATGGTTAGTTTTGGCTGCCGGTTGGCTTTCTAAGCCTCCTACGCACTGCCAGAGAGACCCGAGTCTTGGATAGAATGGACGCTCAAGGTTGGTTCCCTCCACCGAGAAGAGAATGAAGCAGGAGTGCGTCCCGTAACCTCGGAGAGCAGCTTGAAGCTTTCGTTTTCTTCATCCAAAGGCTTCCTGACGTTGTCGTCTTCCCGGCATAATAGGTTAGGGATGACGATTGCGTAAGTAAACTTTACACTTACAGAAACCGGGCACTGCGATATGAGTGCCTTCTGAGAGTTTAGATAGAACTTTGGTCCTACAGGACAAGAGGTTAAATTTGCGAGCCTCGAGCACCGCTATTAGCGCTTACATATCCATCATCGGCTCAATATCTGCACCACCGTCAACACCTGAATGGACATCCGGACCGTCCCCATGCACTTCGATGGTAGCATGTATGACACCGCGAAGGCCATATGTAATACACGGGCGCGCGTCGTCTATCCAGTACGAATTGCTAGACGCCAGAGAAGGTTAGTGAGAGCTTTGCGAGCATATGCCGTGACCGTACCTGACGAGGATTGCGTCAATGTGCCCAATTTGATCCTACGCCGAGGCATCTTGTGTCAACAACCGCACACGCAGATCAAGGAAATTATCCTCGGTGCATCCATACCTTGTACTTCCGAACGGCTTCTTCGAATCCTCCACTTCCAGCCTCTTCCTCTCCCTCGATCAGAAGAACAAGGTCTATGTCGAGTGCTCGCCTAGCCAGCATCTCAGAAGCGGCGCAAGCGACAGCGAGCACAGGACCTTTGTTGTCTGTGACTCCTCGACCATAGAGGTATCCATTCAGGCCGGTCAAAGTATACGGGTCATGCTGCCAGGAGCTGGGAGGTCCTGCTGCTATGACGTCGTAGTGCCTGGAAAACGTCCGGCAGTCAGTTGAACGCGTCCCGATTTGGAGAAGGGTCGACGCCCTACCCGTAGAACAGAACTCTCCGTCTAGCTTGCTTGCTTTCGGATCCTCGGAACAGACCGAAAACCACAGGATTTTTGCCTTCGATTCCGTAAAGCTATGAACAAACGCACATAATTTCAGTTCTCGCGATGTGACTCTGTGCTGCCAGCCCCAACATACCAGCTGTGATTCCGCCCCAAATTGGATCAGACACTTCTTGAGCCAAATGGCTGCTTGCCTACAGTCCTCGTGGTGACTGAGGCTGCCGCTGACACTGGAGAACGACACGAATTGGGACAGTGCGTTGACCAGCGTGTCGCCTGCAGTTAAACAGAGTAGCTCAAGTCAGTCCATCCCATCCGCGGGGGACATTCGCAAGAACTCACTTGCTTCGACCTTGTCTGTTTCGCCGGCGACATTCGTCTCTTGACTTGGCACAGACGTATGGCTCAGGTTTGTCTGAGGCAGCGAGCTGCCGAGTTTTTGGCTCGATGGTCGCCTTATCGCCCAGACCTTTGATCCCAGGGTAAATTGGTAATCCAAGAAAAACAAAGCTACGCTACTCACCTTGATGTTGTTGTCGCTAGCTCCGGTAATAAGGTCAAGTCGGTCGTCGGTAGCTTTCTTGCCCTCGTGCCTTGACGGCACAATGATCGAAGTTAGAGCAGTGCCAGAGTGGCCTTTCCAGCATCCCGTTTTATCGAACGTTGGAGAGAAGCGCTACCGGCACCATGTTAAGCAATTATTTCCGGTTCGGTGGGGACGTGATCGAGCTTACCTGGATGCACCCACTGGCTGAGCAAGTGTATAACTCGCCGTCAACCATCGACAAGCTGAGGATATCCACGTTCTTGGAGAATCGAACGAGCATCAGCACGAGGAAGTAATGAATTTGGAGACGGAACTCTCACCTCTTGAACGATAATAGTTCGAACAAGCGTCTTGGTTTCAATGTCCCAGATCTTGACGTGACCGCCTTGACAGCCCGCGTAGACATTTCCGTTTCTCGATATTATTGAAAGAACACCGCCAACTTGGGCATAAAACGTGTGTAGTAGCGTTATGTTGTTCGCGGTATCGGCAGGGTCGGCGCTGTACGACCAGAGCTATTCGCAAAGAGATCCGTCAATAAGACCCGTTTTATAGCTTGTCAATATGCTCGCACGCTCATACCTTTACGTCCTCGTCCCCGCTTCCGGTCACGAGTTGAACCGTTTTCCGTTGGTTTCCAGCTGCCTGACCGTCACCCTCGTGTTCAGGGACAATCGCCATGCAGTAAATGTACCCGTAATGCGCCGATGGGACCCAATTGTCTTGCGGAATCGACAGTAAACGCGGCCCGACTGATTTAGGCTCCTCATGATGGTCTCCATCGTTCGAATTACTGCTCGACATTTGGAGTTGGTGGTGGGGCGCCAAGGGAGGGGTAGCTGCGCCGGGAAGCGAACGCGCAGTGCTAGTGGGCGTTACTGGGAAGGAAGTGGTGCTAGGATGAGGTGAAGGAATTGGTCGGCCTGCTGGTTGGGGTTGGCTGTCGAAGAATTTATGCGGCTTTCGATTGAGAGGATGTTTGGGCGAAATCTGTTCGCCAAGTTGCGTTGAACCTGGTTCCGTGTTCGCGTTCCAATCTCGAGAACCCTCTGACAAGTCAAACCACTGTATAAAAAGAATCGGTATATAAACTCCGGAAACGCGAATAGCATAAAGAGTTGGTCGAACCTGTAACGACGTGTTTTGGCATCCGAGAAAGAGGGTTTGAGCCGCGGCCGAAAAGGCAATAGAGAAGATATCGCCCGAATTATAGTCAGCGAATGGTGTCAGGATGTAAAGTGACTCCATTGTTTCCGTGTTCCATATCTAAAGAAGAGATGTGTTGAAGCTTCAGTGCATACCCGGCGGCACAGTCGTGGCTTAGCACCGTACCCTGACGCTGGAATCCCCTGAGAGCCCCTTGATGTCAATCTCCGCCAATACAGAAGCTCTCATGCTGCAAGACCCACTCACCAGAGGAGCTTATCAGCCAGTTCTTCTCTTTGTACAGCTCAAGGGCTAGCACGCTTCCAGTATGGCCTTGTAGTAAGCCGACAAGCTGGAAAGAGTCACGGCACCATACGTGGATGTCGGCCTGGCTTCCACTGTATATCCTTTGGCTGTCTGCTGCAAGGCTCAATACAGAGCCATCCGCTTGATGTAAGGTGTGGCTAAGTGGTGGCGGTGGAATACGATCTTGACGGTCGTCGGACTCGCAAGATTCTAATGTCAACCAGGACGGTATTGGAGGCGTCGGAGGAGGTGTAGCGAGGGCCGAATGCATAGTAGAACAAGAAGAGTAAAGTAAGGACGAAAGGAATCACCAGATACGGTCAGAGGGGTCGTTTTCATTTTATGGGGGATACGCCTGGAGGCTTACCTGCAGTCTTGCCTTCAGGGGCGACGGGGAGCGACATTAGCGGGAACGAGGAGGAGTCCGCAACGCCTCTGCCCCCTACACGTATTTTGTCCCACTGTGGCTGTTCCCTGTGAAGGCCGCTAGATCTTCGCTTGAGGTATTGAGCCCGGCGAGTGGTCGGTGGGATCGTTGTGAGGTGGGATATCACGGAGTGTTCGCGTCATGTCGAGCAAGAGCAGGCGAACGCACACAGAGAACTGAGTGCCTAGAATAAGCGCCGCGCATCTTCTGGTATCTAATCTCGCATATACCATTGGTCGACGTCGTCCGCGTGCCTACCAAAGACCACCGAGCGAAAATCACACCTGACTTTGAAACTAAAGGTTATCGCAGGCTTTCATCTTCGTCCCCGCCCGGCCATGCGCTCTCCGCCACCGCCACCGGCGTCATCCTCGCTCCACACGCCCTGCCCGCAAGCCATCCAGCAAGCGAGGTTGCTTATCCGGGACTTCACATATGACACAAGACCTTTCAACTCCGAAGCTTACTGGATGTTAAGTAATGAAAAGACCACGTGGGGGTCATGAACAAAGGCCACGAGAGGCCACCGAGGCTTGGTTCGGCTGCGGGTGACCTCCAAAGAGGAAGCAACTTTGGCTCTCAAATAGTCAGGAGAGAGCCCCATACAGAGTATAAATGGAACCACGTGCACTACAGCTACTAACATCGTTCCAATGTAAGCACCCCATTCGTCATTGCCAACCAAGCCTATTTCATTCATGCCACTGTGCCCCATTGCCATTAGGGTATGCTTGTTGCGGAGATAGAGTGTCCGCTTTGTTCAGAATGGCTCGAAGGACGAGAAGGGTAGGCTCCATGAGGGCCTCCAGTTGGTTCCCCACATCCTGCCAAGCTTGATCTTGTGTTCTGGCCCTTTGCCCGAACTCCCTGTGCATGTAAGCTTCGACTTCATCTACGATTGGCTTCACGATTCCATCTATCAGTTGGTCGATGTTCGGCTGCCCGCCTGTGTCGAGTGCCATCACTGCGCCGTAGAGTTGTTGTAATTGGACGTCCTCGACTCGTCCCTGTTCTTCGAGCTGCGAGCCAACGGTGTCGTATTAGAATTAAAAATAAAATCAAATAGATAGACTGGAAATGATGGCAAACAACTTACTGCAAACATCCTTGCCTTAAGGTCCTCGTTGGAAGCGACGAGCAGCGCAATGTCGGCTTGGCACATTTCCTCCATAACCAGGTTGTCTATCGCTTTGACGAGTGGCCATGCTTGCAGAGCCGTAGCGTCCAGGGTTCCCTCGGTAGCGGTGAGCTTGGCTTCAATCGATTCGCGAGTGGTCGTTGAAGTATCTTCGTTTTCCTCAGGTACTGGGGAGGGCTCCGCCTCGTCGTCCATTTCGTCCGTAATGGCGCCTTCGGTTCGACCATCGATGTTCATTTCATCTCCATCAACCTCGGAGTTAACGTCTTGTCCAAGCACTTTAGGAGGAGCCGTATTGTCTGAGGTTGGGCTCCGGGTTTCTTCCTCTCCCTCTTCGTCTACCTCTACCTCTCCTTCTTCCTCGCCCGGTCTCTCAAGACCCAGCGCAGCATGTGCATCCTCCCACATCGAGTGCCGCTCGCTGACAATAAAATCCACATCACGACGAAGTCGATCGACTTCACTTTCGAGATGTCGTAATTCTTCTGCCGGGTCCGAGTCCAGCATCGAGTCTGGAGTTTCGGGTCCACCGCTGAGTGGTGTGGTGGTGGAAGGTTCTTCGACTGCGTTGCCGACATCCGACTCGACCGCGGAATCTTGCATCTCCATCTCTTTGATGAGGTCCGCGTAGATTCGGCCCAATTCGGACCTTGCTTCGTCCAGAGTCTCGGCCATTTTCTGGATTTGGTTCCTCGTCGACTCCAGGTCCGCTGTCGCTTTGGCGTTCGCCTGACCCTTGGGAATGTATTCTCCTTCTGGGGGTTCGAATGGCCAGAGAGCTTTGCTACGTTTTCCCACCAAAACGGCAGCCTCGCCCGACTGACTTGATCCTGCTGCAGTGCTTGGGCCTCCGGTTAAAGCTGCTGCCCATTCGGCGGCTCTGGTCTCCTGCTTCAAGAACGAGGACCCCATCTGCTCTCTGAGTTCTTTGATTTTGCCAGAATAAGGTCCCCCATCTGCCTGCCCAGCACTTGTTTCAGGCCTAGCCTTGCTCCTTGCTGCGGCTCGTTGGGCCAAAGCTTCCAGTTCGCTTCGCTGTTCCGCAAGCTCTTGATAATGAACATGGTCACGGTAGACAGAGCCAAGCTCTCTGGTAAAATGGGTCGAGATAAGGAACACGTCAGTAAATTGGAGATTCGAAAGGATACGGGGAGAGCAACGCAGACTGAGAGGAACGAGTTCGGAGAAGTCGAGAATGACATACTTTATTATAGCTCTCCACGCTACTAATTCAGGATCATCTCCCGGCTTTGAAGAATCGTACAGCTTGTCTGGAGATGGCGGTGGCTCGTCCACCGACGCTGGTTTGGGGAAAGGCGCCCTCTGGGCATCAGAGGTACGTTTGTTCGACTGAAGCGAATTCGGAATCGTTAAAGGAAGTTTCTCAGGTCTACGCGGGGGCTCGTTGGGAGCAGGGGTTTCATGAGATACGTGCTGAGGTGGCGGTAGGGCATTTGAGGCGACATGTTGGGTCTCGATATTTCCCCTTGAACTGCTCGATGTAGACGGTGGCATCGGAGGGGCTGCGAACGTTGAACGGGCTTCGAAAGTTGGCTTTTCGGGTTCTGGTGCCGCAGAAGTGGGCCATGCTTGGGCGGGAGTTGCTGTCGGTTGAGGACCCCAAGTAGCGTTTGCAAGTACTGCTGATCCCCAATCTCCGCCCGACGTAAAACCCCATGAATCGGATGGAAGTGCACTCGACGAAGAAACGTTTGCCCATGAGCTGTTCGCACTTGGTCCAGCTTTCGTTCCCCAGGGATCTGAGCTTGGAGCAGATGATTGCCACGATTGGCTTCCGCGGCGCTGTGGAGATCGCTGGCCCCAAGGTTTGTTCGGTGCTGCCGTGTTACCCCAAGCATCCTTTGCTGGAGGCGGTGGATGTGAAGATTGGGATGGAGCCTGCGGCTGAGGTTGATTTGCTCCAGGTCCCCAGGACGACGCCAGACCTCCTGGTGGTGCGGATACAGTGGGCGTCGGCGGTTGGCTTCCCGAATTGCTTCGCCTTACTGCATGTTCCAAAACAGCTACGAAACTAGGATCTTGTAACTGAGCCTGTATCTTGTTTAGGTCGAGGGTTGATTCCGTCCCACCAGTGGAGCTCGCGTTGGAGGGCCTCCGCCTGGGATCGAGGGTACCCGGAATCTGAGACATAGGTGAAACGATAGATGCCCCAGGTCCACTGGGAAGTTGTGTGGTAAGAGGAGGTGGTCGTTCTGGTTGTTGCGGGTGTTTGTTGTGGGACGGGAACGGGCGGCGAGCTGGTGGCCCCAACTTTACGGGGGCAGATGGAGAATGGGAGAGTCCACCTCCAAGCTGTAACCATCGGGGGTCGTGTGGGTGGACAAAGCTGGTACAATAGAGTTTTGATGGGATTCCTTTTTTAGAGATGTTCCGAAATCGAAACAAGGGGGCTTGAACTCACGGACAAGGTCCGTTCAAGTTTCTTCTGATGCGATGAGTTTCGCACGTTTGTTTTATGAGTTCTCCGGTCCGTTCGTCGTAATTCTACATGTGACCCATGCGCCGGGGTTCCATTGCGGCGTCGGACAAGTTTGGATCAGAAGATGCATGAAAGGGTCGAGGGACAAGCTTACCCTACATAGACGATCAAATTTATTCTCTCCCCAAGGAATACTCCCTCCCGAGCTTCCCATCACCGGCCTAGGAAGATTGTGAGACATCGGATCACTCGCACTTTGTTGGTTGGTGTCAGGGCTTTGTGTTAGTCAGTGGAGAGTGTAGTGGTGCGATCCGGCGCTTTCAGCGATTTTGTGAAACTGTGCGTGATATTTCCTCCTTTTCACTAGCCCTCTGACCACTGCGTAATGGAGGATCGCAACGGAGGTGTTCAAAGAAAGGCTGCAAGGCTGGACGGGGATCAACTCCCAAAGCACATTCGGAGGTTTCCTTAGCCGTGCGAACTCACTTCTTGGTACAGTCCAGTCTCCCATCACCCCTCTGCTTCTCCGACTTCTCGTCGCCCGTCAATCCTTTACTCAAACTTCAAACGACAAAAACGAAAAGCCATCGATAACCTGAAGGCCCATCATCCAATCCAATTTTCACCATGGATCGAGCACGTCCCTCTGCTGGCAGCCGCTACGACACAGTCGGCTCTGGAAATCGCAGAGACTCCTACGGAAGCGGCTACAGCCCTCAGCAACTCGACTATCGGACAGCCGGATCTCAAAACGCAGGATACAGCAACGACTCGTACTCTCGACAGCCTGATGCCATCGAACCAGTGAAAGGTGGACGAGATGAAGAAATGGGAACTGGGCCTGGGTGGGACGTTTACGCCGATTTCAACAATTCTGGACCCCGCTATAGTGCTGCTTTTGGAGTGCCAGGGCTGAAGAATGATAGCGGGTATGTGTGGTTTTCTCTCTCGCTTGCCCACTTCCCCACTTTACGCCGATTGTCGGTTTGGCTTGATCGTGTGTTTCAAGAATTGCGGCCATGACGGCACGCAGTTCCATATCCGACCATGCTGTGCTGACTTGATCTCCTTCCTGATAGATATCGTCCATTATCGCGACCGGATACACTGGCATCAAAGTCGAAGAAGGGAGGGACCTCGACGACGTATGAACCCGAAGTCGAGTTGGTCACTGTCCCAGCGATGGGAGCGGAATGGTCTGCACAGGAGTTGAAAGACATGAAGGGGTCAGGTAAAGCAGAAATCAAAGCCGAAAAACGTCGAAAGGCTTGGAACGCCTTTAAGCGAGACCAAACGGGACTGTTTGGCATTCCATGGCTGACGCGGAAGGTCATCGTCTGGGCAGCATTTGCTTTCTTCATCTGGTAGGTTTGCATCTCCTGGCGTTCTTTCTGATGACCGTTTCTGACGGCGAATCACTCTTGGTCATTAGTCTAGGACTCATTTTGTTCTTCGTAATCCCTCGGGTTCCCACATTCGGGTTTGCCTACGGCACACCGTTGGTTGAGAATGGAGGTCCAACACCTTACTTCAATCGTTACCCAGCCAATTTCTCGTTTACGGGAGGCGTCGATCTTCAAGCTGATACTCACGGCTCGTACACCCCTGTACATTTCAAAAACATTACTGCTGAGATGTATTCAGCCGATACTTTCAAACTGGTCGCTACTGGGAGCACTGGTGAGCATATTAACGTCCTCACATATGGGACCCGTTTATCAATTCTGCCCATAACAAACAGGACCACTAACAATGCCCGCCAAATCATACTTCCCGTTGGCTCTTAACATGACGTTTTCCTACTCGGCTGTCAACACGACTGACCAAACATGTAAGCCGGCCGCCGTAAGGGGAGGGTTAGGGCCGAAAAACAGACTAACGTTGATTCGTCCCAAGGGAACCTATTTCACGATGCGTGCCAAAACAAGATTGCAATTGTAGGCGGTAACCGACCAGGCTTGAACGTCCGCCTCCTATTGACGATGCAGATCGCTGGACTGGTCGGGAGTTACGGTGCCGCGACTCTCCTGAGCAACGTTCCTTGCCCTATCCAGCTTCCCTTGAGCGCCGGCTAAAACACGCGTACCGCCTTGAGAAGGGTGGTCGATCCCTTCATCCATTATGCCTCATTTCGGCTGCCTCTAATGCATGACACCGGACCTTTCCTCTCGTTATACTTCTTCTTTTCCTGTCGCTTTACTGCATTATCATTTACTGGACTTTTCGTCGCGCTCACTCCTCCATTCGCAAACCATCTCACTATTTCTCCTCTCGTTCGTCTTATCTTAGCTTGAACTGTTGTCGCCAGATCCCATAACTCGTTTTTTTTTGCCATCTCGCATGATAGGATCCCAACCCTAGAAAGGAGGTCAAGTGATTCCAGACTCTGAGCGGGCGTGAGTCTTTTAAATCTTTAAATGACGCTATTCCCCAAAGAGGCTGGCGATACACAATTCGCGCAGTCGATCGATGCATCTCTGAGTCGTCTGAATCGACGTCGCGACGTCCATTGCACCGACGGGACCTCAGCTGAAGGAACCTGAAAGAAAGAAAATGCACGCTCCCACTGAGTGGCCGTACTTCGGATGATAGACGATTGATGCTCCACTCGGGTTGAACCGAACGGTAAACTTGGAATATCCTCGCTCTTGCAGCATGTCTGTCGAGTCAGACGCCGTGAGGGCCTGAGATCGCGTTCTAGCCGCCGAAAAGGGGTTTTGGGTTTTGCTTTTCGGCAGCGATTGTAACGACCGGCGCGATCATTGCACTGGATTATTACGATAGAGCAATGACTTGGAAGACGGCGACCAGGGTGCAATGGCGGTGCTGTAAGGGGGAAAAGGAATTTTCAAGGATGCGGCGGTGGCGGGGCAAAGACAAACAGTTAGGCAGTGCGGGAAGGAGTCGACAAACTAGATAGCTCCGCCTTGTTCTACTTCAAGGCTCATCGTCTTCCTCCCCAACCACCTCTCCCCATCTTCCTCCCCCTCAACTCCCACTTTCACGACACTCTCCCAGCACTTTTAATCCAACAATGTCTGAAATTCGCAGGAAGCTCGTTATCGTCGGCGACGGTGCTTGTGGCAAGGTGCGTCAAAAAGTCTCCTCTCTCTTTACGTGTGTGGTGGTCCGCCGCAAGTTGGATTCCAACAGACCACTGCTGCGTGCACTCGGAGACCATGTCACGCTGACGCCGCCCCTCGCCTCTCTCCGCCTTGCAGACCTGTCTCCTTATCGTCTTCTCCAAGGGCACCTTCCCAGAGGTAAATGAACAGTGTTGGGCTTGCTGTTCGAAATCCTTATCCTGACTGAACAAAATAACTCCTTTTACGTCTGTCTTTTTATCCTCCGCGACACATCTATGTTTGCCCGCATTTCTAGGTCTACGTCCCCACCGTATTCGAGAACTACGTTGCCGACGTCGAGGTTGATGGCAAACACGTCGAGTTGGCTCTCTGGGATACGGCCGGTCAAGAAGACTACGACCGACTCCGACCCCTCTCTTATCCGGATTCACACGTCATTCTGATCTGCTTCGCTGTCGACAGTCCCGACTCGCTTGACAACGTCCAGGAGAAGGTACGTCGTTTATTTTTATCTTGCTCCGCCCGAATTGAGTATCTGACTATGCCCTGTCTCCCCTCCGAATAACAGTGGATCTCCGAGGTTCACCACTTCTGCCAAGGTCTTCCTGTCATCCTCGTTGGCTGCAAGAAGGATCTACGACGTGACCCCAAGACCATTGAGGACTTGAAGCGAACTGGCCAGCGCCCAGTTACTTCTGAGGAGGTCAGTGCCATTCTCCGCATCGTACCACTTTGATTCCGTCTCGCGTTATTTCGATCCCGTCGGTGGCTTGTCCTCTCCGCTTGCCTCGTATTCTAAAGGCAGCTGCAAGGCTCTTATCAACACGTTTTTAACGTCCCATTTCTCTCACGTCCTTCAACCTTTTTACGTCTTGCCCGCCTTTTACCGTTTTGCATTATTCCCTGGCCCTGATGCTGACTATTTGTGGTTCGCCAATCTCCTTTTAGGGTATGGCCGTCGCTCAAAAGATCGGTGCTAAGCACTACCTTGAGTGCTCCGCCAAGACCGGCGAGGGTGTTCGTGAAGTCTTCCAGTATGCTACCCGTGCAGCTCTTTTGAGCCGGGCTAAGAAGCCGAGCAAGGGTGGCAAGTGTGTCGTCCTTTAGATTAGCATTCCATCTACACTCCTACACTCCATACCAGTCTCTGCACACCGTCAGATTTGAAGATACCCTACCTATCGAAAGTCTGGTGGTACCTGCTCTGATGCCGGTTCGTGGATGACATTGTTTCCCGCGCGATGGTGCCCTTTCCCTTTTGCCTCTCTAATATCCGCCGTTTACGATGTATACTCCTCGAGATGATTACTTCGAATGTCTCTTTCCGCTTTTTACCTTTGCGCCCATCCCATCGCAAACTGGCATCGCGTGCACCTCTCAAGGGTTGACTGCGGCATCGACGTCAGGCTCGTAGATCGCCGGCCCCCAACCGTGGTAGCATTCTGAGCGCTTGCTTGAAGTCTCGCAATCCCGACCACCAACAACACTCTAGGTTGGGAGATAAAATGGCTCCGTGGCCGTAAGTCGCTTATAGAGTCCTTTGCGCTACTGAGAACGGTGTCGACGTTCCCCCATCTCTCAGGGCCGAGCTGTTGTCCCCAACGCCTTCAGCAGCCTCACTTACGGCGACCCATACCCCTGAAGATATCTATTACGACCCTCGGGATGAGCCCGGACCAAGTCGCTACGTTAGGGCTGTCGTTAGTCAAGCCGGCCTTGGGGGCGTTCCAGCTCGTAGCACGGATGGACTGCATTGTGCTGTAGCTTGCAAGGACTGTGAGTGAACGGATGTTCACGTATTCGTAGTAATCCGTCCACTCAAGCTTTCCCTGTATCCGTTCAGACTTGAAGATATTGCGCATCACCGAGCCAGGATCTCCAGCTTCACTGGGAGGAGAATTTGCTCGCCCTCCGTCACGTCGGTCCAAGCAACTGGCGACGGGACCGGAAGGCGCTACGATCTATGATGAAATTACCATTAGGATGGGCCAGAATACCTTGAGCACAGACGTCAGCTGGGGACACGCCAGTGAGAACACTTCGTCGCGTCTCCGACGGTAGCTGACGGGAGTGTTCATCAGACAACGCGAACAAGATTGTGGTCACATCAAGATCCGGGGATATCCTCATCGTAGATGCTATCAAGGGAAAGCTGGGTATGTCCGCTCGCAGTGCCAGTGTCTCGCCTTATGATCTCATCTTATTTTCAACAGAGCGAACCATTAAAGAGCACACTCGCTCAGTCAATGGCGTTGCGTTTACACCTCACTTGCCAAACTGGTTTGCTACCTGCAGTCAAGATGGATACGTAAAGCTTTGGGTGCGCTATCGTACTCATCATCTGGGTCGCGAACGCTAAACAAGAGTCTATATCAGGATATGCGGACTAACCTGGACGTCTCCTCGGTCTCAATAAACCATAGAATTGCCACCCAATGTATAGCTTTCTCCCCAAGCGCCTCTACCAGATGGCATGCCGTCGTTGCCTTGGAAAACGGCGGATTCTACAAATGGGACTATAAAGCAAAAGGGGTCGGGTTGCTCGACCGATACACTGCAGCACACAACGGTGCAATCCTTGGAATGGACTGGGTCGGACCGAATGCTGGGACAGAGTCTCAAGGATGGCTTTGTACAGGTGGTATGGACAAGACAGTCAAGGCGAGTTCAAAAAGCTGTTGCGTCCTCCCAAGCCCAACTTTGACCATCGACTTGCACTTTTACCTGGGAATAGGTCTGGGACATGTCCCAAGGACTTCAGGAGCAGAAACCACCCCACGTCCTTCACACGGCGGAGAAAGTAAAGAAACTGGCTTGGAGGCCTGGTCACGATTGCGAAGTGGCCATCGTCCCCCAAACGCCTGGGTTGTCTGCAGACGGAGGTGAAACCGCAGATGCCGATAGGATCGAAATATGGGACGTTCGGAGGCCTTGGCTGCCTAAGTATGTACTTGAAGGTGGAGAAGGTTCCGTGGTCGGTGAGTTGTCTCCTGTGTTCCGAGGATCGACGGCTTGTTGATCTGGATCTTTCTAGGCATGGTTTGGGCCGGCCCTGACGTCCTCTGGGCCACTTATTCGAACGGATCCTTGGTTCAGCATGACTTGAGAGAGTGTTACCGACCTTTGGATAGCTTACCGCGGAGTGCTCTAGCTTGGGATCCCAGTGGGGCAGTGACTTGGGCAACGGAAACGGTATCCTCCTCCGAAATACCCTACGACGACGTGTAAGTTCCTTTATACCATTCGCCAATGTCGTAGCTGACTAGACCAAATTCCAGTCGACCAAGTTTGAAACCTCAGCTCATTCACAGCGGTTGGAAGGACAAAACGCCGGCGGATCCAGACTACAACGCCGCGAATCAGACGATAGCCACGGCAACCCTTCCTCTATTCGATACCAAGGGATTCGTGGAGCTGGCTAGAGGGTACATGCTTGCCCCCAACCCTGATACCGGAGAGGATGTCGAAGCAGGGACGTTGGAGCAAGTCTGCATGGTCAACGCCGAAGTCGCTCACCAAGCGGAGTACTATCGTGCTGCACAGACTTGGCTCGTCCTTCGGAGCCTCTTGTCGCCAGTTACCGCTCATGAACCCCAGGATCAGGAGCGCGACGAGCTATCTGCTTCTCCGAGCCCCATACCAGTTTCACCGAGAACCCAGGCATCGTCAGTGGCGCGCCACGCCCCAACGCCTCCGCTGCCCCCTCTTTCCGGAGGGCGACCCCCAGTCCGGCTCCACGACCGCCGCTCTGTTTCGACTAGCAGTGTCTTCCAGTTTCAGCGACCGCTTCCTGCGGTAGCGGCCCAGTTGACTGCCAAGTCGTCCGACAACTCGCCAGCTTCGGACAACAGACGAGGGTACCCCATCGGAAACGGAGCCCCACCACCCCAAACGAATCCTCTGACCCGTCCAACAATCTCAAGGCGGTCATCTACCGCGACCAAGGTTAGCAAGTCTTCTGGTGGCCGACGGAAGGGTTCGGGAAGTCAAGATCGGCGCAACTACAGCAAGGACCGAGGACGAAGTGCAAGCATAGGATCACCCTCCCGCTCAAGGGCGAGTTCAATGGCGGCATCAAAGCAAATCGGAGACGGCGCATTCGAGGATTGCTCATCAGAAGATGATGTGCCAGGTGTTCCGGAACCTAGGTACATCCGACACTCGTCCAGGTCGAGCTTGGCTTCAAACACGCTGGAAGTACCAGACGAGGAAGACGAACGCTCGCTTCGGAGCAGTTCTCAGACGGCTTCCAGTGGGTCTTCGATGAAGAATGGTGTCCCACCTTTGCTGTTCTTTGATGACAATTCGGACGACGCTGGCATGATGGCGGACGACAATTACGATTCTTCTACTTCAAGTGGCCGTGATTCTTTCAAAGTCCCTGCACCTCCGTCAAGCCCAGTAGCAAGCACACTACTACCTTTGGACCGTCCGAAAATTACCAAGCAGGACTCACGGAGCAGCATCCGAACTGCTGTCCCCTCCAATTCCCGATCTCGAGCGCTGAGTGGAGCTGCCGATCGGGGTCGCCCACAGGCAAGCAGCTCCGGAAATGACACCGCCGGAAAGACAAAGCCTACGGTAGACCCATATCTCACCCTTGGGAGCAGCACGGATGGGGAGTTGGATGGGAGCACCCGCCGACCTTCTCCTGCCAGTTCAGGAACAGAGCGCCCCCGTCATTTGCGGACCGATTCATATACTGGGGTATCTATGAAACCAACGGAAGAGCCAATTCTAGAGGTTCCGTCTCCTCATATCCATTCCCATCGCCTGAATAGCAATTCCACTTCCCCCCATCCTTCGACCGAGCACACTCCCCTTATTCGCGATGTCGCTTCGCTGGGTCATACAGAACGAGTGCCTTCGTATGGAACAAGCTCGAAATTTGGCATCGCTGCTACAATAAGTGATCACGAAGAAGACGAGAGAGGCCGCTCACTGTTGAGGAAGCACCAGAACCAAGCCCCAATCGACCCTGTCGCGGTCATGGAAGAAGAGGAAAGGATGCGTAAGATTGGATGGGATGCCATGCGGGAGGCTTTCGAGTATTATAGGGAAATGGTAGGTTCGGCTGCTTAGCTTTTAAGGACACTGGAACCTGACAAGGTTTAACAGGGTGATGTCCAGATGTGCACGGCGTTAGCGACCGTCGCTCGGGGTGAATTACTCAGCGTGGAGGAGTCCGCCACATTGGATCGACTGTCTTCAGCATATGTTGGTTAGTGCCAACTCCTTTATATTTGAAAGCCCCGTTGATTTTAATTTACTATGATAGACATTTTGACTCGCCTCCGTCTTCACACCGAGGCGGCGTACGTCCGTAAACACGGCGCTTCGACTGACCTACGGGCTTCAACGACAGTAAGGACTGACTGATTAGAACCGCTGTAGGCTGCTCACCTCATGCTCCGTTTAGGTCGATACTGTTGTTCATGCGGCTTGTGGTCGCTGCCGCAAACCTCTTATGAAACCGTCCCTTGCCCCAACATCCTCTCTTGTTCCCGAGTCGGTGACTTCCAGCACGTCATCTGTAACTGCATTTTCACATCAGCGATCCTTGTCAAGGACAAGACGGGACGAGGCATCCAAACGTCAGAACGGGAAGCACAGTCGACATGCGTCCGCGGTCTCTGCGTCAGGAACCGACCAAGCCTCAGGACAACCCATTGACAAGAGTCCCGAGCTGGTTGAAGGAGGATATGGTTTCTGTGCCAATTGTCGCCGGGCTTCTGCGAGATGCTCGATTTGGTGTGTAGCTTTGGGACATTGCGTTTTCTTGGCACTCGGCTGACCATTCCAAATTTGGCTTAGTCGTCTCCCAGTCCGTGGCATACATTTCTTTTGCCCAGTCTGTTCTCACGGAGGCCATCATGAATGTTATCGGAACTATTATCTCAAGCGGCCCCTTATGTCTCCAACTAGAGACGACAGCGCCTCGTTTGGTGTTCCGGGTTCAGACGGTTGGGGCTTGGCAGCTTTGAGCAAGCACCGCGAGCCGACAAAGACCGAAACAGACGATACTGACAGTCTCAGATCCGAACGTCGAGACTCAAACCCATCCGATCCGGAGAAGGTCACGGGTGCTCCGAAAGAGAGGGAACGGGAAGGGAGTATTGTATCGGGTCTTACCACCTCTGTGGCGTCCTTAGCGAGCCTGGGACTTGGGAGTAGCTCCGGTTCAAAGGCAGAAAAGCCACCAGGCAAGGAAAAGGATAGGGAGACTCTCGCCGGAAGGGAACGGGAGAGACCTCGTGAGCGAGAAGCAGCGAAAAAGCGACTGATGGGACATCCTTGCGCAGCCGGATGTGGCCATTTTTGTTGGATGACGAATGACCCTGTGGAGCATGTTTGATAGGCAGGCGACTACTATTTTATTGATATTTTGTGAAAGCATCGATGTTTTCTGCTTGATAGCTTGTCCGAGACGCACGACGTTTCATTGAACATATGGTCGCATTACCAGCCCGCCTCCGTACGAAACGAACACACAAGTATACGTACGAAGTGAACTAATTGTATACAATCGTAGTTTATCAGAGAGAGTAGCGAAGTCGATAACATTGAAGTTGAATAACCCATATCCGCGAGAAAACCAAAGAAAAATGAGAATCACCAATTGAATTATATCCGCGTGTTTGCTGAGGAAGAAAATGGAAGTGTCCAAGAATGGTTTCAAGGTGGCTGATCAGCGCGTCTAGTCTTACTCGCTCCCGTCATCCTCGTCTGAAGCATTGGCACCTTGTTTTGCGTCGTCATCGTGGGTTTCGGTCCGCTTTGGCGGAGCGGCCGAAACCAGCGTTCCCGATCGTCGTAGTGGTGAGGTGGTATGGCCGCCGCTACTCCTAGTCCTCCGCCTGCCAGTTTTGATGGCTCCTTGAACAGGAACATCGACGTCACCTGCTAGCTCATCAGGTTCATCAGGCTCCAAATCATGACGTCGATAGTCTTCGGCCGTCTTGATTTCTTTGATTTTCATCTGGGCTGTAGGAGAAGTAGATCCTCTTCCTTTGCCCTTCGATCGCGGAGTTGTTGGAGATTTTGGGGGTGCAGAAGTGGACCCTACGCCTGTCGTAGGGCTCGAGGTTGAGGGGCCAGAACCAGGAGCCAACATGGACGCAGCCGCGCCCACAATCGGCGGAGCCTGAAACTGGCCTCTCGTCCTACCTGGTATTACACCGCTTGCCAGAGCCACGTCTTCTGCCATCATGAGACCTGGTGGCTGGGATATAGAGACAACTGCACCGTTGCCGTTAATAATCTGCACTCCAGAACTTTGCCCCCCGACGTTGGGATGAACGGGGAAGAATTCACCGGCATGAGCCGCAGCACAGGCGTGCCGTTTTAGAGCGTCTTTCCGTCCATAAGCTTTACCGCAGGCGTTGCACTTGAACTTCTTTTCGCCCGTGTGAGTAGCACCGTGGCGTTTAAGGTCGTGCGCCCGAGCAAAGGCTAGCTGGCAGAGAGGACAGACATGTGGTCGGGGAAGGGAAGAGGATGAACCGGCAGTTGGGGCTGTGGACGTGGATGCGGCACCGGTGGTGCTTCGGGTAGGAGAAGTAGGCGCACGGGGTGCGATCGGACGAGGATTGGATGATGATGTAGGTGGTGTCTTCAATGGTCCTGGAATAGGTGGTGGATTCGGAGGCAAGAAATCAGGTGCTTGAGTACTGGAAGATGATAAAGGGTGCGGGATGTACGGATATGGATGTGGTGGGATGGGTGCGGGCAATTCCAGCGGCGCATTGTCTGCGGCACTACCGGGACCAAGTTGATGATTGCCGCGAGAGCTTCCGGGGGCTTCGGAGGAAGCAGACTCCGCGGTTGGCGGAGATGGGAGAGATGGGAGGGTAGATACGACTGAGCTCGATGGCACAGCTGCGTCAGAGACATCGACTGCCGCCTCTAGCCGCTGAGATATAGATGTGGCTTGTTTCCAGTCTGCCCTCGACCGGAGGTTCGCAAGTCGCGGGTTGACGGAGCTTTGGGCAGCTGGGGCTTTCGCGTCGACGAGACTACGTGTGCGTGTGCGGGCTGGGGTGTGGTGCACTGGAGGCTCTGCAGATGCACCTCCTGGCTCAGTGCTGGTGTCCTTTGCTCTACCATGGCCTTCGTCTGAACTGCTATTAGAGCTATCCGAGGGGCCGATGACGACCTTGCTTTTTGGTGGTTGAAGCTTTTGAAGCGCCTGTCAGACTGGCCCAGGATTGGAAGACTGATAAACGAGAACATACGGATGCCTGGCTAACGTTTTCTGGATAATTGGAATCCCCGGGAGATGAGGTGGAGTAGCAATTGAGCGCAAAGGCATGCTGATCAGCAAGCCGTAAAATACGCTGACTCTCGGAAATATCTGAGCCTACCGTCGCTCTTTTTCGTGGTCGAAGCATCGCCACTTGCTGCTTCCCGCCTGGTAGGAGTTGGTGTGGTTTCCTTGTCTAGGTGCATTCGGGAGTCTAGAGGGGAAGAAGATGTAGACATGCGAGTTGGTGAATCTGCTGCCATGATATAAATCCGGGGGCCCTTTGGTGGGGGGTGGTCGATTCTGAGGAGCGGAAGGGGACTGGGAGCTTAGTGGCGCCGGAAGGGAGGGACGGCTGACAGGTCGACTGGAGGTCTCACAACAGAAATGGCTGTGTGTGCCGCGGTTTGTCTCGTTCACGTCCACTGTGGGAATTCGTTGACGTCACATCAGGTAAGCGCCCTCGGAATATCCGAACCATCATCACGGCGTCATTACTGTGTAAACGGTCGCTGAGTGCGATCCTTAGATCAACCCTGCCGCTCAAAGTACAGCATCCAGGTATCGTTGCAAGCACGCTATCAGAGTTCTTCGCCGTCTTCTTTTCTCATCAATCTCGCTTTGCATCGGTATCAACGCAGAAAATAGAACCCGTTACCAGCCGAACCTTCTTTCCCTTGTCCACGCAGACGGCAAAGCGGGATCAATAACCCACATTTCAAGGCTGATCTGCACTCGGCAACGCCGGTCGATTATCTAGACGCTGACACAGCGGCAGTTGAGGACGAAGCTTCGAAGACGAATTCTATTGCCAAGCCAGCCAGACATACTTTCAGAGATACAGATCCCTGGGCATAGTATCGTAGACATAGAGAAATCTTTGCAATTAGAAAACGGGAGCATCTGGTGGAGGTCCCTCCCGGGTATAATGCAGCCCCGCTTAACCACACCGGGACAATTAAAACGCCGAGAGCTCCTGGAGCCGTACAAGTTCGAAACTAGAATGGGTATTGAGCGGCTGTAATGGATACGTTTAGGCTAGGAAATCACTTACTATCCTCCACGCTTGGCCAACAGCTCTTGATGGGTTCCGACCTCTGAGACCCTTCCTTCCTTGATGAAGTATCTAAAGACGCCACCGAATCCGTAAGATTCCGGCCTCATACGTAAAATGGAGACAGGGTACCCACATGCGGTCCGCATTTTGAATTGTTGAAAGACGATGGGCGATGGCGATCGTCGTTCGGCCCTTTGCGGCGTTGTCCAACGCAGCCTGAACAACCTTTTCCGACTGAGAGTCCAACGCCGAGGTTGCCTTGAAAAATATTAACGTGTAAGCTAAAATTCACCCGCAAATTTCATTTCGCGAGATAAAATTGATTTACCTCGTCGAGAAGTAACACCTTCGGGTTCCTTAGCAACGCCCTGGCGATCGCTATCCGCTGCTTCTGACCGCCCGAGAGCTGGGACCCTTTGCCACCGACCTCGGTATCGAATCCCTGAGGCAGTGATTGAATGAACTCCAGGATATTTGCGTCTCGGCAAGCCTGTTCGATCTCCGCCTGTGTAACCTCGGACTCCGGCTTGGTCGCCCCGAGTAAGATGTTGAAGCGGATACTCCCTGCATAGAGGGTGGGCTCCTGAGACACGAGGGCAATGCTCTTCCGATATTCCTCGATGTTAAGACTCGCAATATCAACGCCGTCGAGCTAATGAAAGCAGGGTTTAGTCAACGACCATCTCGGTGCCGAGACCGTGTGCGCTCACCAAAACCCTTCCGGCCAAAGGATCGTAAAACCTCTCGATCAACTGAATGGTCGTGCTTTTACCGCACCCACTAGCACCCACAAGCGCAACGTAGGTTCCAGGTTCAACAATCAAGTTCAGGTTTCGGAGAACTCGGACGCCAGGACGAGTGGGGTAGCGGAAATGGACGTCCTCAAACTGAATGTGACCCTGAACGGTCTTCGGGTCGATCTTGGATCCATCTGGGGACTCGGCGTCGATCTCCGGCACGCGGTCGAGTAAGCGTATAATTGAGTCCATGGCTCCTCGCGCTGCCGAAACGTCTGGGACCCATTGGAAGATGTTGCCTGCTTGAATGGCTCCGAAGGTGACACCCTGACCGAGTAGAACACCGAGAAAGTCAGTCCCTCACCCCCGTCACCAGCACCTATCCCTTCCGGCTTACCATTAGACAGACGAAGAAGTCGAACGAACTGTACTCGAAGTTTGATATGAGAATTGATCCGTACCAGAACGTCTAGGAAAGGAAGAAAAAAGTCAGTCTCGATGCAGGGTACGCGACGGTGTCGCTTCTTTTCCTACCAGAGAGATCGCAAAGAACGACATCGCCTGAGACAAAGCGAAGAGTCCAGTGCTAAAGATGGCCGTCCGGTTTGACCTTCTCAGAGGTTCGTCCAAGCTGCGACTATACTCCTCAAAGCAGTCCTCTTCTCGGGTGAGACTTTGGACGGTTCGGACCGCACCAGCTGCTTCACAAGCCAGTTGAGCCGACTCTTCGTGGTAGGCCTTGTTGGTTTGATCTTTCAAGACCACGACACGAAGACGAATGTAACCCGCGGAAATGATGAACGGAGTGCATGCTGGGAAATTGAAACGCGTTTGAGAGGCGTTCAACAAGAGGAAAGCACATTTCACAACGTACCGATACCCACAGCTCCGAGCTTTGGAGCGAAGATGAGACCGACGATATCTCCTCCGATAACGGTTGCAATGCCAGCGATGATCCTGTCACATTGTATGAGCGTTCCAAGTTCATTCTTTGACCGGAGGGACCTCGATACTTACGCTCCCATAGTCAAGCCCGCAAGACCGCTAATTTTGGCTGGGTTGTCGCTCAAGACAGATACAAGTCGCCCACTGGAATGTTTCTCCTCATCGAACCAGCCAACTGTGAAAAGACCAAAGTCAGCGGATGACCTGTAACGCATGGGCAGACGCAAACAAGAGGACTGACTGTCTTGTCTCAACATCGCACGGAAGCTCAAAGACCTCAACTTCTGCGTCAGTCCTGCAGCAGCTCGGCTGAAATAAAAGTTCTCGAATGTAACGGCCAGGCCTGAAAGGATTGAGATGACGAACATCCTAGAGGTATCCAAAAAGTTGGTTTGTCAGAACCAGGTACTATCTCTGGTCAGAAGCAAATCAAAGAGACTGACCACAACGCGTTCCGATCACCTTGGTGACGCAGTGCATGTCGGTCCGGGAGGGAGAAGGCGTCCATCGCTTTAGCAAAGACGATACCGAAAGCAGGATAGACAAGTCCGTTGCCTGAAAAGGGATTTCAGTGTCAGGGGAAGACGATTTTCCCAACAATGACCCAGAGGGTTTGGTACTCACAAATCGACGCAAGGATGGCTCTGAGATACACCGGCCAATCCTCTCGATCGATAAGAGCCATCCTCTTTAGAAGGTAAACCATTCCATAAGGTCCTTGTTCCTCTCCTTGTTCCAAACGTTTCCGTTCCAGTGCTTCACTGGCCAAAGACCTTCCAGTTCCAGTCCTCTTCAAAGCCTCGGGAACCTCTTCGGCAAGAGTGTCTTTAACTTCCTTTTCAGACATCAACCCATCTCCGGCAGCCTGGTCATCAGCCTCCTCCGAGTCCCTCGACTCAGGATCTCGTCCTTTGAGCTTTTGGGCGCTGACCAATTGAGAGTAGGGACCTTCGGAGTTGGCCAAGAGTTGATTGTGAGTACCTTGTTCCAGGACACCTCCATTACCGATAACGTAGATCTGATCGGCATCGCGGATAGTAGAAAGACGATGAGCGATGGTGATAGTAGTTCGTCCAGCTGCAGCCTTGTCCAAAGCATCTTGCACCAACCCTTCCGATTGCGTATCCAAAGCGCTCGTAGCTTCATCCAACAACAAGATCCGCGGGTCGGAAACGATAGCTCGTGCGATGGCAATGCGCTGCTTTTGTCCACCGCTCAACAAGAATCCACGTTCTCCGACAAGGGTATCGTAACCGTTCGGCAACTTGCGAATGAACGAATCCGCGTTGGCTTTGACACACGCTTCTTGGACGCGTCGGAACTTTTCTTCCTCGGTTTCACTTTCGAATCGACTGCCAATCAAGCCGTGAGCGACGTTGTTCCGGATGGTCGTAGCGAACAAACTGGGTTCTTGCTGCACCAGGCCGATTTGCTGACGAAGCCATTTAACGTTGAGCTGTTTGACGTCCACTCCGTCGAGTTTGACCGTTCCGGAAAGAGGATCGTAGAACCGCTCGACGAGGCTGACGACGGTACTCTTGCCGGACCCGGATGCGCCGACGAGTGCGGCACTGCTACCGGGAGGGATATCGATGCTGAGGCCCTTGAGAATGGTGATGTCCGGTCGGGCAGGGTAGTTGAAGACGACGTTTTCAAACGTAATGTGACCAACGATCTTTTCAGGCTTAAGACCACCTTCGTCGGCAGAGTCGATGGGAGGGACGCGGTCGATTGTCGCAAAGAGTTTGGCTGCGGCTGCTTGAGCGACCGTGACGGCTTGCGCTTCTGGAGCCATGTTCGAGAGGGAGAACGCTCCGATGATGATGGAGAAGAAGACATTTACGACAATACCGGCGTCGGCTATGAACGAACGATTTTCAGCTCAGGGTGGAGGTACCGGACGTTTGGAGGAGAACTGACCTCTTCCTTGAAGAATAAGGGTTGTGCCGAAAGAGAAAGCCAGGGCGTAGGCTAAATCACAAACCGTAAGTTAGTGCCGAGGAGACCAGAACGGGTTGGCGCGATGGTACGCACAAGCATAGACGATGAAGAACATAGCTCCAACGGCGAGACCTCGCACAAGAGCAATCTTGTACTCCCAAGACCTTGCTCTCAATGTGAACGCATCGTACAGCTTGCCAAGGGTTTTCTGGGTTCCGAAAGCATGTGCGGTTCGAATGGTGGAGATGACTTCTTCAGCCAAGCTACCACCCTTGGCGATTTCGTTGAGGGCAAGCCTAAACCACGCGAGCAACACCAATCAGTTACAAGTCCTCACGTAGAGAAAGCCTCCCTTACTCTTTGTACTTGGTCTCGAATTTTGTCAGTGCGCCTCCAGTGAACTGGGAGTATAGGTGAGCAACGGATAAGAAAGTGAGCACAAGGAAAGGGTTCTTACAGCGATGCATGGCACGATGGAAGTCAGAGCGAGGGCGAGGCGCCATGATCTTGCGTACGCAAGGGCGAAACCGGCGACGAATGCAGCAATGGACATGATGATCACTAAGGGGCGGAGGAGGGAGGATCGAGGCACGTGTAATAAGCAACATAGATTCTAGGGCAATGATGACGAGGTGCAACGTACAAGGAACTTTTTCAGAGATGCCCTGCTGAACCAGATGCGTATCGGTTTGAATGCGGGTGGTCACCTCTCCAGCACCAAGTTTGTCAAAGAAGGCAATATCTTGGCGCAGGACGGCGCGAAGGTACTTTTCACGGATCCGCTTCGAATTGACTTCTCCGCTGGTGCGCGCAGAAGGTCAGCTGCAGGCGGCGATCACAAGCCGAAACCGGAGCATGTTTAAAGACTCACGTGTATGTCCAAATAAGCATGTAGATGTGAGTGACAATGTAGAGACCAATACCCATAATGGTGAGCCACATAGCATCTTTTGCTGCTTCGTGTCTAAACTTGGTCTTAGCGGCGTTTATTGCGGCTGCGTCTTTTGCATTCTACGACGGACAAAGGTTAAGAGGAATGAGGAAAAAAACGTGCATGCGAGATGGGTTGATAGGCATACCAATGCCGTGGCGAAGGCGACGACGCTCTCCGTGAGGTTGCCGAACAGCAATGTCATTAATGGCTATCGGAAAGACCATGAGCGCACTGGGGCCGCATGCACTTCCGGGAGGCTTTACGACTTACTTGGGCTGCGCCGCTTGCCGCAGCACACACGAGGCCGATATAGTCCAAGAATAGCTCGAACCTGGTTGAATAACGGAACAGTTGGGTGAATCCAACAGGAGGGGGGTTCTCATTTTTCGCGAGCGTGTTGTTGGGGTCTTCGGTATTGGTGCCCTTTTCAGAGCTCTCGCCGTCCTCGACGGGTTTCTCAACAGTTGGTTCAGGTGGCTGCTTCTTCTTGAATATGGCCATTGCCTCCTTCGAGATGGAGCTTCTGCTGACCTTTTAGAATGAACCTGTAGTTTTGTCGTTTAATTGCGAGAAAAGAGGGTGGGCGGTGATGGGTGTGGTGTGTGAGGTTGAGGAAAAAAGTCGAAAGAGAGTGTTTGCATATTTATGTTCAAAGACCCGCTTGGCAAGGGGTGCAAGGGGAGCATTTCAGGGGTGCATCGAACGAAGGTTGTTCGGCGTCTAGTGCGTAAGCATCTTACGCAAGCTTCGGCTGCGATGCACATCCCAAGCACGCAGAGTCATCCCGGAGTTCGGCGACGCAGTGCTGAGTCTAAGAAACGCCAACGGCTGCGGGCCCTTGGCATGTTCGGAGCACGCCAAGAATAACCAAGCCTCCTTGTTTGTGTAGGGTTGACGGCTTACACATCCCGCTTCTCTCGCTTCGGACATGCCGTTATGTTTGCGGTGGGCAACGATATGAGAATAAGTGTGGGTAGGACATGGCGCTTTATCGACGGAGAGGTAAGCTTAGCCTTTAGCGAAGACAAGCGAGATCGGCCAGGGTTCCGCCGTTGACCAAACGCCCAGCCTGTTAACTGGGCTCTCAGAAATAAACGCTGTGTTACAAAACAAGTAATGTGGGCGTCTTTAACTACACCAACTCTCTTTAGCTCTCGAGTTACTTTGACGGACGGAGACTTCCCTTCAGAGCAGATCCCACCCAGAAATCGAGAAAGTGCGAGTTTTCCGTGTTGTACTAGACAATCCAGGACGGCGCCTATTCCGCCCCGATGCTGACTTGTCGCATGTGCGTCCTCTTCGCATACGCCAAGCGCGAGGCAAACGGAAGTATTGAAAGCGACCAGGACGAAAAGAGGTTTGGAGTTGGTCGTGGCGATGTCTGGGTATTTCAAAACGGAGCCGATTGCAGTCCGATGACTATGGCGGCTAGACTAACACCGCCCAAACCACCTGAAATGACCTTGGATGGATAGATAAAGAATTTGGTCTGTGTAAGACTACATCCGAGTCGGCTACCGCAATACACGAGACACGAGGACTTTGCCAGGGGGGGGGGGGGATTACAGGTTCTTTGGTAGTACACGACGTTAAAGAGGCACATTGGAGAGCAAGGACAGTAAGGTTCTAGTGTGTGCTCTTCTTCGAAGTCCAGATAGTGGCTGTCTGAGCGAAGCTATAAAATCACACAGATTGGGTCAACTTTGTTCTCCGGAGCCGGATGACTTTTTGAACTCACCCGTTTTGACTATCGGCCTGGTTAATGATTCCCTTATCATCAACGTTCAACAGATATGTGGATCCAACTGTAGAAAGACCATAAATGTATACATCCTTCGAGTCCGAAGTGACCTTGACGATGGACTGCTGGCAGGTGAACGTCGTAAGGCAGTCACTGGTGTAGTTCTGGAGAATCGATTGAACACGCCGTCAGCCGCTATCTCTGCAACCGAAAGAGAACTGCCGACTTACCTGGAAGAATGAGTAATGGCCTGCACCGTAGACGAAGATATCCTCCGAATCGGCGATATGCAAACCCCAGCCGGAGGGTCCGTTTTTGAAGGTCGGATCGTGGTAAGTCTTGCTTAGCGTGAAGGGTGCAGGAACGGGGGGCTAAAATTCGAAACGCAAGATTTAGCCCAACCTAAAGACCCCATGATGACTGGAAAAGGTAAGCCCGACGTACAGCAGGCTGATAGTAAGCCGTCTCCGTTTGAATAAGACCAGCGTAGACGTTCTTAGAGCCGTAGAAAGAGTACTGCAGGTAATTCCCAAAGGCAGCAAGCCCGTTAGTAACCTCGTCCGAAATAGCTGTCCAATAAAAAAATCCTTTCTCACCTGCACAATCGATGCGTGCTCCGAAGCGGTGCCAATAAGCCAGACAGGACCATTCTTGCTCTCCGACAGAATTCCTCGTCCGGTGTAAACGTCGATCTGCCTCTGCTCTTGATCCTCCAAATCATGGTCCGCAGTCCAGACCCAAGTGCCTTCCAAGTACGCTGTGGCTTTGCTCGTGATATGCAATCCCAAAAACGCCCCTGTGCATGCCTTATTGTCGTGTGTGGTGAATTTCAAGCAATTGGATACGGAGATGTTGCTGCCAGCGAAGCCACCGACGCGGATGTGGACGTCCCACATTGCGGCGGTTCCCTTTTGACCGGGTTTGTCAGCAGCGTTCCATTCGACGATGATAGCGCTAGAGGGGTGGAGAGCGATAGTGTCAGGCCTCCTGATAATAACGATAGATCAAGATGGAGACTCTAGCACTCACCCTGCGGATCCGCTACGAGCAGAGAAGACCATGTCGGAGATTTCGACACCAGCTTTATCACCGGCCTTGCCCACTAGAGTTTATTGGCGGTAAGCATCTTTGGTAACATTGGATAGCTTAACCATCCCGTACCTTGGACAACGGGGCGAGGCTTAGATTCGTTGGCGAAGTTCGGTCCAGCGCCTTCACGAAGAAGTAAGCCAGGGAGCGTCAATATCCACGAACGAGAAACAGCAAGATCCCGAATGGGTTCTCACCGATGACAGTAGTCCAAACTTCTCCGATAACGATACTCCCAGAAGGAATTTTGATGGTGTCGGTTACCATGTATGTGCCCGCGTCAAAGTAGAGGATCTTGCAACCGGCGTTATTATCGATGAATTTTTGAATGGCCTTGGTATCATCGGTAACACCGTCTGTCATACCATGTCCGAATCCAGATAGTTAGGTCGACGCTACCATGAGGCATCAGTCGCTGGACGTCATACCTCCTTTCGCTCCGGCATCCCGCACGCTAGCGAACTGGTCCGCAGCATAGTCAGGATAGTCAGTGCGCCCACGTTGGAAGATTCTTCCGCTCGAGTCGAGCAATTGGGATGGCTTGGTTGGGGCATTGACGGCATCTAGGATGTATGTCGGAGTCGTAACAGAGTCGTAATACTTGTTGCCTTCAGCCCATTGACGAATCCTATCGAAGGTATCTTCAGCGTCACACTCGATGATGTTTATAGACAAGCACGTACGTCTTGGTTCCACCAGCAAGTTTAGTCACACCAGCACCATCGACGAATCCAGCATTGACGTTTGTGAACTTGACATTGTCGATGAGGACAGAGCCAGCGAGGGAAGTCGTGGTAGGCTGTAGGTGAGAGGAAATGTATCAGATCGATGGCCTACATAGCCGAAAAGACACAATAGCTCACCGTGGTGGTCTTAATGAAAGTTTGGACGTTGTTGATATCGCCGTCGACGAGGACCTCAGAACCGGCGGATTGAGCGCTGGTGCTGTTAGCTCCTTGAGAGATTTGGAAGCCGACCTACACATGGGGAAAGGGATGAGATTATGGTTACTTGAAATTTGGATCACCGAATGGCGGCACTTACTGTCGTGTTCTGGAAATTGAAGCTTTGGAAAGTCCAGCCCCAGTTCCAGTTCATTTCTGAGAACACACGTTGGACCCATCGTTAGCTCTCGCGGTCATCGTCCGGAGGACCAGGGAGTTCTTTTCACTCACGAACGGCCGTCTGCGCATTGTTCACAGTCAAGTTCCGAACGGTAAATTGCTGGTTACCAACAGACATGGCGATTTGACCTGAGCGTGATATCAGTAAGCCGTGCTCAGAGGTAAGCGTAATGAGCCCTCTCACCTCCGTTGAACACCAAGTCGGACATGTATCCACCAGAGCCGTTCTCCATCCACATTCCTTGTTGTCGGGTGTTGCTGTCCTGGCTCATGTTCACGACAATGTTGACGAGGGTCGTCGCCTGGGCGACTTGCCAGTGAAGGCCAGAAGCACCGTTCGGGCCGCTGAGGGGGAGCAAAGATATCAGAATGTTGGCTCTGAAGGTTGAGGACTGCGCCTTACTTGGTCAAGTCGATGTTAAAGTGTCGAACTGATTTGAAAAAGTTCTACAGGTGGAAGTAGGAGATGTTAGAACAAGCTAAAGTCTTGCTAAGGAATAGAAACGTTGCCGTTACATTTTGGTTTTGCCAGTATTGACCATCTACCGAACGCGTTCGATAAGATTCAGCGTAATAAAGGTAGCGATCAAATATAAAAACCTACACGCGGTATACGGATCTTTTGATTAAGCGGCATCAGCACCAAGTTACAACGGAATCACTGATGGAACCTACCAGCGTCGATGACAGCCGCTCCGTTGAATGATGGATCGGCGACCAAGGTCGGCGGGTGTTTCGCGTCGCCCACCTACAAATCAACGTCAACAAGTTGATTCAGGGTCGAAAGTGTTAAAGGGAGCAGAGCGTTTCTCACTAGTTGCGTGTAATAATACGGAATGCTGCGCAGATGATCGATGTGAGCCAAACTCAGGCTAGTTTTTACATGTGCGTCTCTCACATTGAGCCAGTGACCCGATACTTCCCAGCTGGGAAGAATATAATGGCCGGAGAGACTGTGCTTGAAGCACAGCCTTCTCCGCAGCGGTTTTGATCGGATATGGCCTTGTTAATGGCCGCGGTATCATCGGCGATTCCATCTACAATGTTTGCTTCTCAGTCTAGGCGCGAGAGTGTCGTCCGTTCTTAGTCACTCACCTCCTTTAGCCCCGTAGTCCTGGACGTTGCGGAAAACTTTGTAGGTGGTAGGGTTCGGGTTATAAGCTGAGATGCCTTGACGCTTGATGGTTTGCATCCAATGGGGGTCATCGGGCTTGGCTGTGGGTTTCAGTGGCGTTTTGCATTGAGAACTTCTGATAGTAGGCCAAGCATTGACAGCCGAGGCCGCCGTGACGGCCAGAATAAGGAGCGACGGAGTACGCATTGAAAGCGAAAGAATGGATCAAGAAAGAGTGTAGTGTCGGAGTCCTAATATAAATGAGGTTGGGCGGAGCGAGTGGTCAGTCTCGCTGCTGGGGGTGCTTTAAGCATGCGTGATGAGCGTAGCGAAGCTTACCGAGTGGAATGATAGTTCCGGACGACAGAAGGGGCTATGATGCTAGCGCACAAGTCGTAGAGAACCATTACTATGGAGAAGTCGAAATCCTTTTAAAGGCAAACTAACGCCAGCAGGTTCCGTCGGGAACACGGAGGATTCTGGCAAGACGTCGGTTCGGGAACGCTAAAAGGCCAAGGATTTGGCCGTCCATTACCAAAGGCGCCTGTGTCTGGCACCTAGCATAATGTAAATATCCATCTCAACTGCAATGAACTGCCCATCCAGAATCAGTTGGTTCTCAGCCTTGCGAAAACCGGAAATATCAAGGCCGCGCGGAAGCTGTCAAACTCAAAGTCGCCATACTTCGAGCCAAGAGTTTTCTGAAGTGTGGTCACAAGGGAAGAACCTGGATAAATAAATCCATGTGAGCGAGTGTCTGCTGAGTGTCTGAGCATGGGTCTAAGTCGGTTCCACCCAATGCCGTCGCTCCCCGTCTTCGGATGCCGATTCTGACCATGTCTGCAATACTTCACCGGGGATACCACGTCGGTTACTCCAGTCAGCAGGTTTTGGCGAAACGCCACCTCTGTTCTATTCGAGCGAAAGATAGGGAGAAGCAACGCGCTGTCGGGTTCCGAGCTTGGTCATGTTTGGGTCTTACCCACGGACGTCGGGATTCGCCCGAATTTCCGTTAATCAATAGCCCCATTAATGATCATTCAGAAGCGGTGGCTCCCGACGAGCTTTCCCCTTGTGAAATCTGTCGGGATGATTGGGTACTTCCGCCACCGATACAACGGGTATTTCATGTCTACTGAATGTCCCGACCCCCGGCGCTTCTGCCAAGCGGGCCATCCGTGGTCTGATGCCAATCTCACAATGAATAATAGATCTTCTGGGCTCAAGGTGGAATCAATGATGGGTGGAGATTTTGGAAAGGATTGTGTATATGGTACTACAGCAACTACTGCAGTACACGGGCAACTAGCGATTGTCCATAAAGGGTCCTCGATGGTATATAGAGTAAAAAAGATCTAAAAGAAAGGTCCCGCAGTCTCAGACAAAAAGAGTCTAGTGGACACTCTTTTTCGAACTCCAGATGGTGGCTATTTGGGAAAAGCTACAATGATACACATAATAAATCAGTCTCGCTCTCTCTTCGCGGGGAACTCGGTTTCCTACTCACCCGTTCTGATTATCCTTCTGGTTAATGATTCCTTTGTCATCAACGCTCAACATATAGGTCGTTCCGACCGTAGCAAGGCCATAGACGTATACGTCTTTCGAGTCTGAGGTGACTTTGGCGTTGGACTGTTGACAGGTTTTGTCGGCAATGCAGTCCTGGGAGTAGTTCTGCGAGCCGGTTGAAGGCGTCGTTAGGGACACTTCATGCAATCAAAAGAAGGGTTCGACATGCCTGGAAGAACGAGTAAAGCCCTGCACCATAGACAAAGACATCTTCCGAGTCAGCAATGTGCAAACCCCAGCCAGATGTGCTGTTTCCGAAGGTCGGGTCGTGGTAAGTCTTGCTTAGTTTGAAGGGTGCGGGGACAGCGGGCTAAAATTCGAAACGCAAGATTTTAGCCCAAACCGAAGACCCCATGATGACTGGAAAGTAAGCCCGACGTACATCAGGCTGGTAGTAAGCCGTCTCGATTTGAATAAGACCAGCGTAGACGTTCTTGGAGTTATAGAAATTGTACTGCAAGCAGTCACCCAAGCCACGCAGTTCGTTAGTAGACTCGTCCGTAAGTGAGGTCTAGTAAAGGACATTACCTGCACAATCGACGCGTGCTCCGAAGCAGTGCCAATAAGCCAAACAGGACCATTCTTGCTCTCCGACAAAATTCCTCGCCCAGTGTAAACGTCGATCTGCCTCTGTTCTTGATCTTCCAAATCATGGTCCGCAGTCCAGACCCAAGTCCCTTCCAAGTACGCCGTGGCTTTGCTCGTAATGTGTAATCCCAGAAACGCTCCCGTGCACGGTTTCTTGTCGTGTTGAGAGAATTTCAAGCAGTTGGAGACGGAGATGTCGCTACCAGCAAAACCTCCAATGCGGATGTGAACGTCCCACATTGCGGCGGTTCCTTTGTGACCGGGTTTGTCGGCGGCGTTCCACTCGACGATGATGGCGCTACATATGATACTTAGCTTTTCCAGAGATGATAACGAACACCAAGGCTTTTTATACTCACCCTGCGGATCCGCCACGGGCAGAGAAGACCATGTCGGAAATTTCGACGCCATCCCGGTCACCAGGCTTGCCAACTACAAGGTTGTCACAGATTCAATATACGAGTTGAATTGTATCAAACGAAACGCTGGACAGTTGAGAATGCGTACCTTGGATGACTGGACGAGGCTTAGACTCGTCGGCGAACTTCTTTCCGGCGCCTATACCGAGGAGACACGAAACAATTTTAAACACTTGCGATTCTCAGCCCGGGACGCTGATGGCGTGTCTTACCGATTACGGTGGTCCAAACTTCTCCAACAACGATGCTTCCTGATGGAATTTCAATGGTGTCGGTCACCATATACGTGCCCGCGTCAAAGTAGAGGATCTTGCAGCCAGCATATTTCTTAATGAATGCTTGGATGGCCTTGGTGTCATCCGTAACGCCATCTAATCAAACCAGACCGTCAAGAATTTGATCGTCAGTTCCAATCATTTGGCGTCGTACCTCCTTTCGCTCCAGCATCCATCACGCTCGCAAATTGGTCAGGAGCATAGTCGGCATAGTCTGTTCGGCCACGTTGGAATACCCTTCCATCGGAACCGAGGAGCTGAGATGGTTTGCTGGGGGCTTTGACGGAACCCTGGACATTGGTTGGCTCTTCAACGGAGTCGTAGTACTTTCGGCCCTCAGCCCACTGATGAATACTGCCCACCACAGCGAGATATTGTCAGAACAGTGCTGGATTGTACTTAGGATCCATTACGTACGTCTTCGTTCCGCCGGCAAGTCTGGTGACACCGGTATCATCAACCAATCCTTTCCTGACGTTTGTAAACTTGACGTTGTCGAGTAGAACAGAGCCGTTGAAAGCAGGGGGCGAAGGCTGTACGCACAAGGAAAATGGTTAGATTGCTGATGCGGCGACGGGGTAATCACGAACTCACCGACGTAGTGTTGATGAAAGTATGGACATCCTTGACTTCGCCGTCGAGGAGGATTTCTGATGCAGCTCCCTGTGCGATTTGGAACCCGACCTGCAAAATGGGGAGGGATGAGCTCACGACCCAGAATTGGTTGAATTCGTGAATCAAAGGTGGGAGCACGTACAGTGGTGTTGCAGAAATTGAACCCTTGGAAAGTCCAACCCCAGTTCCAGTTCATCTCTGGACGCAAATTGGGCATCTATGATTAGCTGTCTGCGCTCATCGCGACGGGGAGGACTGTAACTCACGAACTGCTGTCCGAGCGTTCTTCACGTTCAAGTTCCGCACGGTGAATTGCTGGTTACCAACCGCCATAGCGATTGCACCTGCAGAGCATGTCGGTATACCGCATTAGAAAAAAGTAATCCACGTTGTCTCACCTCCGTTGAAGGTCAAGTCGGACATGAATCCACCAGAGCCGTTCTCCATCCACAATCCTTGTTGTTGAGTGTCTCCGTCCTGGCTCATATTCACGACGACGTTGACAAGAGTAGTCGCCTGGGCGACTTGCCAGTGAAGACCGGAAGCATTGTTGGGGGCCCTAGAGAGACGCAGTATATCAGGACGTTGCCGGTGGTGGTTGGGGTTCAATAAACTTACTTGGTCAGGTCGATTTTGAAGTGTCGAACAGACTTGAAGAAATTCTAAAATGTAGACAGGTAATGTGAGTTCAAATCGGAATTAACTTAAGGCAGATGAAAAAAGTCGAACTTACGTTTTGATTTTGCCACCATTGAGCACCTCCGCCATCTACAGAAGCCTTCCGGTAAGATTCGGCTAAAGTCGTGTGCTGACTAAACATCAGTACGTACCAGGAATATAGGGATCTTCCGATTTCGAACCGTCAGAACAGCGATATATAGAGACTACGGATTGAGCTTACCTGCATCGATAACGGCAGCTCCGTGAAATGAGGAATCGGCAAACAAGGTTGGTGGATGCTTCGCGTCTCCGACCTACGAAGGTTCGATCGGCATTAGTAAGCCGGTTTAGGTTCTTACGGGCCGAGTAAAGAAAAACGTTGCTCACCAACTGCGTGTAATAATATGGAGTGCTACGCAGATAATTGGCGTGAGTAAGGATCACGTTCGTTGCACAGACGCCCACTTACATTGCGTCAGTGACCCGATACTTTCCAGACGGGAAGAATATAATGGCCGGGGAGCGCGTGCTTGAAGGACAGCCTTGCCCACAGCGGTTTTGATCGGATATGGCCTTGTTAATAGCCTCAGTATCGTCGGCAATCCCATCTACGACGTTTCATTTTAAGCGTAAGTCATCAGTGTCGCCAACTTTTCCGCGAACTCACCTCCTTTAGCTCCATAGTCTTTGACGTTGCGGAAGACTTTGTATTTGGAGGGATTGTCGTTATAAGCCGAGATACCCTGTCGTTTGATGGTTTGCATCCAATGAGGGGCATCGGGCTTGGCGGTGGGTTTCAGAGGAGTTTTGCAGTGGGAACCTTCGGCGACAGGCCATGCATTGACGGCTGAGATGGCAGCGACGGCCAGAATAAAGAGTGACGAATTACGCATTGAAGCGAATGAGTGAAACACCAAAAGAGTGTGTGGTTGAAATCCTAATAAATAAACAGCAGGTTGCGGGGATGTGTTGTCAGGATTGCCGCCGGCGCTGGAGCCACGACTCGCGGGGTAAAGAGAAGATGGGGCTCACCGGGCAGAGTGACAAATCCAGACGATGAAGGGGACTGTGGCCCCAGCCCGCAACTCTTTATATACCTTTGGAACCCCAGAAGTTGAAATCCTGTTGGAGGTAAGCCTCTTCTGCCAGCGCCCACAGGGTCCGTTAGCCAAACAGGGCTCCGCCAAGATTTCGGTTCGGGGACGCCAAAAGGCTTCGAATTCGGGCGGCCATCGTTAAAAGAGCCCGTCGCCGATCCCTTGGCATGTTGCAAGTACCCATCTCGAGGCCTCCCGCAGGCCCAACCACCCTGTTTGGGGGCCTTGGCCGGACTAAAAATATCTACACTGTGCAAATGACGCCAGAGTTGAAACTGCCATCTATCGACTGTCGGCTCGTGGATCCCGGAAACTATGCTGTCCAAGAGATGAACAAATTTATGTGGGGGACATCTATCTACTAACCATAGCCATGCTCCTTGGATCCAAGCGGGGATTGGACTGGTTTAGAATGTGTTTTGCTTGGGCGTATCCACGTTCATTAAACCCAGCCTGTAAATCCAGCGAGATGTCAAGGGATCTGGAGAGCTTTTAGTTCGAATGAGAGATCGGTCAGATAAACCCGCTGTCGGCTGGTTCTGCGCTTGGTCATGTTTTGTTCAAATAGCTTCCTCGCGCGCAGTCCAGTCGGTCTGCGTACCTTCCTTCTACCTTCTGAATTCCTCAGGCTCGTGCGGTCTCTCGGAATGGTTCGGTGGTTCGGGCATCGGGGGGAGTGGAGCGCCGGGATGTTCTGTCAAAGCAAGGGCGACGGGCGTACTCCACCCCACTAAGCGCTGATCGACCTGACAACGGTCTCCAGACTGGGAGAGCTGTGCAACCACAACAGTCAGATAGAACAGTCAACCTTCGAAGGCACCACGAAACCTATGATTGATCGATCTACGCAACTGTACACCGTGGTTAGAGGGGGCGAGAGTCGGAGAGGGGAAGGAAACAGAGAAAGCAGCATGGAAAAAGAGAAGAAAACCATAGCAATAAGATCAATGGGAATAGGCTTGGATCGTACAGCTGAGTTGGTTGTTGTTGGGAAAATGTCAAACGTGGAAGTAGCGTAAACGGGTGGGTCAAAAGGAAAGCAAAAAGCGAGACAGGATTAGAAAGCATGCGTTGAAAGAGTCGAAGCAGATAACGAGACGTTGAAGAAGATGAGAATGGTTCCAAAAAAAAAAAAGCATGCCGAAGGAGTCAAAAGTACACGTGGCACAGCCAGAATACGAGCCGTGGATGTCGTAGAGCAATGGCAAAGGAGCAATCAGAAAAAGGAAAGCATAGAAAGGGCAACTGGATGAAAGATGGTCAAAGGAAGCAGCAGGCACGGAATATCGAGAATAAGAGTCAATCGCCATGTCTGACAGCTCAGCGCCTCAAGGACGATGAGGAGGCAGAGGGCGTTCAGGATATCGGTTGCAACATTTGGTTAGGTTGCTTCACGTAGGTCCCACTCGTTCGGCTTGCCACACTCGACCCAGAGATACTAGGTGGCCGTGAGCCCTTTGGAATGGGGGGTGGTCGACTGGTATCGACGTCCGAAAGCGGATGTGCCGTCGATTGCGGACTGGGAGTATATTGAGATGGGTTAGAAACAACATGCTGACCGCCGAATACGACTTGTTGAGGCCGATGGTACGACTGGTATGAGTGGGCGGTTGTTTGGGACGTTGCAGAGACTTGCCGGGAGTTTGAAGGACCGGGATGGTAGTGGTGGCGGTTAGCGCCCGGAGCCGTCGCCTGGACATACCCAACATCGAGCGGTTCGTCGTCGCCCTCTTCGCCTTGGTCCTCTAATTCATGCACAATGACACTGTGGTTGCTCTGGGCACTTTGGATCGACACAGTGCGTTGTCCCTGCTTGAAAGGAGGTCGCCAGTTACCACCGACCCGCCGCCCAGCAAAGTTTACGGCGCCAGCTGGAGGGGCGTAAGGCGGCGGAGGCGGCTGATGATCCCCTTCACTCGCCAATACTTGGTTGGTATGGAAGGCCGTCTCGGCAGGTGAAGATGACGACGCTACTACGACTTCGGTCTGTTGAGAATTGAACAAGGTCCCGTGATCGTTCTGGAGAGTCAGGGTGTTTATGAGTCTTTAATTCATGCTCGGAAGGGAAATCCATAAATAAGCCTACCGGTTTCTGTGTGTCTTCATCTTCATCAACGCCACCGGAAAATGAAACCATGGAGCCAAAACTCATATTTGGATCCTCTTCAGAGGCTTGGACGGGGGCTGGCTGACCCTGTTGGACAGCCTCGCTATTTTGAATCCATTCTGCTGCTGCTTCCCACGTTTCATTATTGGACGTCGAGCCTTGAGGGAGATCGATCAACTGATTTACATCGACATCGAACCCAAGAGATGCGAGGAAGCTAGGAATTTGAGTCGACGGAAGGGCGCCTGCACCGGTTGAGCCAGTGTAGAATCCATATGTCGATGGACTGAGGCCTTGAATGGCGGAGAATGCCACAGTATCTACCGCACCAGACGCGGTGGAAACAGACGAGCTGTTGAGATCATCTAGGATAGCAGAAGGGATAAGACTTTAAGCAAAATCATATGAAAGGAGAAAGCCCAGTCCTTACCTCCTGGAATCTTAAACGAGTCGGCAATGAAGTCCGGCCAAAACACTCCCGGATTCGATGCGGTAGGGCCAGATGCACCGAGCGAGAGATCGGCATGTTCCTGTCCAGCACCTCCATTCGTGTTGTTTGCCAGGAAAGTCTCGAATGACTGTCCGGCAAACGAAACAGTCATCGGCACATGTAGAGAATCCTCAGCCGCGGGGGTCGACGACGCATGCATCATGGCAGGGGACAGAGTACCGTCGAACAGAGCTGGGATTGCACCCGCTGTCAACGCGGCATTGGACGATCCAGCTAGCTGTAACCCACCCAAAGCGCCAGGTAATGCCGTCCCAATGAGTCCAAGACCCTCGCTAACCGTGCTTGCGGGGAGAGTGATGGTGACTTCTGGGTCCTGGGCAGTCTCGGTCTTCCACGAGGCGTAGCCAGGCTGGGCGGAACCCCGGTCCAGACTCGGGGTGGCCACTGTCGTTGCAGGCGATATCCAAGCTTGCGCTTCGGACGGTTGAGGAAGCGGTGCGGTTTGGGACCAATTGACGCCTTGAGCCAACACCGGCCAGGGGTTATTAGGCAGCTCAAAGTCGAACGTCGTCGACGGAATTTGTGGGCGGTTGGCTATCCTCTTCCGCATCTCCTCTTGCTGATTCATCATCAATTGCTGCCGGTCTTCAGCTCCCGGTGGGGGCTGGTACAACGACGTCTGGGCCGAAAACAGTGGTTGGTCGTCTTGAGCACCGTCCGCCTCCACTCTATCGTCGTCCTCGTCGTCTTCATCAGCAGCTCCTTGACTGTCGGGAAGAGCGGGTCCGCCGTCTGGGGTCCAGTCTGGAGGAGGCCCTTCTGGTCCCCACGTAGTCGCGCTGTAGTATGGCTGGTATTTCCGCTTGATCGGATCCATTCCACGCTTGGGAGTAGGATCCTTGGACGGTCCAGGAGTGCCAGCCGTGCTTGGAGTCCGGAATCCAGCGCGTGGTCTTGGGGACGACGCGTCGGAATCGGTCATGGCACTTGGATGACCACCAATTTTGCGAATCTGCCTCTCAACGGCCGCCCTCCTCTGCGTCTCCAATGCCTGCTTCTGGGCTTTGGTCATCGGCTTGAACTTGTAATTGGGATATTTCTCCCTGTGGACGGTCTTATGGAGTCCCGAGAGGTACTGATAGTGTTGCCTCACGTGAGCAGGCTGCGCCTTCCACTGGGCGCTGATGTCGGCTGTAGCGAGAGAATGTTCTGCCTTAGACATTTCGAGGGATCGGTTCCGTGTGAGCACATCACACCGGAAAAGGATGAACTTGTTCGGAGGGCGGGGGATATTAGGGTCATGCCCCTCCCCATCTTCATCATCAGACAAAACCGGCTTTAGCTTTGGCCGACGCTTCTTGGGGCCCTTGACGGGTTTCACGTCGACGTCCATGTCGTCAAGGAGGCCGTTCGCCGTAAGGACACCATTGGGTTTTGGTGGGAGAACGAGACCGGTTCGGGGGCAGTAGAGAAGCCGTGGGTTCATAATATCCTCCATTCGAAAATCGTAGACGTGGGGCCGAACACCACCTTCAATGAGCTGCATGGACGACGGTGGAATGCGCTCTGGAGGGATGGCTGCGGACTCGTCATCCGATGAGGTGTTGGCTTGAGCGTTGGGATTTGAGTTGGGATGTTGAGCAGAGCGAGATTGGTCGGAAGTGGAATTTTGAAACTGCGCCGCGCCACTCGGTGCAGGCTGTCGAGCTCGAGCCATTGGGGACGTCGATGACGCCTTGACAGTGATAGGAGGACTTGCGAGTGGGTTTGAAGGAGGATAATATGGCTGGAGGGGATGGGGATGTTGAAGAGGTCGACGTTGGTTCGATGGGGATGAAGTGTTTGAACCTGGGTGTGATTGAGGGGGGGAGAGGAGGTAGAGATGGATGTCTGGGTGTTGCAGGTTGGGAGTCGTAAAAGAGATGAGAGTGGAAGAGGATGGATGAAGGGTGAGAGGCGACGTTAGTGCTGAGGGTTCGAGAGGGACGAGAGGTCGAACATCGCCAGCCATTGTCTCTGTCACGACGACGTCCACAACACAGGGCTTGCAAAACAGCCCACAGCAATCTTTTTGTCACGCACACACCAGACTCGAATAGGAAATGGGACTGTCCAGGCGCTGCAGAGCTCTCTTTGTTGCAGAGATAGTAGCCAAATGGGGAGGAAAGACAGCAAGTGGGTTCGTCGTCGTCGTAGAGTGGTGCAAGAGTGGTGAGATTGCCAAAACGAACACGAATTCAAGCACCGACCAAGGCTACCCGTATCCGGCGGATCCGGCTCCCCTGACTCCTCCGCCGTCGAAAATTCATTGCAAAATAAAGCTAATCTACTTCTGCCGGGTTCGTGTTTCACCTCCAAGCACGTCAGCTTATCAGCACGTACCTGTCCGATCGATACCTCCCATAGACCGCCGGTGTCTCCTAGACGTGACAATCACTGTGATCGTGGCCTGTCACAGGTGACTCCCACACACACTCGCCCCCAAAACATCCAGCATTGTTCCAGCGGCAACTCCCATGGCTTCGCAAAAATCCCATATATAGTGATTCAGGGTGGCCACGAAGCGGCGCGGGTCAGGCGAATAGAGTTTGGGTGTTCGCCACGTGGTTATGACGGCGTCATCGCGTACCGCTCTGCTGAGGTTTCTCCCTCGTCCCAACCAACTTCAGAATGTCGCGGTTCCGCTATAAGCAAGTATCTGGTGTATAGCGCTGACGGCGTTTGATCCATTGAGTGGGATATAGAGCCCCGTATTTAGCCCTGACACTCCTCCCATGACCAGAATAACCACCAAGTTTCATCTGTCTCGTACCAGCAACCGGGTCTCCAAACACCCCGCTAACTGCCGAAAAGAACAAAGAAGCTTGAGGTGCATCCGCTATTTGGGATTCGAATGAATAACGGTAACGGCTATTCACAGAGGGAGATGATATCATAATTAGTGCAGATTTTAAGCATTGGCATGAGGCTCAACGCAGGATGTGACAATTCGGCGAATGTGGTCCCTTTTCCGCCGCCGCCAACCATTTTCGTCGATGCGCACATCGCCACTCGTGAGTTGCAGCCTTTTCCGTATCTAGAATGACCAGAGCTTGGATACTTTCTGGGTCTTTGTGGACGCCAAGTCCATATCTGGTAGTATCAGGGACCTCCTCCAACGATCGTGCCTCGAAATCCACATGGTCTATATGTATCCAGTCATACTCCTTCTGGCTAGGCCGTCGATCCGGACTTACGGTGCGTGCTTCCGACCCACTGGGGGAAAAGTGAAAGCCCAATGCCATTGAGTCGTAGGGAACTTACAATAAAATACCTTGTATGGCAGCAATTGTGACGATAGTTGCGGTAAATGTGAGACTGTCCCCAAGTTTTACACCGCTACAAACGGGGAATATAAGCCAGATCATGTATACATAATCCCCGATGGACATTGGCGTTCGCTCACCTCGGGAGGCGGCGTTATCGATTATGCCAGCACCCATTAGGTGCAGGGGCGTGGGAGATTTGGGTCATGTCTGCGTTTGGAAAAATTACCAGTGGCCCACACCGACCATGTCTACCGAACCCCCGATTACCCCACCCACGCAATTTTCTCATCAGTCTCCTCCCATCAAGAAGGGCCCTTTCTACGCCGAGCATAAACTTGAACAAGTTCAACGCTATAGATACCAAAAAGAAACCCAGCAGAAGACGGATTTCGAGAACGCAGATGAACTCTTCAAGTTTCTGGGAACCCCGACGTTTGGTGACCTCGCCGATGTACACTTCAGTGCCACGGTTTCTCGGTCGGATTTTTTGCGAAAAGCGAACTCTATGTCCAAATCCATCAAGGAGGAGTGTAAGCACTTTCCGTTTCGCTCGTAGTCCTTTCTTCCCAGCTCAAAGTTTGGGGCTGTAGATTTTAAAGAACCATCAAGCCGTCTGATAGTTTTCAAAGACACGGAAAGCAAAGTCCCACGCGGGCATGTCACCGACACTGAATGCAGGCCTGATATCACTGCAGCCTTTGAGAATGATTTCGGTGGCGACGATACGACGTTTTGGCCCTGCATCCGTATGGCCGGCGAATGGGCATCCACAGGTTCGACCTCAGAAGACCAGGAGACGAAAGCAATCTCGTACCTGCACTACCTCCTTCTCGCGCGACCCGATCTCTACGTCGCACAAGGGATGCTTGCTTCCGAAGGTAGTATGATGTTTCTGGTCGGGATTGGCGGTTTTGGCGTACGACGCTTGAGAATAGGTTGGGACGATGAAGAGCTTTCCAAGCTCTTGTATGCTTTCATCTATCGCACCTACGATCCTGGTCACTTTGCGGATTCATCATACAAGTTAGATCCCATTGTTGACGAGGACCACCGGCCGACATGGACCATCACGATCGGGGTCGAGTCCCAAGTTGGTGGCGTCACAACGGAACGACCCGTCCCCTGCCCAAACTTCCTGCCTCTTTACGCCAGCAGCCCGTTTGATACACGCACTCATGTGTTCGCGACTCCGGGGAAGGGCGCCGATGTCGATGGGAAAAAGCTAACTGTTCTCAAAGACCAAGTTTGCCGAATTCACAATCGATTTGACGAGCACGGGATCCTCGAGCTTGTTCATAAATCCAAGAGAGTCCCCGGTGTTGTCGAAGCTGTCTACCATAAATCCATTTACCTCCCTTCTCAACTGGATGACCTTGGCGTTGGAAGAGTAAAGTACCGTCACGGACTGCGGCAATTGGGAAGCCCTTTCGCGAGCATCCCCACTGTGAAGGAGATGTTGAAGGTGGCATTCGATATCGTGGAAGGTAACGTACTCGCTGTCGGTGTACTTACATCTACTGATGTACTCTGCAGTGTTACGGTTCCTGAGGGCGAAGCGAAACATTCTCCATCGCGACATCAGTACCGGGAACGTCATGTACGTACCCACAAGTAAGGACAAGCAAGACCCCGACACCTCAACACAAGATGATGAGGTTCTCTTCTTTTCTGAATATTTTCTTAGCGACAGGTACGTATCTGCCACCATCTTCCAATCAGGCGGTAACCCATTGAATCTAGAGTGCAGTCCAAGGAGGCCCCTAACAACGTCAGTTCTCCTCGTTGATTTCAACCATGCTAAACATCTCACGGGCAAGACAGAAGGTCATCATAAGCGAGTAGAACGTTTTGTCGTATATTATCGTCGAGAGCTACCTCCTAACAGTCGATGTTATCAGGGAACGCCTCTGTTTATGGCTCGGGCCGTTGACCGAGGACAAGCCATGCCTCCTCCTAGCTTCCCTTACGATCTAGCCCTCTATCCAATCCCCTCCGCTCCCGAACTATATGCCAAACATTACCATGACACCAGACTGAAGACCTTCCCCCCATCCCCACCATCATCATTGGATCCCATTATCAAGAGGGTGGATACTGTCCCTTGGAGGCATGAACTCGATCACGACATTGAGTCTGTCTTCTGGCTCATGCTGTACTGGGCTATGACTGCGCAGCCCAATGGTGGGGCGGATGGGGAAGCTGAGCACATCGCGGGTACGGCGTGGTGTGGTTTGACGGGAAACGTTGTGGACCGTCACAGTCTGCTACTCGGCATCCAGCAGGGGATTATAGCGAAGGGAGCCTTTCATTCGACTTTCCAACCCCTCGATGACCTGTTCAAACGGCTCGCCGGAATTCTTTATTCGATAGACAGGCATTGGCTTCACCCGTCGGAAAAGCGAAACGACCCGGAATATTTCGCGGAAGCTTTCCAGCGGCTAATCCTAGAGTTCCTCATCACCCACAATAACAACAACGACAACAGTTTCATGAACCAAACGATTGACTCGAATCCCCGTGAAACCGAACCGCCGAGCATACAAGTACCTCAGTCTAGTACAACTAACCAGATGTCACACGCCGCAAGCCAGGGTAAACGGGCATTAAGTACGGCTGAACGATCCGACTCTAAACGGCGTCGTATCACCCAAGAAGCTCAGGTACGTCATCGACCCGCCTTTCTTGATCTCCTTCTCAGCTGACTGATGCCCGATTCATAGACCGATCGGAACAGCGAGAACTGACACCCACGCGACGGTTTCTCTTTACGGGGCTTCTTTCTTTTCTTTTCTTGTTTCCATTTCTGTGTTGCGGAGAGTTGCAAAAACAATCTTTATTCACCTGCCCTTCCCGCCTCCACCATATGTACAGTTAGCTCGTATGAATTTCTAGCCGTTCCTCAATTGAAGTTTCCCCGGTGTTACGTTACACTAGGACACTCGTTTTTACTTTTCAGCGTGTCAGGGATAAAGACTCCTTTGACGTCAAAGGACGATAGCTCTCCAGTATGATGTCGTCCTCGAATGGCGGCAGAAAGAAGTACTGTACCGTGGTCCAAGGTATTTTGTATCGAGACCCGTGGCTGATTTTTTCAGGCTGAAGGCGGAGATGTAGCGCTGCAAAATGTGGGAGACGTCCCTGAATCTTTCGCGACGCGTCTGCTGGTACATGTTGGTGAATACATCTGAGTATTTTCAATGGGTTTTGGGGGGCATTGTACTCGTTCCGCTATGAGATCATTAGAAAGCATTACGTGCAACCCCGCATTGGGCGACATACAATTGAAGGCAGCAGCGAACTGGATCCTCAAGGACATCCGAAGGTACAATATCCAGTAGTCCCCACCTTCGAGCCGGATTCTGTCTGACTGCGAGTTGTCCCTCGTTGTGGGGATCCGGCTGACCCTCATCGGTGGATGATTGCACGGCTTCAAAGAAAATGGGGTCCAAGGCTGCTATAGTCTGCGACGACCTGGCTCTATGATTTGGAATGGTCGTGACAACTGGTCGGATGCCTGAGGTTCCTGACGGCGCCAGCCTGGTCGACTTCCGCGAGATTTGGACGTACCACACGTCGATATTGCCCACTAAGCTATGAAAGTAACATAGAAGTCGTATGTTCTCATTGCGATTGTCTTTCTGCGCTAACCGGATCTTCGATATCCTATGCGCGCCAGCGTCCAGGTTTCCGTTTTCAAGCACCGCCTGCTACAGCAAACCGGAGCGCCACAGTTTTACCATTCGTTTCATCCTTTCACCGCCGTCAGTGTGGATCGAAACATGTCGAGCTAATATCTTGTACTTGTCTCATTCGGAGCACAGGATGACATCGCCCTTCGGTCATGCAGAACTACTGGCATGCGTTCACCATCAAATTGTCCATGAACTATCAACTGGTGAAAAAGGTAAACGACATGCCTAACGAGTGAATAGGGATAGAGCTAGATAAGCAGAACATCCGAGTTGGGAAAATAAAACAAAGTCGGGACATAGAAAAGAAGAGCAATGGCCGACGATATATATGAAACACAGCGACGAAGGGAAAACAAGATCGAAAGGAGGAAAAAAAAGAGTTCCGAGTCCGAAAGTTGTTATAAAACGAGTGTGGTTAGCTTGGCGGTGAGGGCAAGTGTTTAACAAGAACAAGATGTAAAGTTTGTATGAGTGTAATCGGACATAATTTTGGTGTTTGTTGCGAAGGCAAAGTCCGAGAAGGTGATCCAAAAAGCCGGGCATAATATAGTAGGTGGTATTGGCGGGTCGTCGAAGAATGCGAAGAGACTGGCATAGCGAAACGGGGGTCGAACGACACCTTTTCTTTATGGCGCTGGGGTACGCTTGGGCTGGGGAATGACGTTGCGTACACGTCTTGAACCAGAGCAAGCGCCGGGGATGGCAGCATCGACAGCGTCCCATTGATCAGGATATGCTAGAAACAGACGTGATAATGATCAGTAAAGATACCTCCTAAACAGTTTTCCAAAAGCACTTACTGCAACCAGCCACAGGAGTATAGACTGGAGTCGTATCCTTAGCATCGAACCATCCGTTGCCTCCGTCCACGAGGGCACCCTTCGAGTTCTTGAACGTCGGAGTGGGAAGGACCGGAATCGGGCCGGTTGGAGTGTAAGTCGGGAGCTCACTGGCAACGTAGCCACTGGGAGCAAGCGTTGCCGGGGGCCAGGGGTTGGCAGCACGCCAAGAAGCAGGGATCTGGGCGGAGCCGGGTCCACCAGTCATGCTAGGCTTGAGTGCCGAGGCAGGCGAAGTGCCGCCGCATGCACCAAGAGCCTGACGAGGATCGGTAGGAATCCAACCGTTCTCAAGACCAAGGGAGTAGGACCAGAAGGGAGACTCGATCTTGCCGGAAATAGACGATGCACCAATCCTCCAGGTCCAGAAGAACCAGTTCTGAAAGCGGGCAAACGAAGAGTGAGCCTATAATCTAAACTCGCAAAACCTCAACATCCCGCACCTGCAAAGCATCCATACTTGACAAGGCCACCTGCTGAAGGTCGCTCTTGATATCATCGGTCCACGTCTCATAATTGTTCCAGGCCAAGCAGCCTTGGGGACCATCGTTTCCGGTAGAGCCTGTGTAACCGCTGAGAGTTCCTTCGTAACGAGTACCAGCACCAACACCGTTGATCCAGCGACCGCAGTCGTTGATAGCAAGAGACCATTCACCAGCAGTGGTTACTCCGAATTCGGTCCAGGAGGTGTTGGTCTCAGCTGCCCACGATTTGCAGGGCTTCTTGGCCTGTTGGGCGAGCGGGGTCGTGTCGACAGTGGTGAAGCACATGTAGGGGTGAGTGTCGAGGGCAACACGATCACGGCCAGGCAAGAAGTCAGCCCAGTTGGCGAGGGGTTGGAAACCATCGTGGATGGAGAGGTAAGGACCATTGCCTTCGCCGACGCCGGTAATGTTGCGCAAAACGTCGTGCATGTGAGTGTAGCTATTAATCGAAATGTGGTCAGTACGGATTCGACTGATGCCCCTCAAGCTACTTACAAGCCTCCAATGACGTCCATACCAATATCCTTAGTCCTAGCTTCGTTCATAACACCGAAGAGAGGGACAATGTTCTTGTACTCATCCTGAGAGATGAACTCGGTGATGATGCGAATGTAGTCCAGACCACGCTGAGCGTTGGCGATACCCATGACACCGTTCAAGAAGTTGATCGTGCCATGCTTGCCAGAGTGGTTGTAGCCATTTTGAGAACCAGGGAGGGCGTGAAGGTCGAGGTTGATGCGGATACCGTACTTGCGAGCCCAGCTAAACGCCTTGAGGACGTACTGCCAAGCAACACCCTCGAGGAACGGCTCATTGTCGTACTTTTGGATGGCCCAGAAGGGAATGGGGAGGCGGACCCAGTTGAGACCAGCGCCAGCGATTGCAGCAAAATCCTTCTCGGTCTGTACAAGCCGAAAGCAAGGCACGGGAAGATAGGATAAATGAGTAAATTTGCCAAGAGAGCAACGACGGCGAGATGGGACCGAACGCCGAAAAAAACTACTCACGATGAAGGTCTGGTAGTGCTTCTCCAATTGGCTGAGACCCCCGTTGGCTGTGTCTGCGGCCATGTTCGTCGACAAAGTCCACTCATCGACAGCTGGGGTCGTGCCGTTCATGTAAGGCTCATAGAGAGCGGGGACGATGAACGGTTCGGGAACGAGCCATCCACCGAGATTCACACTGGGAGATAGGAAGGTGAAAGGAAGAACGTGACGTCAGACTGGGAGGGTCGCAATAGCCTTTGCATTACGCGCGGGCGAAACGGTCAAGATTGCAATACTCACCCGCGAATCTTGTTGTTTTGCCAATCCCAAGTCTGGTTGAGAGGTGGACTCCATGACTGAGCTTGAGCATTGTTGTTGAAAGGATCGTCGGGATCTTGAACCCAGAAGCCACCAAACTTGTTCGCATAGGTGAAGGTGGTCCCATCGTCCATGGTAACGGTCGAACCATCCGCACCAGTAATGACACCCTTGCTGTTGTTATCGCCAGTACTACCAGTGTTGCTTCCAGAGTTGCTTCCCGAGTTGCTGCCGTTGGATTCGGACTGGCTGGCAGCGGTATCGTTGTTCTTCTTGATCACAGTGAAGTAGATTGGGACGACGACTGCGACGACGACGATGGCCAAACCAGCGACACCAACAATGATCCAGGGAAGGGGAGTCTTCTTCTTGCGGCCTGCTGTCGAGTTGTGCCCCATGGGGGGGGATGGAGGGTAGCCAGTGTCTTCCTTGTTCAAGATATTGGTAGTGCTGTTGGGATCATCGCGATATGGCATTGCACCGGCACCACCAATAGGCTGAGCTGAGTCGAATGATGCATTTGAAGGGGCACCGTAGCTGTCGCGGAAGTTGCCCGAGTCGCGGAAACCTGCTGGGGGCTGAAGCTGCTCCTCCTCAAAGGAGGCGAGACGAGGAGTTGGCTCCGCCGGATGGTTTGCGACGGCGTTGTAGGACATGACGGGGGAAAAGTAAAAACGACGATGAGGAGGAAAGGGGGCAAAGGGGAGAAGGAAAGGGAAGGAAGGAGAGGCGAAGGTGGGGAGAAGGGGAGGAAGAGGGATGGAAGGAGGGATGAAGAGGGAAGGGGAGTGCTTGAGAACTTTGACAGCGCGGTCGGGAAAAGTACTCGGCTTCTGTCGGAGCTTAAAATTAATCTCTCCTTTTTTCACAGCCCGCCAGCTCAACCAACCAATGCCAAGACCAATTCGTAACAACATAATTTGCGTTTCGTCCCTGTCCCGTCCCTGCTTTTTGCTCCTCCTCGTCGTCGCTGGACGGCGGGGATGGACGGGCACGCCGAGAAAAAAAAAAGCCGACAGACCGGCGGCACGAGGCGGCCAAGCCTATAGGCCTGTAGAGCTTCTCAGCCGACGTCATTTAGTGCGACATACCTCACGCTTGGGATCTTGGGCACACGCCTGGTTCGCAACGATACTGAATGGGCTAAGTCACTTGGACACACTACAAACGATCTCAAGGACGTTCAGACTAAGTATTTTTCGGCTCGTCCCATTCGCCAGCCTGTCTGCCCTGCTGCGGTGCCGCATTCTCGGCCTCACACGGGGCGGAATATCACGTACAGCAAGCCAATCAAGGAATGTCGGAATGCGGAAGGGAGACTTTCGACACCTTTGTCTCATCTTACGAGCTCTTACAAACGGCGTGGCGAGATAGGCCATCAAACGGATCGTGCACGGGCCCGGTGCGTTCCTGGCCCTGTTACAGCATGCCGAAACCCTCGGCGTAGTAAACTGCACAGAACCCGCAAAGCGAGTGGATCGTAGATATTTAGTAAGAATGAAGGAGCAGAGCTACCAGCATACCAGCAAGGAAAGGGCGTCTCCCAACTCGACAGCCTTTCTACAACGAGCGAAAAATAAATAAATATGATGGTTGCGAACCAGAGGATTCCAACTTTTTTCAATGACCGAACAGTCTTCTATGGCGCGAAAGGAGCATCGTCGCAAGCACTTCGAGACCTTCGTAGACAGCAGGTCGAGCTTCAATACGGTCGAGCCACGCCTGGCGCAAATTATATCCCTTTCCAGTCAGTGTTGAATCCCTCAAACGACTTGTCGTTGCACTGACCTTGACATTCGGAAAGTCCTTCTCAGAGTTTTCTATTCCAGCCATAGCATATGAGCGAGCCCTTGAGAACCGGCGGAGGACCAAACTCATTATAATATTAGACTTGCCGCTGTTAGCCCTGACACCAGGGTTAACCTACCAAGAGAACCCGTTGATATCCGCAAAGCTGTACTTTCCCTTTCCCTTTCCTTTTCCCTTTCCCGAACCTGCCAAGAACTCTCTCCCTCCACTTGGCGGGACTCGAGCACGTTGTACGGACAGCCGAAGGACTTCTCCTCTGTAACGAATAATCCCATAACACGTGCAACTGCTAAGCAGAGAGACTAGGTTCACCAATTTCTTCCCAGCTGGTGCCAGTGGAGGAACAATCGACTTACGCCGCGTTAGGAGCCGACAACCCATTGAAGTGATTCGCCTGGGCTTACATTGGGCCAATACCTCCATGTATGAAGAAGGTCCACTGGAGGGCTTCTGAATACGCGTCGGGATCATTCAGTGGGTGGAACCCGTTCCAATCGTCCCTCAGTAGGGGCGGCCCCTCTTCAATGCATATGATCTCCCATCGGATGACCTCACGTTAGTATATGCTCCGTGTCATAATGGTGCGCTAAATATAATATGATGGCGGTTGTTTTAAATTTGTTGAAGTCCCCTCGATTGGGATCCCTTCGAATTGATCTTTAGGTACCACGGCTCCTGCTCATTGTCGCGGAACGACACTGTTTGGACTTCGTAGTTGAAACTGGGCCAAGCAGCTTCGAGCTCGTCAAGGAGGATAGACACCTTGTAGGCGGTGACTTAAGACGAATCGAGAAATGTGAGAAGAGATGCGTCGTCCTAAGTGTTCATTGGAGTCGATTCGGGGACGGTAAGCATCTCGTAGCCGGTGACAACAAAAACGAAGCCCGAAGGTCACCGAGCCCCAATCGCCGGGCTCTCCGAAGGTTATTCGACGAACACACTGCCACACAGCGTGTTCACGATCCTTCCAGTGCCTGCGAGGCCATGCGAGCTTCTCTCTCTGATTCTTAGACGTCATAGTCTTCCGGAAACTCCATAAAAGCGAGTTTTTACTAGTTTAATCTTGGCGCTTCAGACCCTCTTTCGAATTGATCTCCCACTCGAACCCTACCCTCCACCGGCTCGGCTCGGCTCACTTTCGTTCCCGCCTCCCGTCAGACGTCATCTACCTCAATTTGGGCCACAAAGAAACTCTACTTCGAGTCCGCAGCCTGCTTAAATTCTCTTGGGGTGACGGACATGAGAGGTGCCGGTGTGTGCGAGGAGGAGGAGGGTGGCAATCGTAGCGAGAGGATCGCGTCCCACATGGTTGAGAAGACCGGAGGCTCCAACTCGAGGAATTTGATGGTCGTCGATGATGGGGGTGAGGGTAGGTCTCGCGTGGGCTCCATATTGATTGCGCGATGGTCGGAATCATTTTGAGGTTGGTCCGATAAACGCGGCACGGAGACACGGACATACGGAAGGAAAAGGTCTGATGGATGGGACTGGTCCCTAACAACGCTCTCGTAAAAACACAGCACTGAATAGAAGTTGAATGTTTTGGCAGGCGCTGGCACTTACGAGAGTCCAGACACAGGGCGTCTAGATTTGATGGCCGGTGCCGCCTTCGAGGCTTGCAGCTGACGTAGGCAAAAACGAGACACTTTGAGATGTCTCGCGATCATCAGCTCTTAGTCGGGAGTATTCCTGCGGACATTGCGAGGTCCCGGAGCATCGTCGACCTGTTGGGTGTCCCTCACCCTACCAACCACGTTGGGGATGCTGCTGCGGTGGGTAGATACGCGCGTGGTGGAGTGTTGGCAGTCAAAGCCCCGAGCGGGCCCGCATTTCAGGAGGTAAAAGTATAATGTGCTGCGCGCCTAAATCGGGATGGAAGCCTCCAGTTCTCTGGGTACATACGAATTGGTATTAGACGTGGAAATTTGGTAAGGAGTGCGTCCTTTGACCGGTGTTCAAAATAACGAGATCCATTACTAAGTCGGCTGGACTTTGGGCGGTGACGAGTGCTGGGTGGCCGAGTTTGAAATCCATTCCTATGTTGACCAAGGGGTTGGAAAGGCCGTGGGTGTCGATCAGCGGGCATTTGGAGTGCGAGGAGAATAAGCTCGTGCAGGGTTGCGATGTATCCGAACGGCTGGTGGCGGTGTTCGGGTAGACTCGAGGATGATCAAATGGAGGAGGATCGACCCAACAATCCCCGCCAAACCCTCGCAAACCGGGTTTCATTCTCCCCCAGACCCCTCCACCACATTATTACACCTTCTCAGCTGCATAAATAGACCCGGGCTACTCTGCAGGAACGCTCCCACCCAACTACCAACGTACTCCTTTGACTTTTTATTCAAGGTAAGCTTTTGGCTTCTTGCCTTCTTTGGGAGTCACTTCTTCCTTTTTCTATTACGCGTTCAAACCACCGCGTGAATTGATTTCATCGAGGACGGGTGGGCCAACCTTTTTTCGCTTATTTAAAGGACGGGGGCCACCGCGAAGTTCTTCTTTTTCCTTCCTTCCTTTTCCAACCACCCTTCTGACCTACTACCTTTTACAGAAAACTTTTCCCTCTCTACTTCTCTATTTCACTCTTTCTCTCAAACCGCTATCACGACTATGAGCGGTTACGAACGTGGACGAGGTGAAGACCATTGGAGACGGGCTCCAAGTTACCCGTCGTCGGCCGCCAGCAGTAGCAGCGCAAGCAGTCGGGCCCGAGGTCAGGGCTTTACTCCTCAAGAGCCCCGAAGCGGGGGAGGTCCCCCCGAAAGGTCAAGGTGGTTCCCCGCGGGACCGACCAACGAACGCGCTCAACCTCGTGGTGGTGGTGGTAGTCATGGTGGTTATGCTCCTGGGGAAGGGTCTCGCGGAGGTGGAAGGGCTGGATCGATTGGCAGTGGGGATCAATGGTCCACCTATCGCAGCCCTCGACGCGAAGGACCACGCTCTGCTACATATCCCTCACCGCGATCAGGTGGGTTCGGTGGTCAGCTTCAGCAACCGCATCGTCAGTCATCGCATCTCGAGTCAACGGTCTTCGCTGCTGGACAACCCGCGATTATTGACCCTAGGCTCGACGAATCCACCCAGAACGCGCTCATCGGGTCTTTCAACCGCATGCAACTTCCGGGCCGGTTTCCTCATAGACCAGGATGGGGGACCTCTGGTGAACCAGTCACGATGCGAACCAATCACTTCGCCATTACGTATCCCACCGCGAAGCTGTACGACTACACCGTCAAGATGGAACCCCGGGCCAAGATTCGCAGGATCCGCAAACGTATCTGGCAGCTTCTAGAAGAAGCTCCAGAGTTCCTTCCGTTCAAGAATCACATCGTGCACGACAGCGGTGCTCGTATCGTTTCCTCCCGCTTCCTCCCGCTCCCTCCAAACGGCCTCAACGTTTACATACGCCATTACGACGAAGACGAAGACGGTCCAGACGAGAACTCTGTCCTTTACACGTTGAACATTAATTTCAATACTCAATTGGACACTAGTGACCTCAATAGGTACGATTAGAGTTCACCGACATACCTCCGCGCGCGTGCTTGTATACTGATTTAGTGTCAACCGGCTTCTCCCCTCGTTTTTTTAGCTACCTATCCGGCGACCCGCAGTTCCGTGAATTCGACCCGTTACCTATAATCTCTGCTCTCAACATCATCCTTGCTCATTATCCATCCCGCACCGGCATCAATGTTGGTCGTAATCGTTTCTTCTTCCCCGACCCCACTACTTCCAAGTATCTCGGCAGTGGCCTAGAGGCTCTGAAAGGGTACTACTCCTCCGTTCGCCCGACCTTCCGACAACTTATGGTCAACGTCAACTCGTGTACGACCGCGTTTTACAAGGAGGGCAACCTTGCCGAGGCGATGCTCGAGTTTATCAGAGGCGGAGGCGCAACAAGGCTCTCGTCTTATACCAAGGGCGTTCGCGTTCAAACCTCACATCTTGGCTTCCGGCAGAAGAAGACCATCAGGCGTATTGGGGAGCTCTCTGCCAGGGATCAGAGCTTTATTTGTGAAGAGTACGGGAACGCTGCCATTACCGTTGAAGAATATTTCCTTCGCAGTGAGTTCGGGTCTTCTCTGGTTCGCAAAAAGGTTACTGACAGCATCGTGATTTTCAGAGTACGAAATCGCATTGCAGCATGCGGCAGACCTTCCTGTCATTGGCGTTGGACCAAGCTCAGCCAAGCCTGTTTGGCTTCCGGCCGAGGTCTGCTGGATCCTCCCTCATCAACCATTCCGCGGCAGACTCCCCGACGACGCCACAACGGCCATGATCAACTACGCTTGCAACTTCCCGCGCGTCAACGCCGACAACATCGTGAACCAGGGCCTCCAGCATCTCGGCCTTCAGAACTCCGACTCCGCCTTGAACGAGTTTGGGATCAGCGTCGGAACGGAGATGGCCGTGGTGCCTGGACGGATCCTCCCTCCTCCGGCTATTATGTACGGCCGTGGACAAGTTCGCGTCGATAACCGCGCCAGTTGGAATTTGAGGGAGGTGCAGTTTATTGATCCGAAGCCTTTGAAGAACTGGGCCGTGTTGGTCATTCGTGATGGCGGCCGAAGCGACTTCCTCGGACCCCATGACCCCAACCTCATCAACATCCTTAATGGGTTTACGACGGTCTGCAATAGGAGCGGGATGACGGTACTCTCCGACCCGGCTGTCGCTACAGTCACCCTTCCTCCAAAGGGACAAGGCTCGGATCCGTTCAGGAAGCAGGCGATCGAAGCGATCCGCGGCGCACTCCGGAGCGTTCGACCCAAGCCGACCATCGTCCTCGTCATGCTCAGTAACGGCGACAAGTACATCTACACGGGCCTGAAGACTTTGTGCGACCTCATCCTCGACGTCCACACTGTCTGCTGTCATTCGCAGAAAATCCGGAAGGAGAAAGGTCAACTGCAGTTCTTTGCGAACATCGCTCTCAAGATCAACATGAAGCTCGGTGGTGTCAACCACACTCTCGACCACGATAGCTTGAGGTGGTTGCTTGAAGAGCCGACGATCATGTTTGGGAGCGACGTTACGCATCCGAGTCCTGGAAGCTTGAAGGGGACGCCAAGCATCGCGGCAGTCGTCGCAAGCATTGACGACAAGTTCGCGCACTACCCGGCAAGTCTGCGGTTGCAGGAGAGTCGTAAAGAGGTTTGTTTGATCTTCATTCTTATAAAGTTAAACATGTTTGCTCATTCTTTTCATCCACAGATGATTACGGACTTGTCCCTCATGGTACAGGAACGTCTCGATCAGTACCGAGCGACTTCCCGAAAGCTTCCAAGGCGTATCATTTTCTTCCGGGATGGTGTTAGTGAAGGTCAATTCTACACCGTAATACAAGACGAACTCCCCAAGATTCGAGAGGCTTGTGCTATGATGGTCCCTGGAGGGGGATACCGACCCAAGATCACTTTGGTGAGCATATAATTCCGAGCTTAGTCCTCTGCTTCCACTAACTCTCCTTCCATGATCAGTGCATTGCTGGCAAGCGCCATCACACTCGCTTCTACCCTACAAATGCGGCTGGAGCCGACGATAACGGCAACCCACGTGCTGGGACCGTGGTCGATCGTGGCGTCACGGCGATCTACGACTTCGACTTCTTCCTCCAAGCTCATGGTGGTCTCCAAGGAACTACAAGACCCACGCACTACTACGTCGTTCACGACGAGAACAACTTCACCGCGGACGCTCTCCAGCGGCTTACCAACGCCACGTCCTACATGTTCGGGCGAGCTACTCGGGCAGTTAGCTTGATCCCTCCGGCTTATTACGCGGACTTGGCATGCGAACGTGGCAGATGCTACATTCACGAGCTTTTGACTGCGGGAGAGATCGGCAGCGATGGAGCGGCTCCGCCAACGGATCAGCAGGTCTATGAAGATGCCGAGAGGCTTTGGGGCCAAGGCATCGGGCCGAACTTGAGGAAGACTATGTTTTACCTTTAACTTTGACGACAGTACTTAACTCTTCCTTCCTAACGTTCCGCTTCCTCTTCTTCTTACTCAAGCATTTCTTTACTTCTCTTCGCCACTTCTCAATTCGTCCCTTCTCCTACACTGGATTTGTGTTTATACTTCACGCATATTCCTTTCTCGTCCGCCACCAAACTACAATTTGCCTGTATTGCTTCTCTCAATAGTGCCTTCTTACCGTTGGTGTAAACGGGTTGCCTTGTTTGCTCAATGAATAGTCAAATGAAATGCTGCATAATGCTGCTGACGCAACGAAACACGCGGTGAATTCACTTCGGCAATACTTTAGATTGATACACGGGCTCTAGAGGGAGCATCAAGACGGCTACAAGAGGTTAATAAGCGCTGGCATGGTTCTGACATCTATAGGTCCTCCCAATCTTCCGAAATTTCGAGATGTGCACGAAAGTCCCTGGGGTCGATGCCTCTGGTCCGTTGGAAGTATGAAATGACCTCCATAGTATTATCTGCAGATAATCCTTTCATCAGAGCGCAAGATCGAGGGAAAAGAAAGGGGGTCTTGAAGAAGGTTACCTGTGTGTCGACCCGCGGCTTCTTTTGCCAACTCGATTGCGCGGCGCTTCGCGTTTATTTGCACGGGGTCCGACGCGCCATACTTCTGCCTCTCTGAATGGAGTGCAGCAAGACGAGATTGAAGTTCGGATCGGCGAGTCAAAGACGCTTCTCGTTCAGGCTATGAACACAAGGTTGTCAAACAGTTCAAAAAATGTAGGTTGACCCTGACGCCTTACCGTAGCAGTCCGCCGTGATTCCTCTTCGACGATTGCTGCCTTCAAGGTTTCGACCGTAGAACTTGCATTGCTGAGTGAAGCTTCGAGGTTATCGGATTTCTTTTGAAGCTAGGATGGAGCTTGGAAATCAGGATTCAAAGCTATGTTCCCTGACGTTGCACGGACCATGACACCTCGGGCGGACGGGAAACTCCAGAAGAAGTTCGATGTGCCAATTTTATCGCTGCAAACCATATTATCGTCCACCAAGGATTGAAGTACATCTTTGACTGATTGGGAGACTATGAAAGATGCGTCAGAGTGTAAGTTGGGACCTGTGGCGGTTTACCCACCGATCCCTTTCAGTTTGGGCCCCAGTTTTTCGAGCTCCTTGAGCTGGTAAAAGTCCTTCTAAAAATAAAGACAGTTTGAGTGGGACATTGACATTCATGTTCAAGGATAATGGAGGTACCGATTCATTGAATATTTCAAGTAGCTTGACGCGCTTTTCTTCGGCAGAAAGCCCACGGGGTGCCTAGCAGGACCATGGATTAAAGAAGGCTACGTGATCGGAAGATACATATAATTTCTCACCATGCTTGTTGGAAATGACTATATGTTAGATCTGAGCAGTAGCGTGGACCGAATCGGCAGGCGGACCTTTAGGAAGGGCGGCTGATTGGGCGTGTTTGTGGGGGAGACGGAATGCTTCAAAGCTGTGTCTCGGAAATCTTAAGGCAGGAGGATGCCGTGCGTTCACTGCGTTGTCCGTGCTCCTGATGACGCGGGCACCCCAAAATTTAACGCTCTAGATTGCATATGAACCTTCTACTAGAAGGATACAGCACACTCATCGTTGTTTCAGAAGCAGGACAGCCACAGATGGTGTGATCTTTGAGGGGGAAGCCGGTGCCACAACTTATACATAATTACGTCCGTTGCTGCACACCCTTCTTCACCCCCATTCCTCCTGTACTCTCCGCCTCCCTTTCGACGAGGACGCGGAAATCCCTCGCCTTCTTCCAACTTCCCGCTATCTAGGCCTCTTAATAAGCGACGAGAGCGCCTGTGTCGTCTACGCCAGCTTTTGAGCTTGAAGGTCATGCTCTGATTTTTCTTAGGCGCAGGAGTAGTGTTTTGAGCTGGTTAACACTGCCGCTGGCTTCGCTAGGTGTCCGGTAATGTAGAGGGCTTTGGCGCCGCTGGGACAAGACCGCGAAGCACTGAAATGCGTTGATGCAACGGGTTTCCGAGTTGAGCACACCCCCTGCGTCCCAAATCCTCGCGGACTCGGGCCACCTACAACTCGACTTCGGGGCGTGGAATTTGGACCGACGCATCCCTGCGGTCTTTGTGCGATAAAGTGGGTCCAAGTTACCGCTTTCGGTTCCCGTTCTAGTGCTAGCTCGGCTAGCGATAGCTCGTGTCCTCCGTGACTCTACGGGGTACAAAACTCAGGCCACCACTCCCCCTAGACTGACCTTTTTTAACCACACAACCCTGACAGAAAGCGAAAATCAACGCAATCTACTTCATCCAGCCTTTTTTCAGTAATGGATAGACCCTCAATCGCCCTAGTTGTCTGTCTTGTCCTAGGTACGCATATGAACGCTTCCCAAAGCCCCGGCGCTTGTACTAATTCTAGATTGGACTGCGTCTAGCTTTTTTCCTCATTCCCGCTATTGTAGCGTACGCGTCAGATAGGACTAGAACCCTCCTTCGGCATCGAAACCACGTCGATCTCCCTGTAGCGCTCGTCCCAGAACCAAGCCATCCCGGGCCAGAGCAAACTATTCACATCATCAGAAACGCAGTTCTTACACATTTGGACCACCGCTTTGGTCCTTGTATTCGACTGATTCTGAGCCTCGCAGCTCGCACCAACCCCGACGACCTGCAATTGCCAACCACTCCTCCCGATGCGAATGCTGGGCAGGCAGGGATACCTCCAGACACTCAGGCCACAAACACTACAAACACTTCGCCGGACCACATCATCGCCCAGCCAGTTTCTATCTTATCTCATCAGCAAGAAAACAGCCTCGGCGACCATCTTGTTCCTGCTACGCCGCTCGGCAAAACTTTATCTTTTTTCACAACCGCAGTTACCGGTTCAGGTAAGAAACCGAAGCCAACTACTTTTTCTACACGACCTCATATTGTATCTCCTATAGGCAAAACCGTCGCTGGAATTTTCAGTCGCGCCTTACCGGCCAGAGAATTCCCTGGGGCGACTCCGAGATGGTCAATATCGATGCAGTCGATACCGCCGGTCGCGAGCCAGTAGTCTGAGCCTGGAGTCCATGGATGCCAAGTCAAAGTCCGCGCTTCCGCTCCAGATCATTCCGCCGGTGCCAGCGTATCGCTCAATGTTGGAAGAACACATCCAGCGCAATGCGGCTCCGCCTTCGGTCCATTCCAGCCTCGAGAACACATCAAAAGGGTCACGCTTACCTTCCGAGTCGTCGAGGAAGCGAACAGCGCCCACTATGCAATTCACTCCACATACGACCACTATTCTCAGGTTTTTCTACCACCATAATTGCACTACAACACCAGCAAAGATTAAGCTTATTGAAGGCGGAGGTGGAGAGCATTCATTCATACTGAGCGGATTATCCGGCCTTCCAATAAGATGTCGAAAGCATATGTCAGTATAATAAATCGGCGAGCCTATCTAATATGTATCGACATACCCCGTGGTATTATACCCTTATTTATATCCCAATATTAATTGTATTCGCTATGGACGACTCGTACGAGTGCTGAGGACTCCACAAAGTCGAAACGAGGAGGTCCGCCCCGCAGAGAGGAGCCAAGGGCTATTTGGATTAGTAGCGTTTCTTCTACCTCATTTTTGTGAACGATCCTCGATCGCTCATTGTTGATCACTGGATTGATCAGACGAAAGAATTGGTTCCGCGTGAGGCCTCGATTTCAAGAACGCGCTGAATCGTTACCACAACCGTTGGCCCTGGCAGTGCCGCGGCCACTGAGTATGAAAAAAGGTAATCTGATGCAGTGGAACACTCTGCAAGACTCCCAAACCGGACAACAACTCCTTGACTCAAGCAGCCAGGGAGTTGCCCTAGAATAGTAACTAATACGAGCGAGTTTGGGAAGTATTCATTTCGCAAGTTGTCTGGACCAGGCGAATCGGATGGGCCCAGAATCCAGGGGCCAGTACCTCTCATGAGGCTCACACCCACGCAACACTCGCCCCCTAAGCTTCAGGTTTGTTTATCTCGGGCCTTGGGAAAATTACTCCTATATTCCTTCGGCTGACTTCTAGAATTGTTAGTCCGGGCACTGGTCGTGCGGGTTGGGGCTGAGGACTTTACGGAAGGGAAATCTGGGAGCTCTTCATGAGCCTTTGTCTTCAATTCGGGGCTGAGAAGCGTTCGAACGATCAAAGATTACCGGCTGAAATGCAATCGGTAACTGATCAGCGAGGTTTCGTACTGGACTATCGTTCGATATGAGGAGATCGACGGTCTGTAGCGATCGTTAGGTGCAAGGTACCTGCTCGTCGTAGCTGAAGAAACAGGAATCGGGGCCCAGATAATAATAGCGTGGGTCATCGGCGGACAAACTCGATGAGAGAATGGACTCGCACAGCGCCACGTGTTTGTGGCGGAGGTAGTTTTCGGTCGCCGACTTAATTCCGTATCCAAACATTTTGTTGAGCTCCTGAAACGAACGCAACGTTCAACTCTATCTGCGCTCAATTTCGACCATACAAGGGTATCCTTCGCAAAGTTTTCCTCAGGGGCCTGAGTTCTTTGGACCTTTTCTTGACCGTGCACAGTAAAACAAAGCTACTGAGTGGCCGGCTGGGTCCGGGGTCTCAAGCTGAACCCCAGATTCTGGACACCGAATTTCAAGAATCCACATTCCCAGATACAGGTATTTATCTTTGCCTCAAGTCGACGGTTTCCTGCCTGCTGTTGCATCCGAACCTCGGCTCTTTTCTTGAAAGCTGTCTGCAACCGAACTCAACTACACCCACGCCCCAATGGGTTTTGTTCGCACACCAGTTATCGGTCTCTAGACTTGCTTTCAATTATGACTGAAAGCCTCCCCCTGCTTCCATCACGATGAAAATGTCATGGCCTCTCGTTGCTGCGTTTTGCGGACGGGGTACTAGCAAGTCCTCGAGGTATTGGCGCTCGCTTGGCAAGCTCACGCGAGGAAGCCACGTGAATTTCGATCGAAGAGGTAAGTGGAGTGAGCGTGTAGATATCATCAGCCAAGTGCGGACTCGTGATGTGAACTAATCCCTTCTTGCCTTAAGATAAAAGGCCCACCGCCGACCCCCTTGGCGATACAACAATGCATGTCCCGCCTCCGCACCAATGTCTCCTCAGCTCGCCCTTCTGCTCTTCCTTGACTACATCCCTGTCATATTTAACCGAAGGGCTGAACGTCAAAATTCGGGTTGAGCATGGGCTGGTTTTGTGCATCCCGAGTTACGTACGTTCTACCACGACGTCAACGATCCCCTTCTTCCTTCGATAGCCTACCGTCGTTCATCTCCCCATCCCCAGCACCGATATCGTACGGCTGCCTATTCCCGACGCAATAGCTAGCAGCATTGCGCTTGCAACGTTCCCAGCAATGCTGCGGTCGCAATTTGCCAACGTAGACCGTGCTTAGGCAGTGGATTCCGATGCTTGACCTTAGTGCGCCTGTCTGTAGGTGTAATAGTCGATGGGCGGTCCGTCCGGCACTCAGTCGTCGGAACCCGAGAACCGATCGGGCGTTTGTGCAAGTATTCCAGCCTTCAGTTAGTTCCGTCCCCGCCTTCTTACGCTCATCTTTTGTTCACCACATACCTTTAGTCCCACGTACTCTCCGTTCCCAACTCATCCATATCGCTCCTACCGTCCTCTAGCACACTTCCTCATCACCCTCGATAGGCTTCGCTCAACGATCCCGACCCCCATCTCTGCCGACCATATACGAGCTCAAGAACGCCGCTTCCTTCGACCATGCAAGCAACTGTACTACGTCAACAGATGGGATTTCACGTTGCCCAGCGTCTCGACGTCTCACCAGGTACGGCCTTTTCCATCCTCATATTCAGTGCACTGCTCTCCACCTACTGTGTTGGTCGTTCGGTCTCGGTCTGACATGAAATCACACAGGAGTGTTGGCACTTTTCCTCATTTGGCTAATGCTACTGTTAGCCTACATTCTGTTTCGGGTCCGCGGTCAGCGTCCCTCAGATAGCGGACCGAATCCGAATTCCTCTGGCAGGAGCCTCAACATGCCCGTCGCCGCTGTTGCTATTCAAGGTGAGCTGCTTGCCTTCTACCATAGTCTCACATGTACTCAGTCAAGCCAACAAGGTCAACCCCCACCACCATACACGCCCACCACAACTCTCTCCCCGCTTCCGTCTGGCGGACGTCCCTCTTACTCTCTCCCTGTTGTTCTGGTTCCACCACCTCCGGTATGAACAAGCTATGTTTTTCAGCGTCTTTTACGTTGACGCTTAGGTGAGAGGTTGGCTTTTCGGTCTCTGATCCTGTTCCTAACTAGCCATAGAGATCCACCTAGGACTTCTCCCTGCTGAGTACTCCTCATCCACTTCGATACACGATTCAATTTCGACACTCCAGTGCCTAAAGGCCTTCTTTCTTTCTCGGTTAACCTCCCAAGAACGGGTTTGTCGGGTTTGAACCTATGTTCTCCTTTGTCCCTTGAGCTGGTCTCGGAGATTCTCGCTACCTGCGTGTGCTCTTGCCTCCCCCTTTTTCTCTCACCGGTCTCAGATTGTAATTATCGTCTGCGTCTAATTCGACGTCTGAATATGTAACCCCCTTTCTCTTCCTTCTGCAAATGAATGCAACTTTGCTCTCCTGCTCCCTCTGGTCGTCGGGAAGGCGAGAACCCGTTACTAGCCCTCGTCCTGAAATTACCACAAGTCACTCGCACTTGTCTCCGCGGGAAGCCTTTCATACAGTAAGTCTTGCCGGACTATATGGTGCTTCCAGCCGGTGAATCGACTCCTTTCCGCACTGGCCGCCAAGTTGAACTGTTCGGTCCCGGCTTCAGTCGGTCAAACGATATCAACGTAGAATGCCACACATTTATAGTCTCCGTTGTTTCGAGGTCAACAGCCTCGCGAGACGGCTCGGGTGGTGCGAAGTGCCGTTCCTTCATCTCAAGATAAATGGGCCTTGGCGCCGGCGATTCAACCGACAGATAACATTCCCAGGTATAGTGAGTATTGGGTACATGATAGGTAGGGACGAGTCGGCTTAATAACTGCTGTATCTTCATATGAGGAATGTACGGGCGCCGCCAGCCGTTGGATAGTGAATTTTGCACAGTTGGGTTCAACTCCCCAACCCTGTTGAGAAACCTCCTTGCGCCCTTCCCAATGAACATCTTGGATGTCATAGCATTCTGCTGTACCTTTTATAAACGAAGCGTTATCTTGTGGCGCTTACGCCTCTGGTAATGGTTCGGGGGCCTTCCAGTTGCCTGGAGTAGTCTCTGTCGGCGAACAAACCCACATCGGAGATTCAAGTCTTGGAAGTTCGTACTGTCGTAAAATGACCAATTATGATGATACCAGGGGATGTAAGAGTTGAATTGGCCCCCCGAGCCGACAGTGGACATGCCGAGGTGATACCATCGGAGGGATAAATTTAAAAAGGGTATCGCACCACACGACATTCGTCTCCCGATGAGAAAAAAAGTCCTCAAAGGAGGAGGTAGTCACGTCGCTGAATGAAGATCTGCCGGATCAGACTCGAACATGCTCTGACACCACTTACCTTTGATGGCAATCAGGTTGAACGGTGAATGAGATGGAAGGCTTGCAGTCGTCGATAAACTGGTGAGCTTTCCTCATCACCAAACGTAGACGATCTTGGCAGGGTATTGCTTACTAATTGTCTTTTGGGAAGGTGGGTGAAGTGAAATGGGTGTGTCGAAGTTGAAAGTTTGGGTGGGATGTCTTATAGACTCTATGCTTGACCTGCAGGATTCGAGCTCTGACTCTGTCGAGTGGAATCGACAAAATAGAACACATATTCGAGCCTTGCGCTAGAGATGTAACTGATGATGCTCGTGTTGCTGGCCAATCGGCCATGCTAAAGGTAGGTTGGGATTCATTGCCCATCGTTGGCCACGATTAAGCACGCTGAAGTAATTAACTGGTCACAACCACTTTCAGACGCCGTAAAGGAAGAAAGCAATCCTTACCTGAGCAAGAACTTAAGCCCGCCTGGGGGCTGCCTGTGGCGATTTGGGCTGCGGGCCCACGCGCAGAGCTGGGCAGTCGACTTTACAATGAACGCGTCAATTTTGTGCGCACCCCTCCCCTATGACCACGACCCAGAACCTCTGCTCGTTTCCTACGCTCATTGTAGAAGACGTTGCTCTTCGTTTTCAAAAGCTCGACTTGCTTCAAGTAGGAACCTTTGTCAGTGAATGGATGGGTGCCGTAGGCCCAACAGTTAGGATATGGAAGTCCAGTCATGGACTTCTATTCTTTCTATCGGTGGAAAGCACGAGACATCTATTGCGGGGTTTGTGAGCTGGGCTAGCTTCTGACACTCTGGATATGCATACCTTGGGCCTTCGTGGTTTGTTTTGGCCAAATATACGGGGCTCGGCATCTATGTGTACACTCTGTCGCTGGCTTTCGAGCTAGACTGAATGCCGTTGAATGGACTGCAGTGCGTCGGAGATGACTTTGTTTGACCTGTGACTTCCACCACAGGCCAGCCGAGAGTTATATTGGGCCCACTGCTCGTGAGGGCTCTCATTATAATGGTGTTTCTTCCCTTTTTGCCTGTTACAAGCCAATGGCGACCTCTCGTGAGGCACGCTGGGCATCGTTGGTGGCTGGTTCATTGACGGAGAGAAGACCAGGATGTTCTGGTAGCATGAAGTGGGATAGTTTGCGATTCTACTTTGTGGCGGAGGTTGGGAGATCTGAGAAGGTTCTTTCCATGTAGAAGAACGCACCCCCTCAAGGGCGGCGAATCTCAAGGCCTGACTCTCAGACTGAGACGATATTCTGCCCTCAGCCAGTATTTGAACATCCCTCTCTCTATAACCCCTGGTATCTCCCCTTCACCCCGACGTACGGTCACAAGGCTCCAAGTACCCAACGCGCAAAATCATCCCATCGCATGCGGATCGTTACCGCAGTGCAACGTCCCCACTCTCACTTTCGGACCCCCTCGTCATCCACTCGGGCGTCGCACGAATCGACTCAGCTGTACGGCAACCAAAACTGCAACCCTCCACTCATCAATGCAGACAGTCAGGGGAGAATATGGCACCTTGGCTCTCATGGTAGGTACAAGGACCACCGAGGAATGCATGATCATAGGCGCAAACACGTCTTCTTGGCTGGTTCAGCTGTCTCCCAATTTGCCTCACCGGACCTGGTGATGCGGGGGGGAACAAATCCCTCATCTCTCCCCAGACTCCTTCAAGACCAACCATTCTCTTTGTATAAATAGTGGAAGTTAGACTCCTGGTTGGCGTCCCTCACTCATCCCAACCTGCCTCGCATCTCTATCCACTACTTTTTGCCATCGCCACACGCTGCCGTCCTTCGGTCATCATCATCATATGCAGGGTGAAATCAACAAAGCGGTTGCAGCTGCATGTATGTACCCTCCTCTTCAGTGTCTTCACCTCGCTCCAGTTGTCGGAATCCACCAGTCTAACGTTAAATTTCCTAGTGATCGTCTTTCTGTTTGTAGTAGCTGCACTGGTCCGGCTGCGCAGCCTGTTCCCCGACTTCATCCCCAGTCCATCGCCGCATACCGTCGCAACTTTGGCGTCAGCATCGTCCCTCCAAGTAAGCTGACTTCCGGCGCCATCACTACTTGTTGCTACCATCCACTATCTCTCATGATATACCACGCTTGCTTGGTGTCATCTCAGGTATAGGGACTCGCGTTCATCTGGCACCGATGGGGGACCCCGGGCTCCCGATGCACGTTAACCACCCACACCACCTCGATTCCTCATATTCCGTCACCTCCATCGCCTCCCCTCCCCCAGCGTATGGCTCCCATACTGCTGATAGACAGTACAGCGGGCACGTTTATGGCTATGGCAATGTTGGAACCTCTGCAGGAATGAGCGTCGCCATCGTCCCTGCACCTCGCCCCCCCTCGTATACGGTCGAACCGGACGAAACTCAGCAGTCTCCGTAACGTCCAAGTAAGCATTGTTTGCATTCGATCTGCTTCCTTCCTCCAGTACCTGGCCTCCCCCTGCTCTGCCCCTTCTTCATGTATCGTGGGGTCACAACGCCTGGAGGGCGAACCAAGCTGCATTCTTTCCTCCAAACGCTGCAGTACCCCCCTTTCACCTCTCTCTTCACCCGGCACATCTTCATTGCCCGAGTAATCTGCCCTCCTCGTCCATGGTGCGGTCTTGTCCCTCCGGAACACGTACCCTGTCTACGCGGCACGTTCGCAGCAGGACTGAGAAACAAAAGGGCACATACGCTGTATTACCGTGCCCACTTGCTTTGTGCACGTGATGTCTATGGCTAACCTCCTTCACTCATAGGTTTTCATAGCCGGGAATTGCGCCACTTCCCCACCGTCGCGTCAATAACCCACCACAATTCCATCTAACCGTCGCAATTCTGTTCTTCAGGGCCATGCATAAAACAGACTTTGTATATGCCTCCACTTTGCTTCGCTTCTTTAACTTTACGCTCCTGCTGCTTCCGTCTGACGGGAATCGGAGCAAGCCTTTCGCTTTGAATCCCATTCGAGACCCATCAACGGAGCGACTAATCGGACGTCTGGACACCCTGATATTCTACCCTCCCCCCCTCCATTATTTCTATATATAACCTTTCCGCGTTATTAGTTGCACCTGTTGTATGCTTGGTGGTTTCGTTTCTCTAATGCTCTATGTTGGTCGTGCTTGGTACAAGTAGTAGATCATATGTCAAGTCGCTACAAAATGGTATTAGTCCCTCACAGGTGAGGGTAAACATACTACGGAACCGCAGTCGAGAGGGCAGGCTCTTTCGGGCTGGGCAGCGGCGATTCTGGGTGTAGTGGGGTTTCCTGTTGGTCAGCACTGAAATCGTCGCTTGAACAAGAAGTTCTTCACCAACCAACCAAAGATGACCTCATTCTCGGGTGGCTTGATATATGAGCCATGAACAGTGTGGCTCTATTCATCTCCAGAAAAAGGGAGGTTTGCCTAATATCCGTGTTTCGTTGTTGCGGTAGCTTCCGAGACGTCCAATGAGTGGTGTCCCGGCATGCGCGCCCCCCCCCCCCTTCGCCTATGACCTGTCGCTCCCTTTCAACTTGAATGTCAACTGGCAATCACATAATGGCACCGAGCGCATCGATAGATGGACCTGCCCGATCCAGACCGTGACGCCCCTCATTCATTGCAAAACGTGTTGGGACCATTCCATGAAGTCCGGGTTGTCGCAGTACCGCACGGTCCAGACCCAGCTCCCCCAGTCAAGCTTCCAACCTCCCCGTCTCCCTCCTCCTAGTTCTCAACTAATCTATTGGTCCTTTGAAAATTCCAGAGCCTGTAGTTCGACTGGACGACATCCTCGGGCTTAGTACCAGCTCCTGCTAGCTGCCTCCTAGAGTCGCCACCAAATATTCGCCTCCATCCTCCTCCCTCCTTGCCCCCACCGCACTGGCATCCAAACCCCATGGCAAGGCACACCGATTAGGCATCGACGATCCAAGTCACCCAGACACACACTCTCGGCCGGGCGAGGACACACAGGAAGGTGAAGGTAGAGACCAGACTGGCATGGTTAGCACATATTATTTCCTCGCTCCTTCGCCTTAACACACCCCCACCCCCCCCCCCCCCCCACTTCGAATCTGGAGCCCAAAGAGGCGGGGCGCTTGATATTTAGATCTTTGTCACCTCAATCCCCTTTAGCCTTCTTTCCAAAACTTTGCGACGTCGCTTTCACGTTGCCCCTTTCGAACCCGCCTGTCAATCCGAAATGGAGCACAAACCCGCTAACATTTGCTGGTGCAACCTCCGCCCCCTCCCCCTTACTCTCCACACCTTCACCTGGCGCTGGTATCATCTTGAGTCTCATGGCGATCGCCGTTCTTCTCGTCGTGCCAGCATGGTTGAAACTCTCGCTCTCTTCGAAGCGCATTACAGAGGTTGCATGCAGAACATGGTTCCTCCCCGATCGACACCCTCAGGGAAACCCCTCCCTCAACCTTGTCCCTCTCTCATGTGGGTATCCCTCTGCAGCCGTGGTCACCGCCGTCCGTCTAAGTTCTCCTACAGTGCTGGCCTGTGACGTAGCGGTTCGCTTCCGGCAACCGAACCATGACCGGATGTTCGTATTTTTCTTGCAGAGCGATGGGGTCGTCGCCCCGAGGGGGATTGTATTGGGGACTTCTGGACAGTGTATCTAGCGTAATCAGTAAATCAGAGTCCTTATATATGCCAATAAATGGATACTCCTTACGGAAATAAGTAAAACACGGGGTCGATTCTCCAAGGAGAAATTGCCCTATCCCCATCTCCTTGCCTCCCAGATTCCCAACATGAGAGGACGTCGTGGACCAATGCACGACTTGCGTCTACGAGCTCCGTCGCCTCTCTCTGCCACCCACGCCGGCTACCTTGCACCTCGATACTCTATGACATCATGGGCAACTCTGCAGGCAGTGCACTTAAGTACTTGTTTTGCGAGTTCACCCACCGCGAAGCACTGCCGACACTAATGGGGACGACCAACCCCCTTGACTCTGTTGTCCATGCTTGCAGGTCCTTTCTCTTTACTTACCCCATTTTGGCTGCCTCTGAACCCCTCCTCCGGCTCCTTTGACCATTGGATCCGGCACTCTGGATCCAACGTCCCCTACAGCCGCAAGTGCCGGTCCCACTTCGTGTCTCGGATAACAAGACAAGTCCGTTAGAGTTATCTTAGTACCTTGCAGTCTATTCCACTTTCTCTGTTGCCCCGAAAACCAGCTCATTGGAAGCATCTTACTGTAAATACCCCAACAAGGCGTCATGTCCGCCCCTTCCCACCACACTCCAATATCCTGCACCTTTCTCCGTCCGGTCTTATTCGTCGAGTGCAAATTCTCTTTCCGGCTTCATTTCCTTTTTTTTGCTATCCCGTAGCATCCTTATTTTCCCCTTGATGGGTTCCGAAGGCGGTCCCTCACACCTGCATCGCTTCTTGGGACTCAGACAGCTAAATGGGTGTTCGAGACTGGAGCTCACCCCTACGCTTTCATCTCTATCTTCCACCATTTATTTCTATCACATCTTTGGTTTGGTGTATGTGCACTTGCTGTATGTATGTCCGGTTTCTGAATTCTGTCTCTCTGTCGCTTCGTCCATGCATATTTGGTGCATGCGCATACGCCCTCCACCTCACGTCCGCAAGGACGATAGGTGTTGTTTTCCGTTCACTCTCCATGTAGCAGGTACAGCAGGCTATGTAAGGTCTATACGTAGATGTCAGCTCTATGATCCCTGCGGGAGGCAGCCCAGTTGGGGGAGGGGGGGCAAAGGTCCGACATTCCACCCGCCGCGTGCGGGGGCTTTCGCAAACAAAGATTTCCCCTGTCAAGCCTTCCTCCACCATCCGCTCTTCTATAATACCCATCTTCCACCATTCCTCTATTGGCTCTCTCCGCATCGTCAGAGCACAGACCAATGACGACCACCTAGATCCCTTTCGACTCGGTAATTGCGTTCAAATTGCTCCGTCACCGTCCGCAGAACGTTGCCCCCACCCCCGACATTCCTGCCGCACTGGCCATGACCTTCTTGGAGAAATACTGAATCATGGCCGAAACCGGTTTAAAATAATGACATCTTGGCTGTCCCTAAATCTGCCAGCGGAGCGAGGTCACAAGTCCTCAGTCGGCATCGCAATCACGCCATGACTGACTTGATTTTCACCACTGACCGCGATAGAGTCTCGGGCTCAACCCCAAAGAGCATAGCGTTTTATTTCTTCCCCGCACTCCGGCGAGATTTCAGATTCAAGGTGACGAACGAACCAACGGCGCGGAAAGCGGAACAGTACTTGGGTCTCTAAAGAACGTCACCTAAAAAAGTAAGCGTTTTTTCACGCCCTCGTATTTGTTCTTCTCAGCTGACGAAATGGCCACGCCCATTCCTCATGGCATCTCCTAGGTCTTCGATTGTCTGCGGAGGTCTGGGTGGTCAAGGGCTAGATTGTGTACCGCCCCCTTCTCAATTGCTTGCAGATCCGCATTCTGCGAGGCTCCGGAACCAGAGTGTTGGTGAGTTGGCTTCATGAAAACCCCGTTAGGCCAGGGCCAAACGGGAGTAACATGAGGTCATAGCTCAGCAAACTCACATGGGTTATTAACCACAGGTTTGTCTTGTGCGGTTATTAGATGGGGTTGAGTAGCATAGTCTCGCCGTTGGCGGTATCTGCAACACGCCCCGAGCGAACTTGGGAAGAACGACCTTTGCTACACACAAGTACACCTCGCCGGCGATAAAAGGGGCCCAACTCATTCGTGGGCACGACGCTGCCCCCAGTCAGGTTCCCAACCCTCTCCCCGTCTTCGATTTCTCTAACGACCGCCCTCCAAATGGCCACACACCTGCGGCACAGCAAACCGCCTTTGCTGGACTGGAGTTTTGAGCTACAACCCAGCTCCCTCCGTTGTTTCCTTCTCTAGAATCAACTCGCGCCTTGCACGCACTCGGCCTGATCCAACCAACTCAGCTAGCACACGCGCTCCAACATGCAATTCAACGACTGCAAGCGACCCCGCCCGTAGGCTAACTACAATGGCCACTGGCAATGGGAAACCCAATGTACGGCCAGTAGCATCGCAATATTACCCACCAGTCAGCCGGGCCATTGCCACCAGTTTCCATTTTCGTCGGCGGCGCGGATTGTAATATCCGTCTCACGAGGGTTCCTTCCACATCCTCCGCACCATCGAAATTTCTGCCGATGCGGTCTGAGCCAGACTACTGGATATCCTGAGCCATATTACTGGATATCCTGGTCTATTCCCAATTCGACAATCTACCTTTTCCGCTTCTCACCCACATCTTGTCGCCCTTCCCCTTCGCTCGTCCCCCCTCCACTCCCCAAAGTACGTCCTACAAAAGGAGTTGGTCACTCGGCGTAGAAACCTCCTACTCCCCTCGCCCTTCGTCACTATCCTACTCAAACCTTCCAACATTGCCTCCCTCCATCAAAATCCAAGTATGGGAGACAACCTGCAGACAGCTGCCGCTGCTATTGCTGGTGTGTCCTCCCTCGCATCCGTCTGTACCATCCCCTCGCTTGTGGCTGGTCTAATCTCGAATTCCTCAGCGATTGTCATTCCTCTCATGGTTGCCGGGATGGTTGGCGCCTGTGCCGTTTCGCCCCACTGCACATCCCAAAACGTGCCAGTTCCTCGCGATCAACGCCGGCTCAACGCTACCGTCGACCTTGTCCCCCTCTCAGGTACTACTCATCTGATGGCCTTGGTGACCTTCACTGTTGATTGTTCTGATGATGCTGGTCTGCGACATAGGGGTTCCTGGCCAACAAGCGAACCATCGGCAGGAGGGTGCTCGCCCACAAGTCCACCACCACCTACACCCGGTGCACTCGGTCGCCTCTCTCCGTGACCCCTCTCCAGCTTACCTAGCACACCACCTCGATGCACAGTTTGATGGCGTTGTCCACGGTTATGGCAACATCAGCAACACTGGGGATGCTGTCGACATGGTGCCAGTCCCCCTTCCGCCCTCATATAACAGCGCCAATGCCGACGGGAGTAACCAATCCCTTTGAAATTATGTAAGCTCTTAATCTCTTTAAAACTTCTTCTCCCCCCCCCTCCCCAAAAATCCCTCTCCAATCCTCGTTTGGTGCACCGGGTCCCCCCCCCCCACCCCTTGTTGTGCCTGACCTTTCCCCTTTTGCGTAACGTTGGCCCCCCGGACAAGTTAGTTGGTTCTCATCCAGCATTCTGGGTCAACGGCGAGCCATCCTTTCGGGACTCGAGGGCTGTTGATTCTGGCTCTTTCGTCCTCGTGCCCCAGCATCCCCCTCCCACCGTGCCGCCGCATATCCAGGCCGCACCTCGGGTGGAGGCTGCAAACCTTCACATCTCCCCGGGCCAAGGCCCATCAGCCCCTCCTCGAATCTCCCATTTGTTACCCTTGCTAACGTGATGGTGATGATAGACCTCCCACCTCAAAAAAAAGAAAAAAAACAACTCGTCGCCGATCGCTATTCGCGCATCACTCCGCTGTCACTGTCTCGCCGGCCCGAACACCAAAGCTCTTCACCATTGTCTGTCTATCCAGCCTTCTGTCAAAAAGTCCAATTGGCCATGACTTCTTCCTCCTGACTTTCACGTTCTCTTTCCCTCTCCTACAATCCCCTCGTCTTCCTTAACCAGCCCTGGGAGGGCGTTCTGCCCACTGCAGCATTGTCCAGCAACGGGACTCAAGTCACTCATCTGCCAAGCAATTAGTGGGATTTATAGATGCATTCTTACGCTATCCTCTCCACCCTCCACCATTTATTCTTCATTATACCCTTGTCTTGTCCATTTGCCCATACTGCATGCATAGGTCTCTCCATCTCGCTGTCTCATTCCTCGTCTCACTTTTGCAAACATGAACATATTGTATGCTGCTTTCCCTTCGGTTTACTTGCATGTATCTGTACCGCACATGAATAACACGAGGCTGAAGGCACGGCTGGCCCGATGTCCCGTATGAATATAACTGTGTCTTCAATGGTTATGAGCTGCGATTAAGCGGCACTGGTACTCAGGGGTCGCGTTATACATTTCGACCCGAAGTTTGTGATTCATCGTCTTAGAACTTCTCAGTGCATGAGGATATGATCCACACTTCTAACAGTAGAGAGCATTAACTAACGTTACACATTTGCACACACCTTCCCCTAGCCAAGCTCCCAACCTCCTCTTCCCCTCATCGAGGCTCAACTTATCTACTGGTCATTCGAATGGCCCATATCCTGGAGCCCGAGGAAAAACCTTAGTTCTCAGCACTTGCTGGGCTTCCTCTTGGTGTCTCCCACCCTCCCCCATGTATGCATACTAGCACTGGCATCCAAACTCAATGCCATCATATTTAACGTCGAGGAATTCACTCTCCCGGTCTTCACTCTCCCGGTCTAGCTAAATTTTGCGCATTGACTGGCTGTATTGCCGTGCCCACCGACCCCCCCTACCCCACACAAGTTGTATTTTGTCTGCCCCCTACTTGCTTTGTGTACGTGATGCTCATGGCTAACCTCCTAGATCAGCGAGAATTGCGTCATTTCCACACCGTTGCGTCAATAACCCACCACAATTCCATCATAACCGTCACCATTATGTTCTTCAAGGTTATGCATAAAACAGACTTTGTTTATACCTGCACTTTTCTTCTTGCTCGCTTCTCTCACTTCACACTTCTGCTGCTTCCGTCTGACCGGAAGCGGAAGAAAGCTTTCGCTTTAAATCCCCATCGAGACCCATCAACGGAGCAACTAATCGGATGCCTGGACACTCTGATATTCCACCCTCCCTCTCTCCATTATCTCTATATATAGCCTTCCACGCTATTAATCGCACATGCTGTACGCTTGGTGGTCTCGTTTCTCAACTGCTCTATGTGGTCGTGCTTGGTACATACGGTAGATCATAGGTTGAGTGGCTACAAAGAGTTGATACTGGTTGCCTGTCGGCGAGAGTAAGTATGCTATGAGCCTCAATAAAGAGATTTAGTCCAGGCTCTTCTGTTCCGGGCTAGGCAGTGGCGAGTCTTCGGGTCGTTAGGTATCTTATCGGTCAATGTTGGAAACGCGCTCGAACGAATCACTTCTCCACTTTCCGTCAACCATTCCCTCATTCTCGGGCCACTTGATATACGAGTGGCTGAGGTACGGCGCTCTTCATCTTCTGAGCCTCGGACCCATAGAGCTGGGCATGAGCATTGGACTTGAAGTGGGGAAACAGGCGTCCGGAAAATAGAAGCTTTGCTGACCGCTGACGACATTCCTCGCTCGAAGACGGGAGAAGATCCTTCTGCCGTAATATCTTTGCTTCGGAATTGGCATAACTTGGGCGATATGGGTATGCTCAAAGACTATTTGGACCTGCGCTTGTCGGGAGCTGTCTAATGGAGGGAGTATTTGGATGTGTACACCTCTCTCTCTATTGTTCCTTCCCATATCGTGTAACTGTGTTTGGGGGTGCGTTAATTGGGGTTCTCTTCTCCATCGTGGATGGCCCAGCATTCCGGCTCCGGTGTCCTCTGCGTGCCCCCAGCCCTGCTCTTGTTCCACTCCAACCGTGGACCGTCTCCAGGAGAATTCCGTTAACTTTTTAACTTTTCTTCTTTCTCAGCCCTAATTCGTCCACGCGATGTCCGATCGAAGCTCCATTTACTCGGAAGCAGTTCGATGGTTTACTCCGCCGGCCAGACTGCCCGGGTGCCTAAATTTCTCCCTCCCCTCCGGACCCCAAATTAAACATAGTAATCCGCTCACGGCTGCATGGCCTTACCAAGTTGGAACTCATCATCAAAGTAGCCAATAGGGTTTCTGGGTTTACTTGGACGCTCTCCTCTCCACCCTCCATCATTCGTTGCCGGCGCCTAATGTATTCCTCTATGTCGTCCAATCGCGAATGCTGTATGCCTAGCTCCTTCCCTCGTGCTGTTCCTCAATGACGCTCTTTTTCCGTTTAATTCACCAGAATCGCGCCGGTGAGCCGTCGTCGAGGGGTTTCGTAAGCAATTTCCTCGTCAAACGCTCGTCCACCATCGGCGGAGAACACCACTTATTGCTGCATATTTCAATCGCGTTGGCTGTTTCTTTGTCCGATAGATACTTAATGATACAACTCAAACAAGTTCGAATGATAGTCTCGTGGCTGCCATCATGAAAATAAATGTACTGGTGAACCGTGGTGAAAAGTGGGAAGTGACAGGGCGTTGCGGGGTTTCTGTTCCTTGGCTAGTGTGCAAATCACATCCTAGAGAACCGTCTAGCCTTTCTAACGGTACTTGCTAGCCTGTGATGTAGTAGTTTACAGCTAAACCATGACCGTATGTTTGGATTTTTCCCGCAGAGCGAGGAGGGGATTGGGATGAGGACTTCCAAACGTCGTATTTAATCGTAACTAGTAAATCAAAGTCCTGGCTTAGATATCTTAGGAAAATAACCAGAATGCGCGGTTGAGTCTCCAAGGAGAAATCGCCCTATCCGCTTGCTTAGATTCCCAACGTGAGATGATGTCGACTGGTGCACAACCTACGAGCTCCGTCGCCTCTCTCCGCCCTCCGCCTCCAGCCTATCCTGCACACCACCTCAATGCACGTTTTGATCTTGTCGCCGTAAGTGCTCGTTCCCTGGCCCATTTGGCTGGGGCCGTATTCATTTACGAAATCTGGTTCTTCCTAACCATCTCGTGCAGCTGTTCGCTGGGTACGTTAACTGGGCTCGGACGTCCCAGGATGCTGGTTCCGGTGCTCTCTGCGTGTCCTTGTTTCGCGACAACTGTGCGCGCTCCTCCGGAGGATTCCGTTAACCTTTTAACCCTGTTTTTTTCGAAGTCTTAATTTTCGTCCACGCGATATATGATCGAAGCTTCATTTACCCGACAGCAATTCGATTGGCTATTCCATCGTGTTAGTATACACCTTTAAATTTCTTCGTCCCTCCGGATTCTAATTGAATATCGTAATCCGCTCACGGCGGCATGGCTTTGCTTTATAACTCATCGGTCGAGCAGCCAATAGCATTCTGGATGTACTCGGTCCTCGCCACCCTCTATCATTGGCTGCTTATTGTATTCCCGACGTCGTCCCTTTTTGAATGCCCGTAGCACTTTACTGCGCATATTATAAACCAACCTTGTCTTGTGGCGCTTGTGCCTCTTGCTCGGGGCCGAGCTGAGTGGAGTCGTCTCCGTCGACGAACAAATCCCACATCGAAGTATCGACCTTGGGGTTTCGTACTGGCATAACTGACCCATTATGATAACACCAATGATGGAGGACTTGAACTGGCCCTGAGCCGACAGCGGACATGCCGGGGTGATACCATCGGAGGGAGAAAAAGGGTATCACACCACACGGCGTTCGTCTCCCGATAAAAAAGAAAGACCTCAGACCAGGAGGTAATCTCGTTTCTGAATAAAAATCTACCGAATCAGACTTGAACGTCCTCCGACTCCGCTTACCTTTGATAGCATCAAGCTTAACGAGTGAATCAAGCGGAGGGGTCGAAGTCATCTACAAACTGGTGTGCTTTCCTCATCACCGAACGTAGTCGCTCTTGGCAAGGTGTTGCTTGCTAATTGCCGTATGGGAAAGTCGGTGAAGTGGGTGTGTCAAAGCTGAAGGTTTGGGTGGGATGTCCAATTGACTCTATGCTTGACTTGCAGGGTTCGAGTTCTGGCTCTGCCGAGTGGAAACGACAGAATAGAGCACCTACTAGCACCTTGTGCTAGAGATGTAACCGATAACGCGCGTGTTGCTAGGCAATCAGCATGCTAAAGGTAGGTTGGGTGGGACTCATTGCCCATTGCTGACTACGACCAAGCTCGCTGAAATCATCGATTAGTCACGACCACTTTAGACGGGGTAAAGGAAGAAATCAAATCCTTACCTGAGCAAGAACGTAAGCCCCCTGCGGGCTGCCTGTGGCGATTCGGGCTGCGGGCCCACGGGCTAAGCTGGGCACCCGGCAGCACAAGGTAGAAAAAGACATTTTGCAGCCCAAAATATGAATGGGATATGAATGGTAAATATGCATGAAATTACCCCATTTGGCAGGTCACTTGCCCCATTAGGCAGGTTCATGCATATTTCCCATTTCATATTTTTTTGTGAAAAATGTCTTTTTCTGTCTTGTGCAGTCGGCTTTACAATGGACGCGCGCTCCTCCCTTTTGACCACGACTCAGAACCTCTGCTCGTTTCCTATGCCCACTACAGAGGGGATTGCTCTTCGTTTTCAAAAGCTCGACTTGCCTCAACTTGGAATCTTTGTCAGCGGATGGAGGGGTAACGGAAGTCCAACGTTTGGAGCTGGAAATCCATCATGGCTTTCTATTCTTTCTATCGGTGGAAAGCACGAGACATCTATTGCGGTATCAACGTCGTGCTCGTGAGCTGGACTAGCCTCTGACACTTTGGACGTACATACCTTGGGCCTTTCGTTTGTTTTGGCCAAATTTGTTGGCCCCGGCATCTAAATGTGTACGCTCACTGGCTTTCGAGCCAGACTGATTGCCGTTGAACGGGCTGCAGTGCGTTGTAGACGGCTTCGCTTCACCCATGACCTCCACTGCAGGCCAGCCGAGGGTTACGCTGGGTCGACTGCTTCATAGAGGCTTTCATCATGGTGGTGTTCACTGTATACCCTGTCACAAGCTAGTGGTGGCTTCTCAATGAGGCGCGGCGTGGATCTTCGATGGCCGTCTAGTCGACGGATAATGAACCAGAGGGCGGCTTCGTAAGTATAAAGTGGTAGTATGAAGTAGGAAAGCCTCCGATTATACGTGGCGACTGAGGCTGGAAGGTCTGGGAAGGAACTTCGAAGCCATACACACAAACGTACTCCTCTGAGAACGGCGAATCTCAAGGCCTAACTTCTCAGAACGATACGATACTACCCTTGGTCAGGATTTGAACACCCTCTCGCCGTAACCGCTGGCATCGCCCCTTCACTACGACGTACGGTCATGAGGCTCTAAACGATCGACAGACAAAATCACCCCGTCGGATCCGCACTCGTCTATGTAGTTGCCACGGCGCAGCATCCCCGCTCTCGTTTTCGGCCTCAATCCTCCACCCAGACGTTGCACAAATCAACTAGACCGCACAGCGACCTCAGACAAACCCCTCTACCCCTACCCACCAATGCAACAGTCAGGAGAATACATATGGCGCCTTGGCTTTCGTGGTAGATACGAGCGATAGTAATGAATGCAAGGTGATTGACACGAAATCACAAGCAGTTTACCTGCTTCATCGGCCTCCTCATTTGCCTCATTCGGCCTCGGGGGCAACAAAATCCCTCACTCCCTTCACTCCCTTGCAGAATCTCCCGCAATACTCACCATCCTTCAAGAGTTCCCCGTTCCCCGTCCTCTTTGCATAAATAGTGGAGTTTAGGCTCTGGATTGGCACCCAGAGACTCCTCTCCCAGTCGTAACTCGCCTCCCATCTCTCCCCACTTCTCTTCGCTATCGCTGTCCATTACTCTCTCTACCGTCCCTCGGTCATCACCCATGCAAGGTGACATCAACAAACCAGTTGCAGTTGCATGTGTGTACCCTCCCATTCACCTCGCTCGAGTCGTCAGAATCCGCCAGTCTAACATTAAATCCCCCAGTGGTCGTCATTCTGATTTTCGTAGCTGCACTGGTCCGGCTGCGCAGCTTGTTCCCCGACTTCATTCCCCAATCCATCGCCGCATGCCGTCGTAGCTTTGGGATTAGCATCGTCCCTCCAAGTAAGCTGCCTTCCGGCATCACCACCACTTGTTGCTACCACCAACTATCTCTAATGATATTCCACGCTTGTTTGGTGTCATCTCAGTGATAGGAACTCGCGTTCATCTGGCACAGATGGAGAGCCCCGCGCTCCCCATGCACAGTAACCACGCACACCACCTTGGCTCCTCAGATTCCACCACCTTCGTCGCCTACCCTCCTCCAGCGTATGGTTCACATACCGCTGATAGACAGTACAGCGGGTACGTTTATGGCTATGACCATGTTGGAACCTCTGCAGGAATTAGCGTCGCCATTGTGCCTGCACCTCGACCGCCCTCATATGCGGCCGAACCGGACGACGCCCAGCAGTCTCCGTAACGTCCAAGTGAGCATTGTTTCTATTCTACTTGCTTTATTCCTCCAGTTCTCTTGCTTCGCCCCTTATTCACTCATCGTGGGTTCATTACGCCTGACGGGCGAATCGACCTGGCTTCCCTCCTCCGAATGCTGCGGTACACCTCTCTCTTCACCCCATACATACCCCTTGATTGATGACGTTGCCCAAGTACTCCATCCTCGTCGTCCATGGAGTGGTCTTGTTCCTCCAGCACACATATCCTGCCCCTGCTGCACGTTCGCAGCAAGACTTGGAATTTGCCAACACAAGTCCATAATTGGCTCTATTCTCTCCACCCTTCCCCCTTGATTTGTGCACGTGATGTTCACGACTAACTTCCTACACCACACTCTAGGCAAGACTTGCTCCACTACCCATTGTGGTCGTCGCGTCAACAATCCACCGCAATTCCGTTACGACCATTGACGTTCTACCCTTCAAGGTTATGCATCAACAATCTTTGCCTATGTCTCCACATTTTCTCTTGCTTCGCTTTGTTTCACTTTAGACTCTTGCTGCTTCCGTCTGATGGGACCGGAATGAGGCTTTCGCTTCGAATACCCTTCGAGACCCGGTACCCATCAACGGAGCGACTAATCGGATGTCTGGACACTCTGATACTCTACCCCCCCTCCATTATTTCTATATATAATCCTTCCGCGCTATTAGTTGCACATGTTGTATGCCTCGTAATTTCTGTTTCTTCGATTCTCTCTATGTTAGTCGTGTTGAGTGGTTACAAAGAGTTGATATATGGTTGCTCACGGGCGAGAATAGGCATGCTACTGAGCGGCAATGGAGAGGTTTAGGTCAGGCTCTAGCTTCAGTGCCGGGCTTGGCAGTGGCGAGTGTTCGCGTCGTTAGGCGTCTTGTCAGTAAGCGTTGGAATCACGCTCGAACGAATCACTTCTCCACTTTCTACCAACCGTGACTGAGCGACGAAAAGTATGGTCCTCTTTATCTTCCGAACCTCGGGCCCATAGAGCTGGGGCGCGAACACTGGAGTTGAGGTGCAAGCGGGGACCCAGGCGAATGGAAAATGAAAACTTGCTGGCCGCTGAAGACATTCCTCGAAGCTGTGGGGGGGGGGTCCTTCTGCCGTGATATTTTTGATTTGGAGTGGGCGTAACTAATTGGGCGATATGGGCATACTCAAGGACTAAGTTTTGGACTGCGCTTGTCGGGGACTGCGTCATGGAGCCTCTGAATGTGTATTTCTCTATTGTTCCTTTCGACTTGAACGTTGGCTGATGATCGCATAATAGCACGAAGCGCGCTTATAGATGGAGTTACACGGCTCGAAGCGTGGCTCCCTTCATGAAAGGCGGGGAACGTTACGCTGGGCGAGACCCGTCCATGAGGATCCCGAGTAGTGGCAGTATCGCGCGTTAATAAGACGCGACCGAGGGCGCAGCGAACTCGTCTGTACTCTATCCGTACTCTCACAAGGCGTGTCTTCGACGGTTGATGAGCTGCGATTGTGCGGCGTTGGTACTTAGTGGTCGAGTCGTACCTTCCTTGAAGTGTGGGATCGTTCTTTGTGGACGTGAAGTTAGGGGGATCGATTCCTTGGGACACGCTTCCCCCTCCTCCCCCAACCCTCTGGGCTTGTAGCGCAACAGAAAATTCTTTCTCAGACGTTAGTTCCCAGCTACTGCTTCCTCTCGGTGTTTCTTTTGCGCCATTCACCTTCATCTTCCCTAACTTACGCGTACCATGGCACCAGCGCTGGCATCCACCCCCATGCATGGCACCATACCCAACCTCGACGACTCCACGCAACCCAGACACGCTTACCAGCCCATACAAGGTACCAAGAAGACGACAGCGGAAACATAACCAGCCTGGCATTATTCCGTTCTGAATCATTTAGTCCACTTCCGACACCCATGTTCCTTCTCTCTCAGCCGAGGCGTCATTCGTTGGTCTCTATAGGCTAAACAAGCTCAAAATGTCGACGATTCTCTACAGAACCAGGTAAACGTAATGTGGGGAAACCACCCCCACCCCGTCTGTTTTCAACGTTTTATAGCCCCGTTTCGTTCTTTTCCCTCCGAAATGCCTCTCTTAACCCCCTTCCCCCCGGAGTCTCTCCTGCACAGGAAGCGAGACGGTCGGTTTTTATCCTCCGTTACTTCCCTCTTCTGAGCTCAGCCATATTCAAGAAACCCCTCCAACGTCCGCGACTTCCACCACCTAATATGGGAGACACCCTTCACAAAGCTGCTGCTATTGCTGGTGCGCCCTTCCTGGCTTTCCCCCCTCACTCCTTGCACCTTCACCTCCTGCTGGTCTGACTTAAAATCACATAGCGGTCGCCATTCTTCTCATTCTGGTTGTCATGGCCAGAGCTCCTGCTCTTTTTCCTCGCAGCACGTCGCAAAACATGGCTTCACGCGATCTACACCGCAGGCCCATGAACACCCCCGTCAACGTGGTCCCTCTATCAGGTAGCTACCCATCGGCAGCCGGACTCCCTGCTGTCTGCCCGAGTGCTCTAATAGTGCTGGCTTGTAGATGTAAGGGTTCACTCCCAACAAGTCAATCATCGACGGGAAGACGCCCGGCGTCACCGACCCCAACCAGCCCCCGACGTCCGTCCTCCGCACTCCGTCGCCTCTCTCCGTTCTCCGCCTCCAGCCTACCTTGCACCTCACCTCGATGCACGATCTCAGCTCGTCGGCTACGGCTACTATGGCATCGGCAACTCTAGAGGAGGAGCCGTTGATGTGGTCCCACCTCCATACACCGCCGATCCTAGTGGGGACGGCCAACCTCTTTGATGTCGTCGTAAGTCCTCGATCCTTTCTCTTGTTTCTTTTCCCTACCCAATCTGGCTGCAGTCTTGTTCCTTGAATCTGGTTCTCCATACTCGACATCTCGTGCAACTGTGCCATTCGCTGGGTGCGTTACATGGGGTTCTCTTTCTCATCACCACCCCCGCGCTCATATGGCCCAGCGTTCTGGCTCCGGTACTCTTACCTGTTCGACTGCAACCGTGGATCGGTTTTCGGAGAATTCCGTTAACCTTTTAACTTTTCTTCTTTCTCAGCCTTAATTCGTCCACGCGATATAGGATCGAGGCTCCATTTACCGGAAACAGGTCGATTGGTTACTCCACCGTGTCACGCAGCCCCACGTGTACCTTGCTCCATCCCTTCAAATTCCAAATTAAGCAAAGTCATCCGCTCACGGTGGCATGACTTTGCCTTGGGACTCATCATCCAAGCAGCCAATAGTTTTCTGGATGTACTCAGACGACGTCCTCTCCACCTTCCATCATTCGTTGCCTATCGTATACTATTCCCCAATGTCGCCCATTCGCGAATGTTGTATGCCTAGCCCCTTCCGTCGTGCTGTTCCTTGATGACGCTCTTTCTCTCGCCCTCGCATGCACGCGATTTGATGTCTTCCGTTTGCTTCACCAAAATTGCGCCGGTGAGCCGTCGTCGAGGGTTTTTATAAGCAATTTCGTCGTCCCCCATCAAGAACGAAAGGGACGTCCTACGCGCCCCACCACATATTGCTGCCTATTTCAATCGCGCTGGCTGTTCCTTTTGCCCGATATATTTTTGACCAAGTAGCTCAGACAAGCTTAAGTTCGAATGATGGCCTTATGGCTGCTATCATGAAAATAAATGTACTGGTGAAGCGTGGTCAAAAGTGGGAAGTGACAGGCAGAGGGAGGGCGTAGTGGAGTTTTGTGTTCCTCGTTGGTCAGCGTTCAAATCATGTTCCAGAGAGCTCGAAACATTTCCCTTGCCAACCACCACCACCTCAGTCTCAGACCTGCCTTGAATGAAGACCTTGAACGCCATAGATACATTTTCTTCAAAACCTTGAGCTCTGGAATGATCACAGATCCAAGGTGAGGGTCGATCGGGAAGGGGACCCGCACTAGTTTTCCAAACGACGTCATTTGAGGTGAAAAAGTACGGCCACTCTCCATCGTTGTCAGTCGGTCGAGCCTCGGTAAGGTGATCATGCCCCAAGGAGTACTTTCTTTCCGAGTAGTCCATCTGTGGCAGTGGTGGACGGATAAGAGTCTAGAAATCGCCGTGCTCCCCGTCGTGCTTGGTAATGGTCAAATCTCGTGCTCTCTACCCTCGCAGCACATAAAACGTGGTCCCTCACGATCGGCGCCTCCAGCGGAATGTCTCCGCCAGCCTTTACCCTCTGTCATGTGGCCATCCCTCTACAGCCGTAACCACTTCCGTCCGTCTAATTGCTTTAACAGTGCTGGCCGGTAACGCAGGGGTGCATAACTAAACCATGACCGGATGTTTGGATTTTCTTGCAGAGCGAGGGATGGGTATTGGGATGAGACTACTAAACGTCGTATTTAACCGTAACTAGTAAATCAAAGTCCTTATATATATATGCTACAAAGCCAATACCGGTTAGGGAAGTAACTAGAATGCGGGGTCGATTCTCCAGGGACAAATCGCCCTATAATCCCCTTGCCTCCTACTTAGATTCTCAACACGAGATGACGTCGACCAGGACTTGCTTGACTCGTGTCTACGAGCTCCGTCGCCGCCTTCCGCCCTCCGCCTCCAGCCTATCGTGCACACCACCTCGGTGGCCGTTTGATCTCCGTTGGCTATTGCTATGACATTATCGGCAACTCTTGCAGGCAGTGCGAGTCCACCACCCAGAGTGAAGCACCGCCAATCCTAATGGGGACGAACAACCTCTTTTGCTTGGTCCTTTCTCTTTCCTTTGCCCCGTTTGGCTGGCTCTGAACGGCTCTTTGACCATTGGATCCCGGCACTCTGGATCCGACGTCCCCTCCTACGTATACGCAAGTTTCGCGTCTTCGAAGACGAGACAAATCCGTTAGAGTTATCCTTTTTACCTTGTCTGTTCCCCTTTCGTTGGGGGTTTTCTGCCCCGAAAACCAGCTCATTGGACGCGGTTAATTACTCCATGGCAGTGTGATATCTGCCCCTGTCCACCACACTCCAAAATGCAGCACCTTTCTACGTCCAGTCGTAGAAATCGGGTGTGAATTATCTTTTCTTTCCTCGTTACTGCTATCCTATAACCTCCTCGTTTTCCCCTTGATGGGTACCGAAGGCGGTTCGAATTCCTCATGACTGCATTGCTTCTTAGGGCTCATCGACCTGGCCAAGCAGCCGATGGGTGTTCGAGACTCACTCTTTGGCTATCGTCTCTACCTTCCACCAATTATTTCCATCACATCTTTGGTTTGGTGTATGTGGACTTGTTGTATGTATGCCCGGTTTCTTCTGGCTCCTCTATGTTTGGTGCAGCCTCCCCCGCGGATTTTCGCAAACGAAATTCCCGCTGTTAGGCCTTCCCTCCACCACCCGCTCCTCTCGACACCATTCCAATATTGGCTCTTTCCGCACCGTCAGCGTACAAACCAATGACGACCGCCTAGCGATTGTCAAATCGCTCTGTCACGGTCTGCAGAACGTTGCCCCCCCCCTCCCGAGACTCTGGCCGTACTGATCATTACCTTCGGGAAATACTAAATCAAGGTGAAAACTGGCTTGAATATTGACATGATGGCCGTCCGTAAATCGGCCAGCGAAGCGACAAGTCTAAAGCGATGAAGGACCCACCAACAAGTCCGATCCAGTCTGCGTTGCGATCACGTTGCGAAGGACTTGTTCATTACCACCGACCACTACCACTGCCTCGGCCTTGGGCCTAACTTCGAGTAGCTTGCCTTTTTTTTCCTTTTTACATAGTCACGTCGCCGCTTTTCGGCAAAATTTCAGATTCGAGGTGATGATGAACCAACGACCTGGAAAGCGGGACTGGCTCGGTTCTCTAGAGAACTTCATCCAAAAGTAAACATTCTTCCCGACCCCTCGATTCTCCTTCCCGACTGAGAGAACCCCCGGAAGATGAACACGCCCAATCCTCATGGCCTTGGTAAGTCCCCGATTGCCTGCCGAGGTCTGGAGGAGAAGCGGACTTCGGTCTAGAATATATATGTGCAGCCCCCTCCTCCATTCGCTTGCAACGTAGATCGTCGGCCCCGAAATGACATGCGGCTCTTCAGATCCGTATCTATGAAACTTAGAACCTCCGCCGGGCAAGAATGTTGGTGAGTGGGCTCCATGTAAAACCCCGTTTGGCAGTAACCTAACCGGAGTTAGACGAGGGCAGTAGCACAACCACCTCACACGGGTTATTGATGATAGGGTGTCTTTGCGGTGATTAACTGTAGCTGAGGACCATTCCCCGTCTTCGATTTCTCTTACAACTGCCCTCCGAATGAACACATACCTGCGGCACAGCAAACGACTAAAATCGTCACGGTAAGCTACTTGCACCCCAGCTCCCTCCGCCGTTTCCGTTTCCGTCTCTAGAATCCCTGATCACCCACGCCATGTACGCAGTGGGCCAGATCCAAACAGCCCAGCTGGCACATACACACCAATCTACGGCTAGCAGCAACACAATACCGCCAACCAGTCAGCAACAGTTTTGGTCCGCACCCACCCACCCAACAAGGTGACCTCCGCATCGTCAGCCATCGAAATTTCTCCCGATGCGATCTGAACCAAATTACTGGGTATCTTGGTCTATCCCTAATTCATTTCCCGTTTTTTTTTTCACTCCTTGTCGCCCGTCCCCTTCGCTTGTTTCTCCCTTCGCTCCCCCAAGTCTGCCCTTCATAAGAATCTGGTCACTCATGGACAGTCCTCCCACTCCTCTCGTTTGTCTCCATTACCATCCTACTCAAACTTTCTGACGTCGCATTGCTCCATCAAAATCCAGCATGGGAGACGACCTGCAGACAGCTGCCACTACTATTGCCGGTGTGTCTTCCCTCGCATCCTTTCGTGCCCATCCCCTCGCTTGTCATCGGTCTAATCTCGAATCCCTCAGCCATTTCCATTCCTGTCATTGTTGCTGGGATGGTTGGCGCTTGTTCTGTCTCCCCCCACTGCACATTTCAGAACATGGTTCCTCGCGATCGACGCCGGCTCAATGCTACCGTCGACCTTATCCCCCTCTCAGGTACTACCAATTTGATGCCCTTGGTGACCCTCAGTGTTCTGACGGCGCTGGCATGCGGCACAGGAGTTCCTGTCCGACAAGTGAACCATGGGTGGGAGGGTACCCAAGCTCGCAGGTCTCAAATCCACCACCACCCACACGCCGCCCACTCAGTCGTCTCTCTCCGTGACCCCCCTCCAACCTATCCAGCACACCACCTCGATATACAGTTTGACAGTATCGTCCACAGCTATGGCAACATCAGCCACGCTGGAGGTGCTGTCGACGTGGTGCCAGTCCCCTTACCACCCTCATATGACAGCGCCGATGCCGAATCCCTTTGAAATCGCAGTAAGCTCTTTATCTCTTTAGAACTTTTCCCTCCCCCCCCCCTCCTTCCCTTCCGTCTCCTTCGTTATTATCGCGGTTTGTCGCACCGCGTCCCTTGGTCGTGCCTAGTCTTTCCCCGTTCGCGTAATTTTGACCCCCGGGCAAGTTAGTCGGTCCTCGTTGACCTAGATCCGCCGCGAGCCATGCTTTTGGGACTCGGGGGTCTATCGATTCCGACTCTTTCGTCCTCGTGCCCCGGCATCATCTTCCCCACCGGGCCGCCGAGTATCCAGCCCGCACGTCGGGTCGAGGCCGTGGACCTTGGCGTCGGCCCGGGCCAAGGCCCATCAGCCTCTCCTCGCGTCTTCGCTCTCCTTTTTGTTCCCCTCGTTAACGTGATGGTGACGATAGGCTTTCCGTCTCACAAAATAAAACCACTCGTCGCCGATCCACCTTCGGTGTCTCCCCGGTCACCAAAGCTCGTCACCTTTCACCATCCAGCCTTCTGTTACGGAATTCCGAATTGACTGTGACTTCTCCTTTCTGACTTTCACGTTCTCCTTCCAACTTTCTACAATCCCCTCATCAGTGGGATTTATAGATTTACTCGTGCGCTAGCCTCTCCACCCTCCAACAGTATTCTTCATTATACCCCTTGCTACATACATGGGTCCCTCTATCTCGTTGTCTCATTCCTCGTCTCGCTTTCACGAACATAAACATACCGTATGCTGCTTTCCTGTGCACATATCTGTAGTATGTAAAGCATCCTTTAGCCAGTATATAGGTGTCACCGGAGGTCCAGTGTGGTCTCGGAATGTGTACACCTCTTTATCACCGGCTCCCTTTCGATTTGAACGTCGACTTGCGATCACATAATGGCCAGCGCACTTACAGGCGGATCTACACGATCCCGCGATGTGGCTTCCTTTATGCCGGGTATATGGTATTGGGTGAGATCATTCTACGACCTCGGCTGTAAGAGTACCGCACATGAATAACACGCGGCCGAAGGCGCAGTGAGCTCGTATGTACAGCAGGAATATCATGATGTCCTCGATGGCTGATGAGCTGCGATTGAGCGGCACTAGTACTGGCGCTCAGTGGTAGGGTTCTACCTTTCTCCCCAAAGTTTGGGATTCATTGTTGAAACCTGGGGACACATGAACCGGCCTTTCTGAAAGTAGAGAGCTTCCACACACACGCTCTACCCTGCAGCTAAGCTTCCAACCTCCGCTTCTCCCTTATAGTCCCCCATGCTCTGTCGGTCGTATAAACGGCCCAGAGCCTGTAGCCCGATAAAATACTTCCTCGACCCTAGTTGCCAGATCTTGCTGACCCCCCTCTCGGTACCTCCCTTGTACCATCCACCCGTCGCCCCCCCCCCCCAACTTGCGCGTACCGGTGCTGACACTAAATCCCATGGCATCATATTCGACCTCGACGACCCCAAGTACTCAAACTGTGAGGCTAAGGCACCAAAAAGATGACGGCGGAAATCTGGCCGACCAAGGATCATCGCGTTATGAAACCCCCGATCGCGACATCTATGTGTCATCGGTTAGCCTACATAGACAAAATAGGCTTAGGGTGAATTCCTTGCCCAAGTCTAGGTCAACGGATTGGGGAAACCCCCACCGACGGGTGTCTGCCTCCGCATCAGTCCTCCTTATTTCTCATTCCTAGCACCTCTACATGGTCTATCCTCCCTCTTTCCAAAGTCTCTCCTACGCAAAGAGCGAGACGATCATTCTTTTATCCTCCATCAATTCTCTTTTCTCAGCTATCTTCAAAAATCTCTCCGACGTTTCTCATCACTCGACTTTCACCACCATGGGGGACGCCATCCACAAAGCTGCTGCCATTGCTGGTGCGCCATTCCCGGCTTCACCCTCACTTCCTTCACCTTCACCTCCCGTTGGTATAACTTGAGTCACACAGTGATTGTCATTCTTCTCATCCTGACTGTCGTGGTCAGGGCTTGTCCTCTTTCTTCCCAGCACACTTCAAAACATGGCCCCACGCGATCGACGTCGCCGGCTGAACACTTTGTCCCTCTCTCAGGTAGCCACCCATCGGCAGCCGCATTCGCTACCGTCTGCCCGACTGCTCTAATGGGAATGGCCTGTAAATGTAGGGGCCCACCTCCAACAAGGAAACTCTGGCCGGGAGGCCGTCCAGCTTCACCGACCCCAACCAGCCTACCGCATCCGCCCAGTGCACTCCTTCGCGCCTCTCCGCCCTCCGCCTCCAGCCTACCCTGCACACCACCTTAATGCACGCTTTAATCTCGTCGGCTACGGCTTCTATAGCATTGGCAACTCTGGAGGAGGTGCCGTTGATGTGGTGCCACCTCCATACACCGCCGATCCTAGTGGGGGTGGAGATGGCACCCCAACCTCTTTGGTGTCGTTGTAAGTGCTCGATCCTGTCTCTCCTTTTCTTTTTCATACCTCATTTTGCTGCGCCCTTGTCCCTTGGATCTGGGTCTTCCTATTCATCTGGCGCAACTGTGCCATTCGCTGGTTGCTTTCTCTTTCTCATTTACCTTCCCTTGCGCTCATGGATGGCCCCGCATTCTGGCTATGCGTGCCCCAGTCCTTCTCTTGCTCCACTCCGACCGTGGATCGTCTTCCGGAGAAATCCGTTAACCTTTTTAACTTTTCTTCTTCTCAGCCTTATTTCGTCCACGCGATATAGGATCGAGGCTCCATTTACCCGGAAGCAGCTCGCCATCGTGTCACGCTGCCCACGTGTACCTTTCCAAATTCCAAATTAAACATGACCATCCGCTCACGGCGGCATGACTTTGCCTTGGAACTCGTTGCCTATCGTATTCCCCTATGTCGTCCATTCACGAATGCTGTATGCCTAGCTCCTTCCATCGTGCTGCTCCTTAATGACGCTCTTTCTCTCGTCCTCGCATGCACGCAATACGATGTCTTCCGTTTACTTCACCAAAAGCGCGCCGGCGAGCCGTCGTGGAGGGTTTCATGAACAATTTCCCCGTCAAACGCTCGTCCACCATCAGTGGAGAACGAAGAGGACGTCCTACGCGCCCCACCACTCATTGCTGCTTATTTCAATCGCGCTGGCTGATCCTTTGCCCAATATATACTTGGTCAATTAGCTCAAACAAGCTCGAATGACGGTCTCATGGCTGCCATCATGAAAACAAATGCACCGGTGAAGCGTGGTCAAAAGTGGGAAGTGACAGAGGCAGCGGGAGGGCATAGATCCTTGGTCAGCGTTCAAATCACGTCCCAGAGAACTCGAAACATTTCCCTCGCCAACAAGCACCACCTCAGTCTCAGACCTGCCTTGAATGAAGACTTTCAGCGCCATAAATACCCTTCTTCAAAGCTTGAGCTCTGGAATGATCACAGCTCCAAGGTGGGGACCGATCCGGAAAGGGGACCGGCACCAGCTTTCCAAAGGTCGTCATTTAAGGTGAATGAGTACAACCACTCTCCATTGTTGTCGGTCGGTCGACCCTCGGTAAGGTGCTCGTGCCCCAAGGAGTGCTTTCCTTCCGGGGAGTTCGCCTGTAGCAGGAAAAGAGTATAGAAATCGCGATTCTTCTCGTCGTGATTGTAATGGTCGAATCTCGTGCTCTCTACCCTCGCAGCACATCACTGTGATGTCAAAACGTGGTCCTTCGCGATCGGGGCCTCCAGTGGAATGCTTTCGTCAGCCTTTTGCCTCTGTCATGTGACCATCCCTCTACAGCCGTAACCACTGCCGATTGCTCTAACAGTGCTGACCTATGACGTAGGGGCTCACAACTAAATCATGACCTGATATTTAGATTTCTCAGGCGGGTCGGGGTTGTGATGAGGACTTCTAACGTCGTATTTAATCATAACTAGTAAATCAAAGTCCTATATGTATATGCCAAAAAACCAATATCCCTTAGGGAAGTAACTAGAAGGCGGGATCGATTCTCCAAGGAGAATCGCCTTATCCCCTTGCCTCGCAGATTCTCAACATGGAATGACTTCGACCGCTGCATGCCTTGCGTCGACGAGCTCAGTCGCCTCTCGCCCTCCGCCTCCAGCCTACCCGGCACACCACCTCGATGCACGTTTGATCTCGTCGGCTACGGCCTCTATAACATTGGCAACTCTGGAGGAGGTGCCATTGATGTGGTGCTACCTCCATACTCCGCCGATTCTGGTGGGCACGGCCCAGCCTCTTTGGTGTCGCTGTAAGCGCCCGTTTCCTTCGTTTCCCTACCCTATTTGACTACAGCCTTATTCTTTTAATCTGGTTCTTCCTACTCATCTAGTGTAATTATAAGTGTGTTCGCTGGGTACGTAAGTGGGCTCGGACGTCCCAGGGCTCCGGTGCTCTTCGCGTGCCCAAGTCCTGCCCTTGTTCCGCGACAACCGTGGATACCTCTCCGGAGGATTCCGTTAACCTTTTTACCGTTTTTTCTTTCGAAGATAAATAATCGAAGCTCCATTTACCCCTCGATTGGTAACTCCACCGTGTTACACTCTCCCCGTTCCAAATTTCTCCCTCGCTCTCGATTGAGTATCGTAATCCGCTCACGGCGGAACGACTTCGCCTTGTAAGTCATTGGCCGGGTAGCCAATAGTATTTCTGGATTTACTCTGACACTGTCCTCGCCACCCTTCATCATTCGTCGCTTATTGTATTCCCGATGTCGTCCCTTCACGGATGCCGTATGCATAGCTCCTTCCATGTCTCTTTGGGATGCTCATTCCCCCGCCCTCACATGCACGCGCTATGTTGCCTACCGTGAACTTCACCAGAGTCGCACCAATGGGCCGTCGCGGAGGGTTTTCGTGAGCAATTTCCTCGTCCGCCATCCACGGAGAACGATAGGGACGTCCTCCGCGCCATCCCACTTATTGCTGCTCATTTCAACCTCGCTGGTCACTCCTTTTTGTCCGATAAATGCTTGATGGGGTAGAAAATGAGGTCGCGTGATGGTTTCATGACTGCAGATAATGAAAATGGATGTGCTGGTGGAACGGGGTCACAAGTTTGAAGTGATAGGGCAGAGGGAGGGCCGGCGCAGCTTTTCCTTAGTCGGCGTTTGAATTATGTTTCAGAGAACTCGAAACATTTCTCTTGCCAACAACCACTACCTCAGTCCCAGACCTGGCTCGAATGAAGACTCGGGGCAGCATAGATCCCTTTTCTTCAAACCTCGAACTCTGGAACGATCACAGCTCTAAGGCGGACACGGCACCGGCACCGGCTTTCCAATGGACGGCATCCGAGCACAATGAGTAGTACGGCCACTCTCCCTCGTTGTCGGTTGGCAAGGTGATCATGCCCAAGGAGTACCTTCTTTTTCGGGTTCTCTTCGGGGGCTTCGTCTGTGACAGAGGTAGACGGATGGGAGTCTAGAATCTGTACAGCCCCGTTCCCGCCGCCACAAGTTGCTTTTGCAGCAGGCCAAGCTCGCAAAATGAAACATATCAAGCCATATTCGCATCTGTGCTCTTGGCTTGTGGTTCTATCTTCACCAGGCAAGAATGTTGGGCGAGATCGCTCCATGAAAATCCCCTTGCGGATGTACTGGGCTAAAACGACGATGTCAAGAAAACAAAGACCTCATATGCATCACAAACGACAACTTTGGCTTTGACAGGGGATTGGTCGTGGTTGAGCTGTAGATAATCGGAGTTTGCAATTTCTCCTTATATTACACATTCCAAGGGAAATCTGGGAAAAAGGCCTTGCATACTCACAGATCCACCCTGCCCGGCCTTAAAGAGACCCAGCTCATGTCAGACCATATGCCCCCTCCAGTTTGATTTCTAACCCTTTCCCCCGTCTCTCATCTCTCCTCCAAGTGCCCTCCAAACAGCGACCTTCCTGCGGCACAGCAAACCAACTTGACCTCACCGTAGTTCTTCCCCACAACCCAGCTTCGAATTCCTTGGCTGCTTCCATTCTTAGCACACCAATCCCGGGCCCCGTATCAGTAAGTCAACATGCCTCGGCCTGTAACGCTCCTGCCCAACCAGTTGGTCCCAACACCCAATTCCGACAACTGCCAGCGAACCAGCCCGTAGGCCAACAACGACGGACGCACGACCGGAAATATGAAAGTCAGACCTCCAGCCAACAGCCGCACCGGAACACTGCGAGCCAGCCAACCCGGCTTCACCATCTTCGAGTCTCGTCCCGGATACCAGCCACGAGCAGCCGTCCCCTCCCCACGTCATAGGCACATGGAAACTTCTGCAAGTCTCCCCGTTCGATGTGATAATAGAACGAGATCAATCGGGTCTCCCGCTGCACTGGGACAACAAAACACCACACACCCCCTTCCCGTTTTTCCCCCACTCTCCGACTCCCGCCCTTCTACTTAAGGATTGGGGGCACTTGGCATAAAGCCTCGTTTCTCCTCTCCTTCTTACTCGTCCTCAACGCTCTTCTCCAACCTTTCGACATCGCTCTCCCACTTCCAGGCCTTCGCTCTTCTTCGACCCGTCCATTGGACTCGATATGGATTCTATGGAAGGCCCCGTCCAGAACGCTGCCACGATTGCTGGTGGGCGCCCCCCCCCCCTTCGCTCGTCATTGGTCTAATCTCAAATCCCATAGCGGTCGTCATTCCTCTCGGCGTCGTCGCCGCCGCGGTGGTTGTGTGGCATGCTGTCGTGCCCCATGCCCCTCGGCACACCACCAGCCCTCTCCATCGCCGCCTCAATACCGCTGTCACCGCTGTCCCTCTCTCAGGTAGCTGCTCTTTGGAAGCCATCACTGCCGCCGCCTGCCTGAGTATTCTGACGTGAGGGCCTGCGATATAGGAGCTTACATCCAACAAGCGAACCATCACCCAGAGGAGGGTCCAATTCACCACTCTCGACTTCTCCACCACCTTCATCCAGTGGACTTCGTCAACTCTGTCTATGATCCACCTCCAGCCTACCCTGTACACCACCTCGATGTACTTTTCGACGTTGTCCCCCACGGCAATGGCAACATCGGCAACCCTGCAGGAGGTCCCGTCGACGTCGTGCCCCTTCCACCACCATACCCAGCCGATCCTGACGGGAACGACCAACCGCTTTGACATTGCTGTACGTGCTTAATCCCTTCTTTCTCTCCTTTCACTATCCCACCTGGCCCGTTCTGTTCCATGGCCGTGGTTCGTTTCTCCGGATCACATAACTTGTCCACCGGGCAAGTTAATCCGGCCCCTAGGCCTTCTTCCCCATTGACCTCCGGCTCTCATCCACACGGGGATCCGCAGAGCTGTCGGTTCGGCCTGACAATTGATCGGGTACCCATCCTCTGGTCTCCATTTACCCACACCGCGCTGCGGGGGGAATTCACGGCTTTCGAGCCCGCAAGCTCCCCCGTGCCTCGAGACCATAACTCCTTTAGCCTTGCTTCGGCTCTCCGCCCTTCTCTTCGCTGCTCTCGTTGACGTGGTAATGATGGCTGACTTTCACTTTCATCCCGAAAACAAAGGTCATCACAGATCGACATTCAGAGACTCTCACTCCACGGCGATGTCACAACCCCGCCACTCTCCAACACTCATCACCACCTTTCTCCGTCACGACACTTTGCCACGAACATTTCAAAATCAATTATGACTTCCCCTTTCGGCTTTTCGTGTTCTACTTCTATCTTATGCTCTCGCTGTTTTCGTTGATCGGCACCCGGAAGGCAGCACCATCTGGCCCTGGAGCTCGTCAACGAAGCAGTTAATGGGATTTTTGCAGCAGTCATACCTTATCCTCTCCACCCTCCATCATTTTATTTCTTATCATATCTCTGGTTCTCATCTATTCACCTACACTGTCACTGTATGCCTATGTTCCTCCATCTTCCCATTTCAGACTCATCTCGCTTTCATAGGCACAAATGTGCTATATGGTGTTTTCTCTTCGTTTTACATGCTAGCTTCTGTAATATGTAGAGCGGCCTTTCGCCGCTATGTAGCGATCCTACCGTTTGCGGCCAGTGCGAGAAGCCGAGTCCACGCGTGCATCTTGGGATCATTCCTTGTAGACGCTAGGGAGCTTCATCTCTCAGACCTGCGCATGCTGCCCCTCCATCTCCCTCCCAACCCTCCGAACCCGTACCCCAACAAAATTATTTCTCGGCCGCGAGTTCCCAGCTCCTGGTAAGCTTCCTCTCTGTGTCTCTCTTGCGCCATTTTCGTTGACCCCCTAGCCCCAACTTACGCGTATCGGCATCCACTTCAGAGGATGGACCCTGGTTCTGGGCTCGAACCGAACCCGCCTAGACAGCTGACCGCCGTGCCAACCGACCCAAAGAACCCCTGCACCTTTACCCCGATCTATCCTTTTTCTATTTTTATTTTATACTTGAGGGAAATAAAACAATAATAATAAATAATTTTGAAAAGAAAATACAAATATGAATTGTTGGCCCCCAGTCCAGAGCGTCGGTACCCATGAAGCCCTGAGTGCTTCGAGGTGCAAGTGGAACGCCGCTCTCTCTCTTTCTCTCATCCTTACCCCTTCTGGATTTTTCTGTTTTTCATGCATTGAGTATCACATCCCCTCGAGCGTCGGTACTCGTGACATATGCCCTGAGTGCTTCGAGGTGCAAATAGAGCGCCGCTCTCTTTCTCTCATCCTTACCCCTTTTGGATTTTCTTGTTTTTCATGCATCGAGAATCATATCCCCCAGAGCGTCGGCACTCATGACATTGAGGTGCAAATAGAGCGCCTCTCTCTCTCTCTCTCTCATCCTTACCCCATGTGGATTTTTCTGTTTTTCATGCATTGAGTATCACATCCCCCAAAGCGTCGGTACTCATGACATATGCCCTGAGTGCTTCGAGGTGCAAATGGGGCGCCGCTCTCTCTCTCCCCTCCTGGATTTTTTTCGACACGTTAAGTATACCTGACCTCTCACCAAACCTATAAAGCCAACTACTGTCTGGGCACCATCTTTCCCCTCTAACACAACATCAATACATCTCCCGCCCCCCTCCTCTTCATAATACAATCAACACAATCCCATCTCCTTGCTCTCCATAACTACTCCCAAACAAGTCGCCATCGGGTGGCCCATACAAGCAAAACAGGCTCGGAATTCCCTACAGGAACCCAGGGTAACGGATCCATCGGAGAAAACCACCAAGCATCGCACCCCGGTCTCTCTTCGTATCGCATCGGGTTCCCCCCCTCCCTTCCGGAGTCTCTTCTGCACAAAGGGCGAGACGATCGTTTTTAATACTCCATCACTCCCCTTTCTCAGCTATCTTTAAAAAACTCTCCAACGTCTGTGTCTCATCACTCGACTTGGACCACCTCGTCGAAATCCAATATGGGGGACGAAGCCATCCACAAAGCTGCTGCCATTGCTGGTGCCCCCTTCTCGGCCTCACCCTCACCCCCTGCACCTGCACATTCTGCTGGTCTAACTTTGAATCACACAACGATCGCCATTCTTCTCATCCTGGCCGTCATGATCAGAGCTCGTGCTCTCTTTCCTCGCGGAACATTAATATCTCAAAACACCACCCCACGCGATCGACGTCGCCGGCTGAACACCCCCGTCAACCTTGTCCCTCTCTCAGGTAGCTACCCATCTGCAGCCACATTCACTGCCGTCTGCCTGAGTGTTCTAATGGGAATGGCCTCTGAATGTAGGGACCCACCTCCAACAAGTAAACTCTGGGCGGGAGGACGTCCAGCTTCACGGATGTCAACTAGCCCACCACGTCCGCCCAGTGCACTCCGTTCCCTCTCTCCGCCCTCCACCACCAGCCTACCCAGCACACCACCTCGATGCACGCTTTGATATTGTCGGCTACGGTTACTATAGCATCGGCAACTCTGGAGGTGCGGTCGATCTGGTGCCACCTCCATACACCGCCGATCCTAGTGGGGATGGCCAACCTCTTTGATGTCGTTGTGTAAGTGTTCGTTCCTTTTCCCGTTTGATTTTCTTTACCCCGATTGGCTGCGGTCTTGTTCCCTGAAACTGGTTCTTTCGACCCATCTCGTGCAACTGTGTTTTGGGGGTGCGTTAATTGGGGTTCTCCCCATCCACAACGCTTACGCTTATGGATGGCCCAGCATCCTGGCTCCGGTGTCCTTTGCATGCTCCAGCCCAGCTCTTGTTCTACTCCAACCGTGGATCGTCTTTCGGAGAACTCCGTTAACCTTTTAACTTTTCTCAGCCTTAATTCGTCCACGCGATGTAGGGTCGAAGCTCCATTTACCCAGAAAGGAGCTCGATTGTTTACTCCACCGTGTCACTCTGCCCGTGTACCTTTCTTTCCCCGTCCCTTCCGGAGTCCAATCAAGCATGGCAATCCGCTCACGGCGGCATGTCTTTACCTTGGGATCATCATCCAAGTAGGTTTACTTAGACGCTGTCCTCCCCACCCTCCATCACTCGTTGTCTATTGTATTCCCCTATGTCGTCAATCCGCCAGTGCTGTATGCCTAGCTCCTTCCGTCGCGCTGTTCCTTAATGACGCTCTTTCTCTCGCTCCCGTATGCACGCAATATGATGTCTTCCGTTTACTTCACCAAAATCACGCCGGTGAGCCGTCGTCGAAGGTTTTCGTGAGCAATTTCCTCGAAACGCGCGTCCACCATCAGCGGCAAACACCACTTATTGCAGCATATTTCAATCGCGCTGGCTGTTCCCTTTATCCGATAGATACTTGATCAAGGAGCTCAAGCAAGTTCGAATGACGGTCTCACGGCTACCATCAAGAAAATAAATGTACCAGTGAAGCGTGGTGAAAGGTGGGAAGCGACACGCCAGTGGCGGGGTTGTGTTCCTTGGTCATTGTTCAAATCACCTTCCAGAGAACCGTCTAACTGCTCTAACAGTGCTAGCCTGTGACGTATGGGTTCACAACTAAACTATGACCGGACGTTTGGGGGTTTCCTGCAGAGCGAGGGAGGGGATAGCTTGGGATGAGGAATTCTAAACGTCGTATTTAATCGTAACTGGTAAATCAAAGTCCTTATATACATGCCAAAAACAGAGTCCCCAAGGCGAAATTACCCTATATCCCTTTGCCTCCCAACATGAGATGACGTCGACCGGTGCACGACTTGCGTCGACGAGCTTCGTCGCCTCCGCCTCCAGCCTATCCTGCACACCACCTCGATGCACGTTTTGATGTCGTCGGCCACGGTTACTATAGCCTCGGCAACTCCAGAGGAGGTGCCGTTGATGTGGTGCTACCTCCATAATCCGCCGATCCTGGTGGGGACGCGGGTCCAGCCTCTTTGGTGTCACTGTAAGTGCTCGTTTCCTTCTTTTCCCTACCCCATTTGGCTGCAGCCTTATTCCTTTAATCTGGTTCTCCCTACTCATCTCGTGCAAGTGCGCTGGGCACGTCAAGTGGGCTCGGACGTCCCAGGATTCTGGCTCCTGTGCTCTCTGCGTGCCCCGGCCCTGCACTTGTTCCGCGACGACAAGTGGATTACCCCTCCGGAGAACTCCGTTAACCTTTTAGCCCTTTTTCTTTCGAAGTCTCCACTCGTCCACGCGAGATATGATCGAAACTCCATTTACCCGGAAAGCAGCTCGATTGTTTACTCCACCATGTCGCACCGCCCGTGTACCTTACTCCGTCCCTCCTGATTCCAAATTGAGTATATTAGTAGTCCCTCACCGCGGCATCGCTTTGCCTTGGGACTCATCAGCCAAGCAGCCAATAGGATTTCTGGATTTACTCAGACAATGTCCTCTCCGCCCTCCATCATTTGTTGCTCATCGTATTCCTGATGTCGTCCGGTTATGGATGCTGCAGCCTTAAAGCTCCTTCCATCGAGCTGTCTCTTTCTGATGCTCTTTCCCTTGTCTTCGCATGCACGCGATATGTTGTCTACCATCCATTTTGATCACCAGGGTCGTACCAATAGCCGTCACGACGCGTTCTCGTGAGCAATGCCCTCGTCAAACGTTCTTCGGCCATCGACAGGTAACGAGAGGACGTCCTCTGTGACCTACCGCTTATTGCTGCTCATTTCAACCTCAGGGCCATTCCTTTGTGTCCGATAGATACTCGAAGGAGAGCTCAAACAAGTTTGCGTGATTGTTTCATGGCGGCCTATAATGAAGATAAATGTGCTGGTGAAGCGCTGCCACTAGTTTGAAGGTGACAGGGCGGAGGGAGGGCGCAGCAGTTCCTTAGTCAGTGTTAAAATAACGTTTCAGAGAACTTGAAACGTTTCCCTTGCCAACAACCACAACCTCAGTCTCAGGCCTGCTTTGAATGAAGACTCTGAGCAGCATTGATCATTTTCTTCAAAGCCTTGGGCCCCGGAAGGATAACAAATCCAGGGCGAGGACCGGTTCCGCAAATGGAACCCAGCTTTCCAAAAGACGTCGTCCAAGGTGACGAAGCCCGGCCACTCTCCGTCGTTGTCCGTTGCAAAACCTCGGCAGGAGATGGTAATACCCCAAAGAGTGCTTTCTGATCCCCCCCTCCCTTGCCCGGGCCCGGGGAGGCGGTTGGACGCGGGGTCCGTGCATGACGGGGGCGGGCGAATACAACTCCTAGAGCCGCATTCCCATCACCACAAGTTATTTTGCAGCAACTAGCGGCTGAGAAATGGCGTACAACCACAGGTCCGCCTCGGTATTCTTGGCTCGTGGTCTTAGCTTCGCCGGACAGAAATGTTGGGCGAAATAGTTCGGTGGGGGCCATATCGCGCAAGCTTGTGACTGAAACGATACGGTGTCGAAGAAAACGAAGACCTCATACGCATCATGAGCACCAAGACCGTTCTTGAAAGGCGATCAGTTGTGGTTGAACTGCAGCCACCCGGAGTTGCTATATCTCCTACACGACAGAGGGGTCATCTGGGAAATAAGGCCTTGGGTTACACAGGCCACACCCTTAAAGAGATCATGTCAGGTCACGATGCTCCCCCCCAGTCAGGTTTCTAACCCTTTCCCCCATCTTTGATCTCTCCTACAAGTGCCCTCCGAACGGCGTCGTCTGTGGGGTACAGCAATCCGAACTTGACTGCACCAGGGTTCTCCCTACCAACACAGCTCTTTTGACCGCTTCATATTCAGCTCTTCTCCACCTTATCAGCTAATCAACAACTTGCGATGGCCTCTACAACGACACCGCCCACCCAGTTGGTGCCGATACCCGATTCCGACGACTGCAAGCGAGCCAGCCCGTAAGCCAGCAACAACGGACCGACGACCGGAAACGTGAAGAGCAAACTTGCAGCCAGCAGCCGCACGGCCGGAATATTGCGCCAGTCTGCCCAACTTCACCATCCTCAACGCTCCTTCGTTCGCCGGAGGACTCACCAGCACCCCCCCACCGCGAAATACCCTCGCTGCGTCACGAGCCACATGGAAGTTTCCACGAAACCCTTGCCTGATGCGATCTAGATCCAAGTCCCTGACTTGGGTGCTCTCTCGCGTCCCACCAGCAACAACACCACCTCGCGCTTCCGCCGAACCCGCCCCTCCCTCCCAGTTCTGCCCTACATAAAAACCAGAGCACTCAGCATACGATCTCATCACCACCCTTCTTTCGGAGTCGTTCTCAACGTCCCTCCCCACTCTCCGACATCACTCTCCCTCTTCCAGCGCTGTTCTTCAACCCTTCCAATGAAACCCAATGTGGAAGATGACACACAGACAGCCGCCGCCGTTGCTGGTGCGTCCTCCCTCCCCTTCCTCTCCACGCACCCCTTTCGCTTGCCATTGGTCTAATCTTGAATTCCGTAGCGGTCGTCATTCTTCTCCTCGTCACGGTAGTCGGATTAGTTGCTCTCGTGTCCCATGGCAGCACTCGGCAGAACAACAGTCCTGGACATCACCAGCTCAATGCCCCCGTCAGCGTTGTCCCTCTAGCTCTCCCGGGCCCAGGTAGCCGCCATAATTACCGCCGCCTGTCTGAGTATTCTGACCGTGATGTAGGAGCTCACATGCAACAAGCAAACCATGGGCCAGAAGACGGTCGAATGCACCAACCGCAACTTATCCACCACCTTCGTCCAGTAGACTCCGTCGCCTCTCTGCGTGACCCTCCTCCGGCCTACCCTGCACACCACCTCGATGAACCTTTCGACGCTGTCGCCAACGGTCATGGCATCATCGGCAACCCCGCCGCAGGTCCCGTTCACGTCGTTCCCCTTCAACCACCTCCATACGCGGCCGATCATGATGGGGACCACCAACATCCTTGACGTTGCTGTACGTGCTTATTTTTTCCTCCCCCCCCCCTTTCCTATCCCATGCGGCCTGTCTCGTCCCTTGGCTGCGCGTCGTCTTCCCCAGTTCACACTTTGTCCGCGACCGGGCAAGTTAATCCAGTCTCTTCTCTCTCGTCTCATTCACCTCGGGTCCTCCTCATCCACAACCCCTATATCGGCTCGGGCTGATTGGGTGCCAATAGTCTGGCCACCCCGTTCACCCACACACGCACTGCCGAGTTACACACAACCCGGGACGTCACCGCGTTCGAGCCGCTGGAATTTCGAGATCACAACCCTCTCCACCCTTCTTTTGCGCTGATCTCGTTAACGTGGTAAATGAAGGCTAACTTTCTTTCATTTTGATCTAGAAGTCACCGCTGATCCACATCCAACGCATCACTCCACCGCGATATCACAGCCCCAACGAATCAGTCCGCCAACTCTACAAAACTTATCGTCTTTGCTCCGTTGAGACATTTCAAATTAATTATGACTTCTCCTTCTAGGGTTTTCGTTCTTCCCGCCATTCTATGCTTTCACTGTTTTCCCAGATGGGTTCCCGCAAGGGGGCTCGTTAACGAAGCGGTTAATGGGATTTTACATTACTCATACTCTGTCCTCTCCACCCTCCATCATTTATTTCCTATCATATCCCTGGTCCTCGTATATTCACCTATGGTATGCCTAGTTTCCTCCGTTCTCCCTATCATGGTAATGGCAATCCTCGTCTCGCTTTCACCCGCTGTCCGCTGTTTTCCTTTCGTTTTACATGCTAGCATCTGTAATATGTAGAGCCCCCATATGCATTCGCCCATATGTTGAGATCTCACCGTTTGCAACCGATGCGAGAAGGAGACAGTCTCCCGGGGGCAGACTAAATACAGCTTGGGTGAGGTAGAGTAGGTGCTTTGCATTGTTCAAGGGCGCCCGGGCCACCCGTGCGCATGTTTACAAACGCAGTGCTGCGATTGCGAAGTGGCCCATCACCACCACCACGGCCCTCCCCTTCACCAAGCACCCCCTCCCCAACCTCTATCCTCCATGCTCACGATTTCCAGCATATTCGGATCAGAAGACGAACGGGAAGGAGGTTAAACAGCTATAGGGCTTTGACACCCTCATGCATCATCGCGGATATGGGATCCGCAGCCCTTCGCTGCAAAGAAGAAGTTGAAACGTCCGACGGGGCCGTTCCATATCTCCCCAATGTGCCGCCGAGCCTTGCCAAGACCTGCAACTTATTATCTGGTCCGCAGTTCGTTCCGATCGCCTTGTGGATAACGACGCTGCGTGCCGTCTGTTGTTCGTGCTGGTGAGGGATATGTGCTCTGCCTCTCGTAGCCGACTCCCTTGACTCACTGCCTTCCTTTCCTTCGTACACTTTCCCTGTTCTTTCTGTTTGCAATCACATATGGAATATGGAATATGGAACCAGTCCAATACCCCCCTGTCTGTGAACACCATCCCGACCTCCGCGAAGCTCAAACAGCAGAAACACCGCAGGTCTCTGGCTCACGCCTCTCCACTCTCCCCTGCACACACACAAGTTTATTTCTCCTCTGACACGCCTCGGAGACCATTACATGTGTTTGTTTGCGTGAGTCCGATCTTCAGCATAAGTAAACGCACCCCTGATTATTCCTCTCTTCAGCCTCTTTCCCCCCCCCCCCCCAAATCCATCCTTCCTCGACCCAACCGCCCCCATTGCCCTCTTGTCGTGGTCCACTCGGACATCTACCTGTCTCACACTCCTTTATCACTTTCTTACAAGCGGGCTTAGCTCCGCGCTCTCTTCGTCGTCGCTCGAAAGTCAACATGGAACCCGGCGCAAAGAGGCCGATGGTCATTGCTGGTACGTCCTCATCTCCCTTGGCCCACATACCCATCTCCACCACTCGGTCTAAACTTAAATTTCATCTAGCTATCGCCATCCTACTGCTTGCAGTCGTCTTACTCAAAGGCGTCGCACCATTGGTTCGCTTTCAAATTATTCCACTCCTCATGGCCCGCTTGCGCCATAATCGACGCGCTCATGGCGCCGCTTCCACCAACGACCCAAGCACAGTTCCTGGTCCCTTCCGCCGCAACCGGCTCGTTGTCGCCATCTTCGGTGCACCCTCGACTGTGGATGTCGAGCAGGCCCGCAGCGCACCACCTCCTTTCGCCGACTTCTCCATTTCGGCCGCATCGTTGGCCCGACCACCTCCGGTGTACACCCACCGCCATCACGATAATCTTTACAGTGGCAATGTCGTATACTACGCTACTCCAGGGCACAACGTCGTCGCCGTCCCAGCACAGTATCCTCCACCCTACGCATCGTCGCCGTCGTTGAGGGGTGCACCGAGTACCTCTACGGCGAGCTAATCACTATGGTGCGCTCCCTTACTGAATATCCGATCCGCGTGTGTGCGTACTGAATGATCTTCATTATCCTAGGTATTGACTTGGAAACGCACCCAACGGGACCCCTTGGCTCCCAACGCACTTTCACAGCCACACATTGATACACAACTACGCTCGAACGTCATCTCCCGTCATGCTCATGCACACCACCCTCTGCCAACATATCCCTTACCCTCATTAGACACCCCTGGCTTCACTCGCTCTCGCCTCGACGTGGGGGGCGAGGCCTGCATGTCTCTCATCCGCCCCATCTGACGACCACCTCCAAAGACTTTCGCTCATCAATCCTCTGTTGTCTCCTTCTCGTACTTTTCCCTTCATCGACTTCTCGGTTACTCTTCCTTTCACTTTTCTACGCTTCAGACCTTCGCTCGCCAAGTCTCCGCAAAGTGGGCTTGCTCTCTTTTATCTAATCTTTTCTTCCCTCCCTCCTTCCCTCCCAGCACATCCGGATCCTCCATTTTCGGCTTCATTTCATTTTCGCTTTTTATTTTATTCTTCCCTTACCATCACCATTATTGGATCCGGGTTCGACGCGTTTCCTTGACTTTGCTTGCTCTCGAATATTGCTTTCTCCTGCTATGTTGTCTCTTTTGCTTTATTCCTGCTGCTGTCTGTATCGTCTCTCAATATCAACTGTATCAATAGTTTCCTCTATCTCAGTTCGTTTCACGATTCATGATCAAGTCCTCGTTCGAGTGGTGGATCGTTGAACATGAGACGGGCCAAAGCCTGTCAAACCTCGGTTAGAAGTTCACCCCACCATTTCTCAGGAGCAAATTGCCCTTTATCGGCCTCGGTCGAATTTCTCTTCCCACTTCTTCCTGCCACTTCGTTGCAAAGATGAGCCAGCCATCACAGCAGTTAGCAGCATCGGGGTCTCCTAATGATGGAACACAAGCTCGGTCGCAGCCACAGGCAAGAAACGGGAAACCAAGTGGACTAGCTACCGGTTCAACGTCAGGCTCTGGAGTTGAGTCTTCAGCGACCACGGCGGTAGCCTCACCGCGCTCGCGATCGTCTTTTCAAACACTAAAGGACTTTGTGGAGAATATAAACCCTGCTCCGAGCTTGGAGAATAGTGGGAGTGTGGGTACGTCCATAGCAACGTTCCACCTTCATATCAACCACTGTTGAGGGATTAAGGTCACTGATCCTTTGCTCAATCTCCATAGCAAGAGACCATCTAGCGAACGAGAGAACATGGTTGGCATATGTCCGGACATCGCTGGCAATCGCGTCTGCTGGTGTCGGTAAGCCACTCCTTTTCCCTTATCTCTTGGCATAAAATGACGTCTTATTGGTTTCGCATTGCACGACCCCAGCACTAGTACAACTGTTCACGATCACTGCGACCTCAAACGCTTCAGCTAAAGAGCTCAGGCGGTTAATAAGACCTCTCGGAGCAACTGTCGTTGTTTTAGGCCTGGCTGTGTTGATCGTTGGTGAGTGCTTTGTGCCCCTCATCCTCACTGCCATTTGCAATACCTGACGGCCAAATTGCCGTAGGCTCCTGGAGGTATTTCAGGATACAATCCGCTCTTAAGACGGGTTACTTCCCACCAGCAAGACGAACAGTGGGGCTCATGACGGGGTCGCTCATGGTCATTGTCGCGGTAACCTTTGGCTTTTTACTCCGTGTTGGAGGATGACCGCTGTGGGTTTTGGAATGGGCAGTTCTTTAATTACTTGTCGACTACCGATGGTAGATTAAGGACCGGTGGGGGGATAAGTACAGGATTATATAATGTAGGCGTACAAATAGCGGCGACCAAGATATTGCTGAGGAGAATTTCAATTCGTTTTACCATTACGTCCCGTTGGCGGGTTGGATACTTTGGGATTAGCAGGTGTTGACTTCATACCGCCGGGTTGGGATTTCTAAACGTTAATCACGGATTAGCCTTTCCTTGGTCGGGAGAACCTAAATAAGGTAACCTTACCTCTCGCTCGATACCTTCAGCACTTTCCTCTGGGTTGGCCCCCGAGCCTCCATATGCAGCGTCCGAGTGAGCAATATCGTCGGTCTGAAGGACCCATTCGTTAGCAAAGCATTTTTCTTCCCAGGTATTGATCCTTATGACGCACCGATGGCGCGCCAGCCGATGACTGTTCATTCTTGGAAGTGGCTTTTTCTCTGGATCTGTGGCGATCCGGGTCATTTGTCGACTGCTCCTCAGCTCGACCAGTGCCATATGAGCGGAAAGTCTGCATCGGGACGATAACTGGTGTTGGCGGTGGGATCAGCGGTGCTTTGGCGAAAGCTTTGAGGGCACGCATTGAGAACATGTTGAAGCGAGGGAGTAAGGATGAGGGAGTAATGAGAGGGAGATGAGCGGAGGGCGGCTGGGGAAAGGACGGTGTGTCGATCTTGGCTGTTGGACAGAGCCTTTATATAGTGTCGAGTTGATCGGGAAGAGTGGCGTCCGAACGCGCGGAATATGTGCGCTTCATGCATGACGTCGCTTAGAAGGGTGACAAATCATCGAGCCCGTAACCGTAACCAAACCGTGGGCTTGGGCGGGTGGTCAGGTTTGAGACACGCGAACAAAGCGAAAGAAGCTCAACCACCACCGTGACCGCCCCGCTCCGACCCGTCCCTTCCCCCGCCGGCGCTAGAGCGAAAGATGCTTCAGCTAAAGAACTTGCCTGATCCTAACTCTAAGATTAACTGGGATGACTTGGATGACCAAGTCGACTCTCCCAGCAGCAGTTCAGGTAACAACGACTGCTGGCCCGTTTTGTAACTACCCTCTTAAAAAAGCTTCTTCGCACTGTAGAACCCTTGGCTGCGGCTTCACCCCCTACTGCATGGCTAGACGATAGGGACATGCCGATGTATGGAGCAGCGCCGATGGAAGCGTCTATTCCTATCATCCGCTGCCCAGATTGTGAGAAGCCCATCCTCGCCAGCGCTTTATCGGGACATAAGCCCAACTGCGAGAAGATCAAGAAGATGAATGCGAAAAACAAGAAAGGTATCTAATCTCGGATAGGTTTTGCTATCGGAAGTTGCTAATCCCATTGGCTCGCTCCCGATAACATAGACCTTGGCGTCACAACTGGTTCCAAGCGCAAAGCTGAGGACGACGGTCCAGCTGACGCCGCTGCTGGGCCACCAAAGAAGAAGGGGAAGAAGGAGCTGGCCAAGACCGGCGGCACCAAGCGCATCAAGGGCCCTGCATCGCTCGACAAACATTGCTGTGTGATTAACGAGAAAGGGCAACCTTGTTCCCGTTCAATCACGTGCAAAGTCCACAGCATGGTTGCCAAACGTGCCGTTCAAGGTCGATCGAAGCCTTACGACGAGCTTTTGATCGAGTGGAAGAAGGAGAATATCCCTGGATGGGTCGAGCCGGTCAAGAAAGAGACCAAGGCCGAGAGGAAGGCGAAGAAGGAGGCCGAGAAGGAGGCTAAGAGGTTGGAGCTGCTGGCTCAAGGCATCGTCCCTGGTCAGAAAAAGCCAAAGGCGCCAAAGGGAGAACCTGGTGCGAAGAAGGTCAAGAAGAGCGAGAAAACGGCCGGTCAACCAGGAGACAAGAGCGGGAAGAAGAGCAGCACAAAGCCAGGCCAGGCGCCTCCCAACCCCAATGGAGAGGAAGACGAGGAAGACGAAGATTTGGATTCCGACGTCGAGTTTGAGAGCTTGGTCCGCGCCGTCCGCGTCGCGAAGCCCTTCACAGCAGTCCCACTTGCACAACCCACCGGCGCTTCCAACTTCTTCGTGGTCAGGAATGAGGTTCTCCGCAACTGCTACGACACGATGGGCTTTGCCCTCAGTGGTAGCAACATTCGCGGAGCCATCCTCGCTACTTAGTGTTGCTGGCAGTAGGCGTCTGCCCCTACTCTCCTGTACATTTTGTTCGCTTCTCACTTCCACTATGTATACATATAAATAACTGTCCAATGTCCAATCGCATTAACCCCCAAGTACATAGAGTAAGGATTCATACGAGCGAGAACAATAAAGTAAAGGCAACCACGAATACAAGACAACATAGTAATCGTTCAAGGAATCCCTTCCGTTCAAACACCAACAACGTCCAAACACTCGTCACCTTCCAACTCCCCATCCGCAATCTCACCCACAGTGCAATCATACTCTATCTCTTCCCCGTCGATTTCGAGGCGTATCTTTCTCTTCTTCACCTCGCTCTCATCGAAATCACCGATCCCGCTGGCTTTGAGGTAGTGCCTGACCAACGACATCGCGGTGGTCGTTCGACGGGTCTTGACAGGAACCTTCTTGTTGGAAGATGATCCTTGTAGGTAGAGTTTGATGGCATCGTCTGCAAGTTGCTCGGCTACGTTGTCCTCGTCGTCGGCAGACTCGTTGTTTTTAGAAGATGGTCCTGCCGCGGACGAACGCGAAGCACCGGTCGGCTGAGAGGGGCGTGGAGCTTTGGAAGGAGATGCGATACGATTTTCGCGCATATAGCGCAGTGTTGTATCGAGGTAAGCATCTGAAAACCAACCGCTCGCGTCAGAGAGTCCCATCTCATTCCTTTAAGCGTTCCACGTACCAAAGTCAGCTTCAGCCCATATACCCTGTATCGAATCCGGTGTCACAAGCTTGAAGATATCAATGCCGTTGTGACAGAGCTTGACCCGACTAATCGGCACAAACATCGTTTCGGCAACCTTTTCGAAAATTGGTTTCAGTTCGTCGGTCTAAAGGAGGCGAAGAGATTAGGTTGATTTCAAAGTGTATAGCATAACGGACGCACCCGTTTCATCGTAAACGCCCATGATTTATTTGGGTTTCTATCCGGGGGGTCTTGCGGGTGGGGGTGGTAGACCACCCGGATGGCGACATTCTCCGGCTTACCCGACGCTGCTTCACTCCCAGCTCGGGTATTATTCTTCCTAACTTTCTTTGCTAGTTGTTGCAGCTCCGGGTTGAGTTCAGTTATCGAGTCGGTGGATCTGTTAGCGAATATGTCGGGGGACGAAGCCCGAGGCGCCGGTCTAGGGTAAAACGATCTGTTATGTCGTATACGAGGTTCAACATGCGAGTACAGGCAACTAAGATGACCGAACGCACCGGAAAGTCGCGCGGGAATCGGCCAAGGCTGCTGGACTGAGCGTTGGCGGTTCTGAGATTTCAATGGAGGATGATCTTTTGCGAGCTTTGCGCTTGTCTTTCCGCTTAGTACTGGCACCTTGCGACGGCTCACGAGACGCAAGTCGTGCACGTTTGGATCGTGGTGACAGGTCCTCGTCGTCGCTCGTGTCAGCAACTTCAATAACCTGGATTTCCGACTCCGCGTCTGACAGAACAGGTGAACTGGATGAAGACATTTGAGTCACAAGAAGCAGGGCATCGCTTGAGAGTACTGACATATTTCGTACGTCTTGTGTCCATGCTGGCAGCTTCGTCTTTGGGGCAGGCGGAAGCACCGAGTCCTTCTTCTTTCTTTTGCTGCCGGGTGACTCCGGTTCTGACATGTCCTGTTCGAGGTCATATTCAGCTGGCGGTGCCTTCGCTTGCTGCTCTAGATCGAGAGGAAATGCTCAGCATTCGTTTCCCGTCGGAACTCCCCGCCAGTCCAAATCACAAGCGCAATGACCACTTACGCTTTGAAGTCGCAGAGGCGCGCTGCTTCTGTCGGGCATCGTTCTTATTGTTCCCCATGAAATACGCCAGTGCAGGGTTCACAGTTTCAGGCTTCTTCACTTCGTCTTTCACGACTTCCTTGACGACATCGTCGACCTTCCCTGGTGCTATTGCGAAAGAGGTTGACGCGTCTTGAGATGCTGGGGCTTGAGCGGCAGACTCCTTGGAAGCCCTAGTTCGTGGTCGAGGTCGAGGTTTTGGGCGAGCTGACATCGTTAATATGGCTTCGAACTTGTGTTGGTGGTTCAAGTTCGTACCAAGGCGTGTTTACAGTAGCAGTCCGGGTACCCCGCGCTTAACTCCGAATTGGTGTGTGGCACATGAACTTCTGAACAGCTACCAAATATATAGTACCAGATACCGCCCTCTTCACTACTCAGCATCTAAAACCAGTCGAGATGTGATAATTGTGTAGCCAGGACACTCTAGTCTTTCAGCGAACTTGAAGCGTTCGCCTCAACGCCTGTGGGATCACTGAGCCCGAGGACAGGTAGCAAATGTCCTTCTTCATGTAGTGCCTCTGCAAACGCCCGGAAGAATTGCTCGAAATCGTGTGTTCTTTTAGAGTTCTCTGTCTGTGAAAGGATGTCGTCAGACTCCGTCGTTCAGCTAAGACGCCCACCTACCGCCCAAGTCTGAGCCTTTTCTTGTTCTTCGTGTAGGAACATGGTCACGGATTGGGCATCTCGGTAGCACCTAATCCATTCCGGAATAAGTTGATCTTCTGGTAGCTGGAGTACACGCTTTTGCCGTTCCGTCGAGCGAAGCCCGAACGATGGATCAAATGCTCCAGGGTCGGCTCGAGCAGAGAAGATGGCTTCGACAGTCGGATAAGGGGTTGAATCGGCTATCTGGAAGAACCACTCGCCTAAGCAACATCACTTGCATTTTAACGTAGGCCATTTACCTTTTCTTTCCAGGTCGGGTCCGAACCGTCCAACCTTCGTTCCAATGCTCGCCTCTCGCGACGGAGGAGCTCAAACTCGTCGGACCGCTTTTCCCAGCCTCCTTCAACAACCGCAAGTAAATTGAATCGGATGTCGTGTCCTGAACCTTGTAAACTTTCGATTTTCATGCGGATTGCAGGTCTGACGACTTCCAGCCACTCTCGAGAGTAGTCACCACTGCCTTGCATTGTTGATGGGATTTCACCAACCTCAAGAGGCCCTATACGGAGACCATCTAGCTCCCACACTTTGCCCTTGAACGGAACATAACTGAAATTTTGACCGTCAGGATTGATATGATGCATTCAGATTCCCCGTACCCAACATAGTGGTAAACTGTATCTCCTTCTGAATCATCGTCCTCGTCCTCGTCTTCGTCAGCTTTCTTCTTTTTCTTTGTGGTCGGTTTGTTCTTTCTCTTTGCTCTTTCTGCCGCTCGCTTCTTCTCGGCCTCGGTGAGCGCCGTCCGTTTGGCAAGGCCATGCAGAGCGTCCTGAAGGTCGGCGGGCCTAGCGTCGAGTTCAATAGAAAGGGTGCAACCTAACCCTCCCAAATACCCACCTTGCCATAGAGTTGTGTATGTCTCTTATTCCGAGGTCGTTTGAAAGAGCAAGTCCCTTCATCTATGGGGACCAAAATCCAAATTCAGGGCCTGCCGCGCGGATCCGAGCACCTTTCTATCAACCTTAGGTCCCATGTTCCGAGTGAAGTCTTTGAAGTGACGAAGTTTCGTGCCAATGTCAAGTTGGGGGCAGTTAAAGATGACGTTTAAGATGGCTTGCGTGGCACATGCATTATGAATCAGCTGGTTGGCGAACCAGATTTCATTAAAGTCGATGTCCTCCGAATTAGAGGTGTCCCCAGCGAGATCGTGCATATTCAGTTGAGACTCTGCTTGAACTTGGGAGCAAAATATAAGACCATGGATCTGACTTGGGATATCAAATGAATTCATTAGTATTGCTTAACCTTGCAACTGCCGGGAACACTCACTTTAGATGGCTCAGCCCGTCTGGCTCAATTGAGTAAACTTCAGCAGCTTCACAGCGTCGAATGCCTAGCTTTTGCATGACTGTCGTAAATATTCCTGTGGGACGAAAGATATTCATTGAGCATGATTGGGCGTCGTGACCAACCAGCATTCAAAAATTCTCCAGTGAACTCACCTGGGTCCGACTCAATAATTGCCCAAGGGCCGCCAACGATATCTACACGATCCTCCGCTTGTGAATGCGAACCGTCGGACGAGTCAGTGTGCCCGTTGCTGAGTATTGCATTCATTTGTAGTCCTCGAGCGGTTTGTTGTGGTTGACGGTGGACCAGTCGTCACGGTTCCGTGGAACCCTGGTTCGCCACTGCTGTCATCACGTCAACAACGCCACCGGTTTTCTCCCAAATCACGATAGCTATCCTATGTGAATGCGCTGTGCTGTGGTCATCTAGTCTGTACCTAGTATTGATATCATCGTCATATAGACCGACATATTTACATATTAAAGTTGCAAGGTATCTAAGCATGATTCGCATAGTACTTCAAACAGGATGGACGATAGGCGGCAAAAAGTGCCGGCTACCGGCCCACTGCGAAGAGATGCTTTTCACCCCCTGAGATTGAGCAGAGAGAGTTTTCCTCGTCATGAAGGGCGCCTTGAACTGCGATCAAGGTCCAACCTGGCGCTGTCGGGGCAGCAGACTGAAGGGGCCGTTCAAAGGATAGCGTGACCAGATTTGAGGATGTTGGCGCAAAAGTTCATCTGGTTGCGTTGCACATCGGGCGCTGAGGTACTGCAAGAGGTCGATTGCCGAGGTGTTTAGGCGCTCTACGAAATCCCCGATCAGCCTACGAGTTCTGCGATGCTAAATAGCGCAAGCCTTTGAATTACCCACCATGAGAGTCAAGGTATTCAGTTATGAAAAAGGTCAAGGCGCCGTGATTCCTGAATGTTACTGCTTTCTCGTGTAGTCGAGACGAAGTCACCACAGTCTGAAATATATCGAATGGCATCAAGAATCTCCATGATTCAAATTGTCACTGGTGGAGACTCACCACCTGATTAAGACATTCGGCATGGTCGGGTAGTTGAAACCCGACCGTCGGGACGGGCTCAGGGTCGACCTCGTACGAGAGACCCGAAAAGTCGGCTGAGAAGGCCGCGTAAGTCAGAGATTACACTACAAGGACAGATGTGAGCTCTCTACCTGTGAAACCTGCCGCGTTGCAGGTCTACGAGAAGAACATCAATCAAAAATAACGTGGACAAAGAAGCCGTCAGAACCTACGTCGAATACCAACTAACAGAAGGAGAAATATCAGCTGCAACTTCATTATGTTCCTTGGCACACGTCAAGCCTACTGTAATGGTAGAAGCTCTTCCGGTATTAGACAAATCCGACAGGCAGGCGAAGAACTCCTGTTGAAAACCTGGTTCAGTCTCCTTCAAACTGAGTCAGATAGATGACTTTACATTCCCGTAAATCCTTTGACCGTCACTACAAACAAGGTCTAAAGATGGTAAATGAGGACAAGTCGCCCGTACGGCGCGAAATGAGATGGAGGTACATGCAGCTTCTCCACCCTGCTGGCAGTCCCGCTTCTCCGTGAAAATTTTTAAAGAGTCTTGTTCTTCCAGTTCTATCGGAAGAGTTTAGCGAGATATGCGAAAGTGGCAAATCGATCGAGACGAACTAGACGTCCCAGGAGCCGCGTAGTGACAATGACCGCCGACTGTGGTCATTCCGTGAGCAGGTCGGACCTTGTCGGTGGAAACGTCTCTCCCGAAACTTACAGTGGATGAGGCCTGAGTCGCCACTCTTCGTAGCCTGCTCGACTGTTTTAAGCTAAAAGATAGGAGAGTGAGGAGTGAGCGTGCACACCATGACGTCCGAAATACGTGAAAACAAACAATCGTTTCCCGATTTGGGAGGCCAGCTCGCGTCAGAGATCTTTCAACTCCTGTGTAGTCTCTGTATATGCACTCGAGGTCCGTCAGGATGTACCACGTTTGGGTGGTGTCACCGTGCCGGTCTAACGGCAGAAGAGGTCAGCGAATTCGTTGGGCGGGCAATGGTAGCAATCGTTTACATTTCAAATGATCAAGGAGACGCCTGAGGTCTTTCTTTACTGAATCTAGCTGCATGGGACGCCCGTTCTTGGACTGAGATTTCCAGCCATTGTAGTGGATGAGAATCTAGGACGAAGGGGTTCTCGCAGTTGGACCGGACTTCGGTCAGCACACCAGACTAAATGGCTCACCAAGATGACAAACCCCTTCCCAGCGCTCCCTTCCTTGTATCGAGTAAGCGGAAGGAGCTGTTGGAGGAAGAAGAAGCGAGGCATGACGGATTCAAGAGGAGTTGTAAGGGCTACAAGTATAGCCGCAGCACAGAAGAGGAAAGCCAGCTCCAGACCGCGGAGCTGGGTTATCACCAGTTTCAAGAGGACCGTCGTGGGGGTAAGAAACTGCACAAAACGCTGAATCGTTGCTATCATCGGCTTCAGAATAGGTTGGTTGTTGTTTTAGGTGAAACTGCAATTACCCGATGGACCGAAAAGTTGATATTCTGACCAGAGAAAACGTGGAATGCCTGGCCATGTGCCCCTTCAAGATCTTCAAATGAGAAGCATTGTTGCTCCGTTTGCTAGCCTCGAATTCTACGCGCGTCTGTCTCCATGGCTACCACATAGATAAAATATCCAACCCAGGTTGAGCAAGAGCCCAACGCTGGCGAAGATGTGGTAGCGTCTTGTCGGGATTTCTACTTAAGATCCCATTCGGAATCCTTACACGTTACGACAACATCTTAGCCTTCGCCAGTTCATTGGATAATGCGCAGAACTCTTGGCCCCTGCTCCAAGGCCGTATTATGTCTGACTAAAAAGTGATAGAAATGCAGATGTTCAGCGCATGTTCCGGGAGTTGTGTCACTTTTACGTGACGGTCCTCGTTTCGCAACAACCACCCAGCCGAAAAGCAAAACGAGGAGCTCCGAACGCCAAAAGGATGCAAGTCAGGCCAACGCAAGATAGCCCATGGGAGCCAATATCAGGGACGACCGAGTCTTCTCCGGCTCTCCCGGTGTACCGTCACCTCCAATGGGTGCGGAGAGAGCGTGGAGGCGAAGCTTGGCGGCTTCAGCGTTCAAAATGACTGGACGCCAGCTTGGTCCACCGGATACTCTGCCCAGTTGAACATTTGGAGCTTCAGTCCGCTCCGAAAATAAGCCCATATGTGTCATGAGAAGCTGGTCTGTCCCTTCAAAGGCACGCCTGCGACATGCGTTCCCTATAACTTTCCGATTTGGGCCTGGGAAGGTTTGCTCTTCCCGTCGATATTCTACATCGTTGTGGCGCGGTTGGCTTGGTACGCATGTTTCCATGCATCTGGTGGTTGCAACGAACTCGTCCATTGCCCAGTAGAACTGGTGCATAGTTGATGATACAAGCACTGCTCTTGATTTGGAACGGGCCGGGATGTAGAGTGGAACCCAGAAAGCAAAGTCTTTTGAATTAATCCGAGGAAATCGGCGGGTGAAACCTCACTAGGTAGCCTGAAGGACCGAAATGAGTAGTGTCTCAGTGATTATCAGCTATATACAATATTGACGCCGGGCTTGGTGAGTGTGCGCGGGGCGGGAGCTGCACAATAACCTCTGAAGTGAACGGAAGGCAGTTGTTTTGAGAGGAAAGCCACCGCCAAGCAGGAGAGGTTTTGGAAGGGGGTAATGGGTGAAGCGGTTGAGGCGGTTTGCCTCACTTTTGTATATATGCAGGGTGGCCAGATTTCTGTGCCTGTTTTTCCACTGGAAATGAACTTCGTGCCGTACCCGGCACCATTACACCTAACAGGTGTTTTAATCCGTTGCAACACATGATCCACAGCAGTCTGTTGCAACGGCTTCCCCGGCTTAGGTGGAATCTCTGGTTCCAGGAGAGGCTTATGCGCAGCTTCGGCAAGGGATTAAGAATGGGGATGGAGGGTAAATTTATAAAAGGAACACGAGGTGCCCAGAAGGAGGGATATGGCTTGACCCGCAACTCGTTTGAGAACAGTGTGCTCGCTCTAGGAGTTTTGTTCGAAGAACGGTCGTCACCTTCAATGGTCTGGGCCGAGGGGATATGCCGTCAGGGACGCCCACATGCAAATACCTGCCAACGTCAGTTCACGATGAAGACCTACTCGCTGGCGATCGTTTGGGGAACCCCATTATTATGATATCTCATCGTTCTTCCTTCCACATCACGTGGCTGCCGCGTGAGAGTCACAGAAGACCAATTTTATGAAATTTCCTTCGACTTCCTTACCAAGTTTAGAGCCACCAGAAATGACGTCCTCGACACACGGCGACTCCGAATGAATGTGTATGCATGTCTGTCTCTGTAGGCGTTCCCGGACCGGCCGGTCCTGGTGTGTTCGCTTCCTACGCGTAAATCCTAAACGGCTCGGCGGACGCGCGAGATACATACAGGAAACGCTGCGTACAGGTCATTTATTGTCAACGGGAGACAAAGTAAGGATAGCTTGTCCTTTGAGGCATCGGCATCGCTTTATCTGGTCATGTATCAGAACATGGCTGTGACATCCATATCTCAGTCCACGCTGCAACGGCCGGCCACTCGCTCAACCCAAACCGTCGACCAGAGAGTCGCATATTCTTTTTCGCAGTGTCTTACCGGAAGTCGGTTCCTAGAGTCTTCGCTATGGCTCGAGGAGTGCGATGCCCTCCCAGGATGGGCTAGAAATTACCTTGGTTTGTTTCCCCTCGATTCTAAAGGATGCCGAGCTAGCTGCGCAGTGCACTGGCAAGGAGTCCCCGTGATTTCCCGCTTGCATGCGAGAGATCACCTCATTCATCACATAATACATCATACACTCTGGGAAACACATATATATACGTCTTTGCCCGAGTCTCCATCGTGGTGTTCGGGTGACGTGCGAAGGTTGGGGAAAGTATCTTTACAACACTCCCCATCCTGCGATCGAGTTCCTGTAACGAAAAATCCCTCTGAAGTAGAGGTAATTTGAACTTGAGTCATGAATACCGATATGTACGAGTACTCCGAGTGGCCAGATGAGAGCTACCTCGACAGTTGGCTTCAGTGTTCCGAGAGCCATGTCGGTAACAGCGTCGGATCTGGGCGAGAGAAACGGCGAGACGCGCGATACGCTGAATAGATGCCACGCCTGGGGAATTCCCTCCTTTTCGAAGAAAGCGTTGCGTATTACCCCGAGGGTGAGAGAGGAACGCAAATACCGAGAGCTCCAGCAGGGGAAAGCAATGCGATATGCGACCCTATTCAAGAACTAGATGTCCGTGCACATAGAAAGGCGACGGCAAAAGTGAGCCGAGTGAAGATGGTCGTTAAAATCCATCAAGGTAGAGGGAGAAAAATGAAGAACTTTATGAGGTAGCTCAGCGAACAAACCCCGATACAGGATCTCAGAGCCTCAGTCTAGTCTAGCTCAAGAGCCCCCTTCATAATCAACAGATTTAATTCTGCCAAATGTCTCTCTGTGACCCAAGTCGGCAACCTCTAGGTAGTCCTATAGCGTCCTCTGAGGAGGAAAACACCATCTGACAGAGAAGTGACGCTTGGAACGCGTTCGCTAGGATACATTAAAATAGGCTTGCTCGTCAGTCTTCAACAAGCAGGGAAGCTGCCGTAAACTGCTTGCCTAGAAGCCGGATGTGCTTAAGGAACCAACGTTTGAGGCTAATTACGAACGGTCGCTCAGGCAAATCGTTCGGAGCATCGGAGAGTGCCCGGGTACCCCATGAGAACTTTATTGCTTTACCCATTGGCGCCCAAGCCTCTCTGTTAGTCAAGAATTTGACAATCAGGTTTCATATATACTCAAAAGCTGGGCAGAGTAAACCCCGTGTGGGCTGGATACATACTGTCATCGGGCTTCCGCGCTGCGTCACGGTGTTATGTCACGCTACTCCAAGGAGTCACGCGTGTGACACCTTTCCAATCAGGGATCGTTTTACACCCCAAGTTCAATCCCATTTGCCAGAACAAAAGCAACAGAATGAGCGAAGTTTCACAGTACGATACGATAATATCTAAACTCGATGATACGTACTCCAACGGTCGCGCAAACGGGAATCTTCTATTCTTCGGCTCATCCGTCATGATTCATTCCGACGGTGGCATTGATGCAAGTCTTATTTCTACCCTCCCAGCTTGCTATCCACTCTCATAATATAATGAATCGTACTTCTCTCGAATATAGTTTGAAATTAGGCTATGTCCCTCACTAGCTCACAAGCCTCAGGTCAGCAAACCAGAAGTCAGGAGTAACGCTGGACCGTTCTCCCCGCCTTATGTGCCGGGCCTGTACGTAGACGAGCTGAAAGAGGAGAACGAGGACTACGTTGTGTTGGTATGTAAAGCGTTCCTGATCCTTCGTACTCTTACGATGACAGTCAGATTGTTATAGATGAATAAATACTGCGTAGTTCAAAATCACTTCTTGTTGGTTACAAAAGGTGAGTGAACGAGTTCAAGCTTCTATATTTATCTCACTGAGATGATATTCTGGCTTGCAGAGTTCAAAAGGCAAACGTCTCCACTCACCCCCTGTGACTTGGCTGCCGCATACAAGCTCATGTCTGCCGGACGCCGCCACGGGAAAAACTTCTTCATGTTTTACAACTGTGGTCCTTTGAGCGGCTCTAGTCAGCCTCATAAGCATCTTCAGTTTATGCCTATACCGGAGGAGGAAGTACCACCAATTGAGAAACTGGCACAGCGTCAGCGGCTGGAGGTCGACGGTATGGTCAAAACCCATCCGTATCGACCGTCACCCATTCTCACTGAAGTTTTGGACAGGAAAAGCATTCATTATCCCCAGTCTTCCCTACGCACATCACGTCTTCCGACTCCCAGCCTATAGGTCGCGACCTCTCGCAGAGATCCTGGATACACTCACTCAGGCGTTCATCTCTCTGCTTGATCTCACATTCCAGACTATGCGGCAGCTTCCGACCCTCCCCGACGGACCCCCAGCCTACAACGTTCTCCTCACCTTTGACCACCTCCATGTCATTCCACGGGGTCGGGCTGAGCATATGTTGTCTCGAGGCGGCATAGATGTTCCAGTGAATGCCTTGGGGTTCGCAGGAATGTTGATGACCAAATCGGAGGAAGACCAGGGCTTACTCATCGAAGAAGGCCCGCTCGCAATTCTTAGAGGAGTGGGATTGCCAATCGCAGAAGGAGAGAGCTGCTCGGCAGTCGAGAGTAGCATTCTGGACGATTAAATAAGAGACAATACGCGGAGGAGGGAAAGTAGCGGGGGATGGAGTACAGTCTATGGAATAAGTAGTCGGAAGAATAAAAGGATGTTATGGGTATATCGCGGCGTTGTTGACTTTTAAGAAACGGGATGGCCAATTATTTTGCGGCGGCCAAAATCTTCTCCCAGTTTTCGTCGACAATCTCCCACAGGGTTTTAAGCTGAGGGAAGACCCTTCGACTATAAGCTGGGTCTCGGAACGGCGGAGCCCCATTGGTGATGAGCATCTCTGAAAGTCAGATAGAATGAGAAACGCGACCATCGCGACAGTAGATCTCGGGTCGACTTACTGGAACTGAGCGAAAAGGGAGTTACCGGTACGCGGAGGAGAGTTCAAAACCAGTCAGTTGGGTCCAAACGCCGAGGTTCCTCGAAAGCTGACGTACTTCAACCATGCCTCAGGCCAGATCGTCGCACGCAGTGCCTCGAATGCCTTCATATCGATCTCATCGAGCGTAACCCGAACAAAGGTATTTCTCGTCACAAGAACTTCGTTCATCGTAGCAACCCAATCTCGGGGGCTGATAAACTCTGAGGCGATCCTAATATCCCGACCTAACGCAAAGGCCTCGTCAGATCTCTTAATCTCAGGGTTGGTCGTATTAGTACTAGAGCTTACCAACAAATTCTTGTGGGCGTTTAAGAATGTTCAGAACCTAGTACCGCGGTGAGCGAAAGGCCATGTAGCTCAAACGACAAGCTGTCTCACATATCCGCCGGTGTCTGCGCAAGAGTAAACCGGGAACGTAGCATCGGTTGGGAAGGGCCAAGAAAATTTGATCTCAGTGGGCGACACCTAATCAGAAAACGGGATCGATCAGCTCGAGATTTGATGTTTCCAGGGACGGGAGAAGCCATTTGCCTTCTGCAATGGGAATAACCCCCACATGTTCTCGTAGTAGATCGTAGTGTAGAGGCTGAATGATCCCAGAATAGTGGGTCAGCGTGTTTCTCGGGGAGTCTCATCTGGAGAGTTGACATACGAAGTTCTCGGGATCCTGGAGTCTAGCAGGTAGTCATTGATCGAAGCTTGAGTTTCCCAGTGAGGTACGTTGAACTCTCCAGTGTGCTCGGCAGTTCTAAGTCGAGGAATCTGGTCAAAAGAAAGCCTGTCTAACATCCGGTAGAAGCCTTACGAGAGCACAAAGTGTTTAACGTTGCAGGCCTTGGCGGCATCGACGATATTCTTGCCTTGCTGGACCTGCTTCTTTCCGCCCTCAGCGGACGGATCCCAATCTACGAAGCAATATCAAGTTAATGATCGTGAGCGCTCGACCGATCAACTAGCGAATAGGACTCACAATTCGTGATACAGAAGACCGCATAGGCTCCCCGGAAAGCGGCTAGCAGGCTCTCTGGCTCATTAAAGTCGGCTCGCACAATGTCGGCGCCTTGTCGAGAGAGCGCTGCGAGAATATCGTTCAAGTCACATGTAGAGCCAATTAGAAGATGCACACGCTTCCCGTTCCTGTCGATGACAGAGAAGCACTTACCCAGCGCCTTCGCGGACTCAGGCTGTCTAGTCAAGGCACGGACGCGAAAGCTACCTTCCTGGAGTAAGAACCGAGCCACGGAGCCACCTTGGGCGCCGGTAGCACCGCACACCGCAACAAGAGGTTTGGCGGACGTCATTGGAATGATTGGACAGACTCAAAAAAACGGGGAGTGGGGAATGGTGTGGTATGGAGATCAAAAAATTCCACTCCGTTGAATATATGTCAGATATACCTGAGGCTCAGGACTGATGCACATTGAAACCTGGGGCAATACCAGGGTATTTTCGTTGGTCGTGTGGTGGAGGAGACGCCCGTCTAGGAACCGGGAAATCTGCACGGAGGATTCGTGCTCTGGAGATGCGCAGGCGGGCACAATTCGGCAGGCAGATTTTGTGCGAGGAGCCTCTCCGGATAAAACGGAGCAGTTTCAGCGCACTTCCGAGGGAGGGCCTGGAAGAACCGGACCCGACCGTCGGCGGCGCTGAAGGGTTCCGAGACTGCGTAGTTTCAAGCTTTCTGGGGATTCCCAAGAACTGCCGCGTGTTGTGTACTGGGCCGCACCACAGAGATGAATTCTTTTCCGGATTATTTTTGCAAGATTTCTCCAGGACCAGGACCAGGGCCCCGGACGGCGTCCAAGCAAGTGGAGAAACTCAAAAAACGAGGGACACATCGGATATGTAGACGAGTTTAGAGCGGTAGGAAGCTCTCTGATCGGCGTGGGGGCGTATCGTAGAGTCATCCTCGGAAGAGTCGAAGCGATTAAAGTTGTGCAAATTCCAGCGAGGTTTCCGCTCAGCGCGTGCCATATCCGAATCGCTGAGTCAGCAGAGCCGTGTGAATTATCGCCCTGTACCGTCGCGTCATCACTCCAAACAGTGCACTCTCAAATATTCGAATATGGCCCGGATCGAAGAATATACGGAAGACGCGCCCGCGAAGGGCCAGAAACCTCGTGTGCAGAGTAAAAAACGTGCTAGACCAGGTGAATTCATCGATATCTTTGCGGTACTCTCCCGCGGACTAATCCGGACTTTTTTCCAGCTTATGTGACGGCCTACCTGTTCCTGTACAATACTGCTAGTTCTCTGGCATGGTTTTACCTTTTGGTTCTCATCACCCTTCATCTCGCTGGCATCTCGAAGACCGCCGTTGAGAATCATTTGCCTGCGTCAACTCACCAGTATCTCCGCGGCGGCCTGTTGCCCCTCAAACTTGCGTACGGTCCGGCGAATCCTATCGGAAAGCACCACTGGGCACCACAATGGGCTGTTCAGGTCTTGGAACGTGCTTCCACTCTATACATGGTGATCGGTCCGGCCGTGAAATGGATTCAAACCGGCGCGCTTTTGGAAGTTGTGCATTCGGCGCTCGGATGGGTTCGGAGCCCTCTGACAACGACCGTCATGCAAGTGGCCTCGAGAATCATCGTCGTGTGGGGTATTACCGATCAGTATCCGAGCGTGAGTTCATTTTACTGTTTTTTACATGCCTTTCGCCGGGGGCGGCGATGAGCAAGGGCCAATGGCTCCGAATGCCCGAGAGCGGCTTAGCAACTCTTCTTTTTTCTCACCTCCCGTTCCTCCGGCGTTTTGCAGACCCACTCCAATCCGATTTATGCTTCCATGGTCCTGGCGTGGTCGTTAACGGAAGTGGTACGATACGCATTCTATGCTTGCAACGTTCTTGGACTTGAGCCGTACGCGCTGTTATGGGTCCGGTAGGTTGCTCGGACTCGTCTCGGATTTGCTACCCCAGGTAAAATCTGATAATCCTTTCAACAATGTTTTTCTTAGCTACACCACCTTCTACATCCTATACCCCATTGGAGCACCTTCCGAGGCTTTCCTGATGTTCTCCACGCTGCCCGTGACGCTTTTCCCGCCGCGGTATAACCTAGGCTCCTTCACCCTTAGCAACTGGATTGTCTTGGTGCTGTACGCCGTCTGGTGGCCCTGTAGGTTTTTATTTCATCTCGGTAGAAGCGAGACATGCTGACTGTATTGTCATTTGCAAGCGTTGTACTTCCTCTACACATACATGATTAGGCAGCGTCGGAAAGTCCTTGGAGGTCCACGTAAGAAGGTTGAGTAACTGGTCTTGTATCTAGTTATTGAATTACGACATTTCGCTACGGTCTTCACGAGAATTTCATGGTGTCGCAGTGTCCTCGCTGGCAACCTTTGGGTTGATCGCCCAATTAATGCCCCGGTCCACCTTAGAATTCGCAGACTACGGGGGAAAACACCAATACCACCACGACATAAGTCGACAGCTGGCGCATATTGTATTGGTAATGGGGCGAACCCCAGACGAAAGCCAGAGGAAGGTTCTCCCGTTCGATGAACGAGAGCTCCACTTTTGCCCCGTTCGGGACGCGAGGACAGCCTCCAAGTGCCTTAGTGGAGCGTTCCTCACGGCGATAAACGATATTGCTTCTTCTGATATGCAATGCACAGGAGATTCGCATGTCTTCGGTGCCGGTTGCGACGATCCATGGGATTGAGTGGTAATCTTGGACTGTGGTCACTCCAACGTCAGTTATGAGGTGTTCCACAGCGTCAGCAGGGATCTAAGTTCATGGGGAATGCATCTATGCTGATCGCGGCATCGAATATCCATGGTAGAACTCTGACGGGCCCGAGGCAGGTGGGTAGATGGCAGGCATCGTACACGCAGTTGACAGTGGTTGATCGCTCGAGTACAATGGGCATCCAGAATAGATCCCACAACTCGGCAGCGCCCAAACGACCTGGTGCTGCGGCGGCAACGCTGGTGGGAGACTCCGCGGCTGGGAATGCCCAGCTCGTGGCTTGGGGTCGTCAGAGACGTTCATGCACCCAGTCAGGCCAGGGGAGAACCTTGTCTTCCCCCGCATCGGAAATTCTTTAATGTCTATTTCCTATAGGACGCAGCGGACCGAGAACGATTTCCGAAGTTTACAAGGCTTCGCGGCCTGATGGGGCAGCGGAACCCTGTCTCCTCCCCGTCGGGATTCAACAGTATGGAATTTAGTAGGGAGTCCCTGATATCAATGAGGTAGTATTGAGTAATGAGCCAATGGTGTGATCGCTTCATCTTCGCTCGAAAGGGGGGGACGGGGCGGCGTGCGTATGTCTCCGATTGTGAGTGTCGGTGTCAGATGACGATTATGATAATAGGCCTTGCTACCAGAAAATGATCTCCTGCCAAAAGCAGCATGTAGACAATGGTTTAATCGACCGAGCACATGGTAGAGCAGGGTAATCATGCCGACAGGTTCGAAGAAGCAGCGTCGATTATTGCTAGAATTCAGTCCGATCTCGAGCCCATCTGTTTCATGAGGCTTTGAAGAGTGTGACGGATTTCCCCCCTTTTCGAAGCATCTTGATGGTCGCAGCATGCTCGTGCACGGTCGTTGGTATATAAAGATTCGATGTAGTTGTCCGTTCGTGTCGTGTTTGGTTGCCTTGGGACGTGCGAGAGAGCTTCCCAGAGAATGAAGCGCTCGTGACCGGCACGGGTCGGGCGAGCTCCGATTTTTTTCACGTGAGCGAATTTGAACTTTGACCAGATCATCGACTTTCTCGTCTACCACAAGCAGCAGTCGATTCTCCTTTAACCGCCTTCACATCAAGTCAAGTCAGAGACCCCAAATGCTTTCTCGACAGGCTCGTCTATCAACACTCCGTGGGTTACAGCAAGTTCGTTGGGCATCAACTTCGGGTGCACCATCGTCATTACTTCTCATCGAACATAACGATGGTGTCATCAATGCTGGAACATTGTCTGCATTAACTGCTGCAAGTAAACTCGGGGGAGAGGTGACTGGGCTGGTTATTGGTGCTCCAGACGCTGTGAAGGGCGTTGTTGAGAAGGCTAAGAAGTGAGTGTAGTACGATTTTGGAGGGAGATATTCGGGTGACGTCTTCATCTTCTTCCTCCGACCCTCTCGCCCTTTACTATTGCGAACCGGCGCTTATGACCGTAACTCTTTCAGACTCAAGGGCCTAACGAAGGTCATTTACGCTCCGTCAACTCAATATGCGGCCCCACTTGCCGAGCAGGTTTCTCCGTTAGTCCAAGAACTCCTCAAGTCTTCGTCGTACACGCACTTTCTCGCATCACACTCGACGACCGCCAAGTCCCTACTACCACGGGTAGCGGCGCAGCTCGATGTGCCTGCAGTTTCGGATATTACGTCCGTCGAGCACAACTCTGACGGGTCTACGACTTTCCAACGTCCGATTTACGCCGGCAACGCAATTAGCACCGTCAAGGCTCCCTCAAGCATACCAATCAAGGTTTTCACCGTCCGCGGAACTGCTTTCGACAAAGCTGAGACGGATGGACCTGAAGTGCCTGCAGAGGAAATCAAAGCGGTGGAAGTGAAGGACTCTCCGACTGAACATTTGAAGACCAGTTTGACGCAAAGTGACCGACCGGAGCTAGGTGTTGCGTCCAAAGTGGTTAGCGGCGGACGTGCACTGAAGAGCGCAGAGCTGTTCGAGAAGACTTTGCACCCTCTGGCTGACGTGTTGGGCGCCGCTGTTGGTGCAAGTCGTGCGGCCGTGGATGCCGGCTATGCGGACAACTCGTTACAGGTTAGTCTCGCCGCAGGATTCTCGATGCTGTACCTGAGAATTTCAAATCTGTGATACGTTCGAATATAGGTTGGGCAAACGGGCAAGATTGTTGCACCGGAGCTTTACATTGCCCTGGGAATCAGCGGAGCAATTCAACATTTGGCTGGGATGAAGGATTCGAAGATGATCGTCGCAGTCAACAAAGGCGAGTCGGAACAGCCTAGCGCAGTATTTCCCAGTCGGCTGACTTGGTTTTTTATAGATCCTGACGCACCGATCTTCCAAGTTGCTGATGTTGGACTTGTGGCAGATTTATTCGAGGCGGTTCCCGAGATGGTTGAGAAGCTGAAGAAGTAAATCCGGGTGGGAGTCTGGCAAACCGGAATAGGCTTGGATAGGGTAGCTTGCGCTCTCAAATACATTTACGGACGCCGACTGTCCATATCATGATGACGGTGCGGGAAGCGGAAGCCGTTCCGCGGATGCACGGATCAGCCAACCCGACGCCAAGATTTGCCTGTCATAGGCGGCGAGATGGCTTCGATTCCCGAGGCAGTGTGCGACTGGGACGTCTTCTCAGCAGCTGACTCGTCGGGTTTTTACTATCAGAACCAAAAGTACGTATCTCGCTTGTAGAGCTTGGGAACATCCAATGGGTGGAAATGCTTAGGAGGCGAAACCGGCGGCTTTCAAGGTCTTGGCACCTCGCTGCTGGGGGTTTGAGGCTGGAATATGAACGTCCTTGAGGCGATCCAACGTTGAATTTGATTTAGTTTGAACAGAAACCTTTGATGGCTGCGCAGGTTCGGCCAGGGATCGGGCGTTGATGAAGCTCACCTGGGGGGAGAAGGCGCTTGGAACCAAATGCAACTTGAGACATGTGACGTTAGACCGAAGCACCGCTCCCTTCCTTTAGGCCCCCGCGCTGCCATATAAAGCTTTGCTTTCGCCCAGTCTCTTAGCTTTCCCCTCGTCTTCAACAGGTCCTCCTCTTCGTTGACTTTCTCTCTCCATTCTCTCTTCGCTCTAATTCTCCTTCATTCGCCATCATGTTGTTCACGACTCCCCTCATCGCCCTTCTCGCCGTCGTTGGCTCTACCGTCGCGACACCTCTCGTCGAAGTCCCTGAGGCTGATGTCAGTCATCTCAAGGCTCGCGTCTCCCCAACCAACATGGTCCAGATCACCTCTGCCACTGATTACTGCATGATCGTTCCCAAGAATAAGGTGAGCATTTCGTTCACGGCTCATTTCCCAGGCGCCCCCCCTGTTGTTAAACATCGCCCTGACCACTTTGATCCTTTTCTTTTTCATGACGTTGCATACTTTTAGCACACCGACATTGGCGACTCTGAGCAACCTGTAAGTCGGACCTTTTGGTGTCTTGAACTCTAAAATAATTAACCGATGTGTCGGATGATTCTCGTGTATAGGGCGGAATGACCACCTACTGCTCCAAGCCCACCGACCCCTCCCAGGGCACGTTCGCTTCCAACTTTTGGAAGAAGGTTACTCTCAAGAATGGCACGGGCAAAAACGGAAAGGCTTACATCCAGCGTACGTCCACCGCTTTCGCATGCACTGGATCGTCTTTAGGCTGACGAGCTTGTGCAGTGACTGGTTGCATCAATCCCTCGACTTGCGACCGCTTGAACCCCAGCGACGGTGGAGGCCAGTACGACTCCAGCGGCGGCTCTGGTGGCAAGGGTAACCCACAGGGCAGCGTGTGCACTGGTTACGCTTCTTACGTCGAGCTCATCGAGCCGGGTGACAACCGCGCTTGCATTCGCTGCTGCCAAGACAAGGCTGACTGCCCCACCAACAAAGGTATGGAGTGCATCCTCACTGATTATTTTATGGACTTGTGTGCTGATCACTCGTTGCCGCCACACAGACACCCAAGGCTGCCCCGCTGTCATCCCCGGCACCTACACCGGCTGCGACTAATCCTCTCCATCTCTTTCACGGGCCTGTTGAAAATCCTTCCATTCCTCTCCCTACCCCATTCATTCTTCACGTTCTCCCCGACAAACCCCCTACTGTTCTTCACACACCCATATTGGACACTTGCCACGGACCTTTCTACCGATGAATGCTACTTACGGACCTTTTTAAACTTGTTTCAATAACTTGGACTCGCTTTCGGATTAGACGGTTGTTTTTTTAAACTTTTTTCCTGACGATTCTCTCTGTACTGGGATCCTTACTGTAGTTATGTGCTAGAGCCTGTTCGTTAGCTTAGCGCCGTAGCTGTAGGGCACTCTTTGCAAATGAATCTCAGCAACTTTGGTTTTTGGGAATCTGTGTTCGCGTGGTTCACGATCCCACCCGACGCCAGACTCGCAAGTGATGGGCGGCGGGATGGCTTCGATCGCCGAGGCAGTGTGCGGATGGGACGTTTTGTCAGCAATCTGCCGACCCGTCGGGTTTTTACTATCCGAACCAAAAGTTACGTATCTCGCCTGAAGAGCTTGGGAACATCGATTGGAAGTGCTTAGGAGGCGGAAACATGCGGCTTTCAAGATCTTGGCACCTCGCTGCTGGGGGGTTTGACGTTGGAATACGAACGTCCTCGAGGCGATCCAACATTGGATTGGACGTTGGTTTGAAGAAAAACCTTTCATGACGGCATGTTCAGGCCGGGCCCGGGCGTCGATGAAGCTGGGCGCGCTTGGTCCCAGATATGGCATGACACATGTGACGCTGACCGAGGCACCAGGCCCGCGCACCGAGCTTCCATATAAAGCTTTGTTTTCGTCCCCTCTCTCCTTTCCCCTCGTCTTCGACAGTCCCCCCTCTTCGTTGACTCTCTCTCTCCATTCTCCCTTCGCTCTCATTCTCCTTCGCCTAATTCCCATCTATTCACCATCATGTTGTTCACTACCCCCCTCATCGCCCTACTCGCCGTCGTTGGCTCTGCCATCGCTTCACCTCTCATCGAAGTCCCCGAGGCTGAAGTCAGTCATCTCGAGGCTCGCGTCTCCCCAACCAACATGGTAAAGATCACCTCGACCACCGACTACTGCATGATCGTTCCCAAGACCAAGGTGAGCATTCCGTTCAAAACGAACAGTTCATTTTCCAGGCACCCCCTGTGTTTTTGACCGGTACCGAACATGGCCCTGACCTCCTTGATATTTTTAGAAAACCAACATTGGCGACTCTGAGCACCCTGTAAGTCGGACCCTTGTCCGGTGTCTTAATTCTGAAACAACTAACCGATGGGTCGGTTGATTCTTGTGTATAGGGCGGAATGACCACCTACTGCTCCAAGCCCACCTCCAGCACTCAGGGCAAGTTCGCATCCAACTTTTGGAAGAAGGTCACTCTCAAGAACGGAAAGGGCAAGAATGGAAAGGCTTACACCCAGCGTACGTTCACTGCTTTCGCGTCCGCCTGATCGTCCTTAGACTGACGACCTCGCGCAGTGACTGGTTGCATCAACGTCTCGACTCTCGACCGCCTGAACAAGAACGATGGTGGAGGCCAGTACGACTCCAACGGCGGCGCTGGTGGCAAGGGTAACCCACAGGGCAGCGTGTGCACTGGCTACGCTTCCTACGTCGAGATCATCGAGCCGGATGCCAACCGCGCTTGCATTCGCTGTTGCCAAGACAAGGCTGATTGCCCCACCAACAAAGGTATGCAGTGCATTTTGCATCGGTTGGTCTACGTACTTCGTACTGATCACATGTCGTCGCCTCATAGACACTCAAGGGTGCCCCGCCGTCATCCCGGGCACCTACACTGGCTGCAACTGATTCTCTACATCTCTTTCATGGACTTGCTGAAAATCGGAACGTAACCTTCCATTCCTTTCCCATACCCCATTCATTATTCCAGACTCGATCTCTTCTCGTTCTACCCGACGACCCCCTACTCTACTTTGCACACCCTTGTTGGACACTTGCCACGGACCTTTTTATTGACGAACACTACTTATGGATTTTTTAACTGGTTTCAATAATTTGGACTTGTTTCCGAATTGGACGGTGGTCTTTTTGGGACTTTCTTCTGATATTCTCTCTGTACTGGGATCCTGAGTGTAATTATGTGCTAGCCTGTTCGTTAGCTTAGCGCAGTAGCTGTAGGACACTCTTTGCATATGAATCTCGGTGACTTTGGTTTTTGGGAATTTCTCTTCGAGTGGCTGACGTGAATGTAGTATGGGACTTATGAGTTCACAATATGGATCCCGCAAGTGTTAGCAGGCACGCGAATCTGACCACCGAAAGGTTTGTACTCTGGGGAGAGACATCGATTCAAGACAGCCGAAAAGGATCGTGACAGCCGGGGAAGACTTGTAACAACAATGAAGGGGGTGAATGAAGAAGAGAAAAAAAAAATGAAGATAAGTAGAAAGGAATTTGAAAAATCTTGAAAAAATGTCCTTGGAAGAAGTCCGTACGCAAAACAGCTTGTGTTTTCGCAACAAGACATCGGAGGCAGGGCGCAGCGGACGACAGAGCCCAAGGGACGAGAGGGCTGAGAGTGGGTTCGTGTTGCCATCACGCTACGCCGGCTTGGCCTCGATTCGCTTTCGCTTCTTCCATCACTTCGCCTTTCATCACCGCTCGAGTGTACCCAATCACAGCTATAAGTGAATAAAGCGCAGCATTGGTACCCTGTTTTGAGAGAGAACGAATTCAAAGCAGTCAGCACATGAGTTCAGAGGGGCACAAAATCATCGACCGCTGCTTGCGGAACTCCTCTCACCTGATAGAACAAGATGGTGAGGAAAGCTTGAACCAGGAGCAACATTAACCGGAAGACCAAGCTCCGATAGATAGGGAGTTTCTTCATAAACGGTGCCGGGCATTCCAAAAGCAAGATGACGATGCCGATGACCATGGAGAGGATTTGGATGAGGGGAATCGTGACAATGATTGCTATGAAGGGTGCTGAGTTCGCTCCGGGACTGTGTAAATTGCAGTCGCGAAAAGAGGACGGTGATTTTAGCACGCCGCGTCAAAAAGCGGTGTTGTCAAGACTTTTTACGCACATGATGCCCTTTTGAGTGGCGGTATTCATCCTCACACCTCCAACAAAGTCCCAGAAGAACTTGCGGAAGAAGAGACCCCAAAAGCCTGCCCAAACGCCATCTGTAGGTGGGGGGGAGAGCGATAGGGTCAGCGAAATAAGAAGCTGTGCCTCGCATTACATGTCACAAAGTAACTCACAGACGCTGGCGAAGATAGAAACAAAGCGAGCCCATTCGTGCCAGATGAAAGCGCCCATGTTCAGAGTAGTTGGCTTGGAGGTAGTTGAGAGGGTTGAAACGTGTAAAGTCTCGAGGGTGACGGGCGGAAAGGCGAAAGAAGGAAAAAGTAGCAGCAGTCGAGAGATACGAGTTGCAAGAAAAGGAAAATGACAGTCGATGCCGCGCTTCAAGCGTTTACGTTGCGGATGTGATTGGGACTTCAAGTCTCAATTCCAAGGGAAGAAAAGAATGGGTTAAAAGAAAGGACCTGGCGGGGACGTAGACGATGGTTAGCACTCTTGCTTTCCAACGGCCAGCTGGCTAGCTGGCCACCCTCGTCGACACTTGTCGCACTCACCTCGACCAGCGAGAATGAAAAAAAGAATGAAAAAAGGAAAGGAAAAGGAGTACAAGAAACGAAACCCGGATGGTGGTTGAAGAGAAAGACGACGATTCGAGCTTGGACCGCTCTAACTACCCCCCTCACCGGTACTCAGGAACCCCCGTGAAAACCGAGCTTCCCACGGAAACTTCGACACGTCCCTCGTCGCGACTCGTTGCCTAGCGCTCGTTGCCGACAGCCACAAAGAACATTTACGAGACATGACGTAGATCACGATGTACACCAGAAAGGGCCTTATTATCACTTCTTTCATTTTTTGTCATACCAAGAATAATCGCAGATGGTTGAAAAACAGACAAGCCACAAAGCAAACGGCATACAATGCCAAAAAGCCTCGTGTTTTACAGTGCGCTGGCCCCTTTGTCCTCCTGAATCGCTTTCTTCGCAATGCCATATGGTGAGGCATCCTGAAAAGGGTCGTAAAATGGGTGAGCGCAAATTCATCCCGCGTTCTGTCCGGCTTACGACGAGAGTGCTCTTCGCCACGGACTTGACGTTACGGGCCGTATCACCCACCTTGGTTGATAAGTCTGCAGCCTCAGGTCCCAAGTCATGGGCAATAACGTCGTGAGCCCCACTGCTGACTGCTGACGTGACTTTGCTGGTTCTAATTTAAGTCAGGTTGGTTAACAATCATCGGGCCACTGGCTGGGCGAAGCAACGACCTACCCATCGCTGACGCCAGCTGCCAGACTCTGAACACCTTTCACGACCGGTTTGACAGAGTTCTCGTAGCTCATCTGCTCATCCTTCAGCTCCTTCGGAAAGTCGGGCTCTCTCTCGCCGTCATCCACATCGTACCCGGCTTCAGCCAGGTCGCCCCTCAACCTTTCAGGCTTGTCGGGACGTTCCGCCGTGGCCGCGTTGAAAATGTCAACGATCTTCTGACCAGCACCAATAAAGGTCCTGGCGAATATATTGGCGGCGCTGGATGCGTAACCGGCAGCAACACCTGATTGTGCAGCTGCTCCTTCTGCGACTTGGTGGGTGGTCGGACTGAAGCTCACAGGCTCTGTGGTTGCCGGGTGACTTGAAGTGTAGCTAAAAACGATTGTATCCTTGCATTAGGAGGGCGCCATCGAGTGAGTTCGCTCCACTTACGACTTGATCTGGGATGAAACAAAAGACGCCATTTTCGAAGCATCCGTCCTCAGGCTCGCTCCAATCTCATCCCCAGCAGCTTCCACGCCCGTCTTTAGCAATTTCGCTCCGATCAATGCGTTCTCGAACCGGTCCCTCAGCTCTTGCACCGGGGATCCTGGAGTGAGAACGTCGTGTGGCAACTCGATCCGAACGTAGGAGTGGACCTCCGAGGAAACTCCTGGGGACTTGAAGAAGTACCATTGCGAGTTATCGGAGTGTGTATATACTGGAGTGTTTTCCAAGGGGAAGGCAAGGTCCCCAAGCTTGACAGTAAGGATGTAAGTCTCGGGATCTTGCAGTAACTCCAGCGTTCCCGACGTGAGCGGGAAGACACCGGAATCTAAAACTTGGGCTACGGAGCAGCCGTCAATGGATACGATGGTGGTCATGTTTCTGCGGTGGTTGTGGGTGGTTGAAAAGATCAGTGGTGCGGAAGAAGTCGAGCATGCGAGGTTCCTCCCGATTCTCCCGATGACGTCAGCGCTCATCACACCCGTGACACCCACCAAAGATATGGTCTTCCAGAGTTCGGCAAGGCACCCAATCCTTCCCATACATATCAAAATTCAATGACAATGCTTAAGCGGACCATTTCAAAGATTCAGTATCGATGTTACAAAAGACAGATGAGTAGGCGACTCTGAGTCCGAAGTCTTCTTCGTCCTCTTCTCAGTACCGATGTTTCAAGAGATCCAGGGCTCTGCCCTCTTAGGAATTAAATGTGCGCGAACTTCCTCCTATGATACTGTTGCATTCTGGGCAGCGGAACTCGTCCATTGTACCTTGGGCCTGTGTAACCTGAATGCATGTGAAACTCAAGAATAAAGATTCGACGCCGGTGGTCACACATACCTCAGTGATGACAAATACGTGACCGTTAAGACACTGGTAAAAGTTCCCGCGAGGCTCTTGAAAAGGGGGAGAAACCATTTAGATCGTAGCCTCTAGCATCTCTGTAGTCAACTTACTGGTTCCGAAGCACCCCTCCATAAGAGCCTTAACAACCTGACCCTTCTCGGCGTCCCTGGCTTGGTTATTTGGCGAGCCTTCTTCTAGTCTCGTTTCCATAGCGGCCCACTTTGCAACAATCGATTCGGCGGGGGTGATGTAGTTGGCCTCGAGCCACTGCTGATTGGCGGGACGGGAGTCCATAGCGTCGCGGAACTGTTGAGCGTACTTTGCCATTGTTGCTTTTGCTTCAGCGCATCCTCTTCGTGCTTCATCATTGAGGCTTTGTGGCCGAGTTGAGTCCAAGCACCGGTCCACTCGGTGGCTAAAGGTTTGGTACTGTGCCTCCAGAAGGAAAAGGACAGTCCGGAGGATCTGACGGTGAGATTGAGACCCCCGCGCCACATGGATAGCCTTCAAAGCGTCCCGTTCGACGGTATGTAGAATGTCCTCGATCATATCTGCCCAAACCGATTGGATTCTCTTCGGTACTTCTGCTTTGACGAAGATCTCCGCTACTTCCTGTGCGAAGCTCGCTAGCTGGAACCGAATGTTGAAAGTCATCCAGCAGGCCTCGACTCGGAATCGAACATTAGCCTTAGGAGGAGCCGGGATGCCACAGCGCGTTCTTGCCAACCCGAGGGCCATATCTTCGGGTGTAACGGTTTCTGGCAAGTCATCGGGATGCCCAAGCTCTGTCAGGTACTCCTGGTGAAGCGTCGCCACGGCGGCTTCGTAAGCTTGGAAGTGGGATGAGGTTGCCCTTGCCACTTTGGCCGCTTCCAAATAATAAGCTATGAGTCTGCGTATTGCTTTGATCCATGGGTCTTTGATTGGCGCGGGTATTTGCTCTAGATAGTGAGACTTATGGCCGAACCTCTTCGAAGGCACCGGAAGAGGTTCATCTGGACCGATTGCCCGCTGTTGTCGGTCTTTGATTGCGCCTTCGCTGTCGACGGGCAGTTCGATTGATCCAGCGTTCTCTAAGGCCATCTCGAGGTCTTGGGCTGCCTTGCCGCTGTCAAATGTGGCAACGTTCTCGCGAACGAGACCCAAGGCCCAACGACATCTTGTAGCCACATTCTAAAGTAATCCCATTAGCCTGAAGATTCAACGGGAAGTGAAGACATCCGCACCTGTTCAGATATGTCAACATCGACCCGCTTGTACACTCGCCCATAGCGCAGGCTCTTGATTGGCTCCCGGCAATGAGGGCAGGCAGGGGGCCGCTGGAAACCTTCCGGAGGAGAAGCGATCGAAGTCCAAGCATCATTGTCGCGCGTATAGTACTTCTCCAGCTCGCAGATGCCGTCCAGTGTTTTCACGGTCAGAGCGTGCCCGCAGGTCAAGGTTATGATCAGGTCATCGAACTCTTCGCTCTCAGGGTCGAGTTCCCGAAGCCGCTTTCCCTCCACCAAATCGACAACTTGATTCCGAACAGCCCTGCTGGAACAGAGGGGGCATATTTGCGACTCGCAGGGCTCCCCGCATGCTGGACCAAAGGTCAGCTAAGATCCTGAAGCATAGTGCGATTTTAGAGCCTACCTGACGGACAACGATGCCCACAGTCCAGAAAATACTCGCAACGCACATCGCATGGGAGTCGTACACACGGCTAATCGTTCAACCGAGGTTGTTCACTATACCGCCTTGCCAAATAGACAGCCAAAGACTCACCGCTCCGCAGACCGCATGGCACCGACCTTGATGCTCGCATACCCAGTCACAGGAGTCCATACACGGCGCACAAGGCTCCGTACACGGGAGCTTACATGCATGGTGTCGGCAACTCTGGCGGCACTGACCCATGCATGGGAACTCGGCGCAGTCATGATTCGCGTTGCAAATACCGGAGCAGGTATGACCACAGTACAGCTGCTTCTTGCAGGAATGGTCGGTATGCTTGACAATGAACCCAGCGAAATTCAATGCCTGGCAATTCCCGCACTGATCTTGGCAAATGCCGCCACAGCAGGCCATGACTTTTCCACAAGTCATTTGGCATGTGACTTCACCCGCATCGTCAGAGCAGGCCATGAGTACCGAGTGACCGCAAAGAGGGAGTGACTTTTGAACGATTACGGGACAGCGGATATTTTCAGGATTATCGATCTGATAGCTTTCAACACCAAGACGATGTTAGACTCTTCTGAGAGCCAAGCCTTGTGTCAGATATACGTACCAGCGAACCGAATTGAGATGACCACAGGGCAACTGAAAGGTCGTGGAATGCTCGCAGGGTCCGCATGGTTCTGCGCAAGGCTTCTTGCAAGGGTGGCCTCGCGAGCAAAACCTGACACAGTCATGAATGCAGCGAACGGCTCGATGCTGAAGATCGTCGGGATGGCAGTGAAGATGACAATGGTGTCCACATTGTAGGCGAGCGTTGCAATCTTCGAGACACCCTCCTGTAACGCCAAAATGAGATCCAGAACGTTGTGATCAACGGCGTTCACGTTACCATCAGGTGCATACATAGCAATGTCTCCTGGCTCCGACGCCTCAACGATGGTGCCCGGGTGTCGGCTGCAGGATAATGGGAAATATGGTCCGATTTGATCACTGCGTTGGAACTGATCAATTACTTCCTTCCACATCTCGCTGCCAGAAGCCAAAAGTTCATCTGAATTGCCCAGTATATATAAACCCTCTCGCGCACGCGACAATGCCACGTTGACTCGATTAGTTGACTGCAACCAACGTAAGATAAGCGAGTGAAGCTATCAGCTTAAGTCCCAAGAGGCACACCTTGAGGAAGCCGATCTTCCTGCCTGTGGTAGGGTTCTCCCCAGAGTTTCTTACAAGTGACAGAATGACGATAGTTCCCTCTTCACCTGTAGTACAAAACCGACTCTCAGCAAGGGCCCAATACATCAGCTTGCGCGTCGAACAAACCCTGGAAGTTGTCCACGGTACGCAGAAGCCTGTAACGCAAGAAGGTATGATGAAAGGGCATTTATGTGAAAACGTGCGACGACCTACACCCTTTCAGACACATGGACTTGTTCGGTCGAGTCTGCTAGGATTTCCGCCGCGTCGGCTTCATTGTAATCATCTAGTAGTTGGACGGCGTCTCTCTCGTCGATCATGGTAGCCACTTCGCTTGACAGAAGTTTTCGGACTTTGGCCAGCTGACCCAGGTACGCGCAGAGAACGACAATATCTCCAGTTCTGGTGTACTTTCCTTGCCTAAAAAGTGGACGTCAGCATATAGGGGGAAATTACAACAGAGACGCGCCATACTTCAGAAGATACAGAACTAGGTCCTTGATCATTTCCGCCTGCACGATGTATGAGTGAAGAATAGTCAATCACGCGTCAAACAGCCATACCTCGTATGTGTTAGTTTTTGACGATGATTCATCTCCTCCACTGTCTTCTGCATGTCTGTGATCAAGGAAAAACATATCCCGCGCCAATCCGCGAATCGGCGGTGTAGTTTGAACCAAAGAGTGGTCCTTAAGGGTCGGATAGAGAGTGCGTCTACGCCGGGAATCAAGTTGCTTGCATCCACATATTAAAGTTGGTAAAGCCTATAACGCACCTTACTAAGTCGGCGATTTGAGGCCGCATCCGGCGTTGAACATCGAGCTGTGCCATCGACAAGCCCATGGAGGAAAGCCGCTCCATGAGACTCTGGTCGAAGCGGAAAACCTTTCCTGTTCGCGGATTATCCATTGAAAGCTCTTAAAGTCGCCCAAGTGTCAGGAGGTTCCTTGAAGCGAGACAAACAGCGATCCCCGCTTACGGTAGTTCTCAATGGTAGGCCTTAGCTGGAGTGGATCGCCGATGAGAATAAGATGTTCAATCGAAGGGACCAAACCTAAATTTGGATAGTCAGTCAACTGTCGAATGCTAACTAAACTCTTGCTCACTAGCTAGGATATGGGCCTCGAGCACCTGACCGGCCTCCTCGACTAGAAGCACCTTCGGCCCGACACTTTGCAAGAGACTGGTTAATTTTGCAGCGCCTAGGAGACGAAATAAGACCATAAGCCAATCATAGGCATGGTATTCTACAACTAGAACCACCTACCGTTGGTGGTGCACCCGATCAGATCCGCTTCCGATAACTCTTTTTGTCTTGCCTGGAGTCGATTAGCATACCTTCAGCTGAGGTCAACAGAATGACTGAAAAACATACCTGGTCCATGATATCAGACCATGCGCTCCGCCCTTCGGCATGGCGTTGTTTTAACCCATTAAACTCGGCTTTTTGAGGATCCCGAACGTGCTCTCGAACCTGATCCGCCCAATGAGAGTAGAGATCCCCCCTCTCTTTGATTGACAAGGACCATAAGTCGGGGTTATTGAGGAGCTGATCCAATGGCCGATTACTTGTGGGAATTTCAGGGGTGACACTCATATTGAATTGCGCAAAGAAGTCTGCCATTTGTTCCGACCAGCTCGGGGGTTCCGGCTCTTCATCTTCATCTTCCCCTTCATCTTCATCTTCAGTAGCAGAATCTTCGGCGGTTTCCTTTGGCAGGAGGTCGTATCCTCGCGTGGTTTTCTTTGCTGGGTTCTGAAACTGATTCGGCCCTTGTGTACTGTCAGGCGGTGGCGTAATAAATACAATATCTTCTCCTGTACTCCAGATTTCGACTTCGGTACGAGTCCGAGACCCACGTTTGAGCACCGTTTGCCAGTCCTTTGAGTCATTAAGAAGCCACTGGATCCACGAAGGCGGCTTATAAAGCGAATCATGTTGCTGACGGCAATAGCGTCGTAGGTAGGTTCGAAGGTCTTCTTCTGCCGGGATCGTGGATCCAATCCTGAACATAAGGTTGGACATCTTCTGCTGAACATCTTTCATCTTGGCAAATTGTTTACCGGCCGATCTTTCGGCTTGGGACTTCTTCGTCCTCATAATCTGCTCCAAGGTGTATTTGGCGAGATTCTCGTCGTTCGACCTTGAACCCAGTCTGACGACTTTTTCTGTCAAGCCCTTGTCCAAGACGTGAGTGATTATGTTGTCCAATGCGTGGTTTGTGAAGGCAATCAACAGAATTGGTCCTATGTTGTTCGAAATAAGGACCCGCAATAACTCAACACCGGTAAAACTCTGCAAACGAATGGGTTAGATCAACGACGAGAAGTTTGCAATTTGCTTACCTTGCCCGTTCCAGGTGGACTGTCGAGGTATCTATTAGCGATGACAGTAAACCAGATGAAACAGAGGCTCTCACCCTTGAATAAGAGAGACTTCAGAGGTTAGAGCGTTCATCATAGCGTCGACCTGGCTGGGATCCAATCGGCTTTTGTTTCTTAACACCTCCCGTGCTTTTTGTACCGAAAGATGGTCGCGAGGCTGGAGCGATAATTTGACTGGAGGTTTGCAATCAAAGAGACAGTCAAGGTTAAAAGCGAAACGTGGGGTTACGTAGGCTGGCGGGTCGATTGTGATCGATGACAAGTCGCCGCTGTCCTGGTGGGCAATGTATCGGGAAAAGGGAGTGGAAGACGGGGGCCTTGACTTTAACGTCTCAAGGAACGGACGGATTGACTCGAACATGATTGGAGCCTCGAGCAGCAGCTTCATACCCTCGTCTTGGGGACGCCGTTCCTGAAGGGCGCTCAGAATCCTGATGTCCACCTCCGGATCGAAGAACGACACTTTGATGGAAAGTCTATCCGCTGACTGCTTTGCCGAATGTACGAGATCGTCGAGACTACTCGCCACCGTTCCCAGATAAAATCTAATGTCGTGAGTACCAGACTTCGGGGGGACCCAAAGTAGGCCGACAAGTCCTCCTTGCATAAGCCTTCTCTTCCCAACACCTTGCCAGTATGCGGCACGGGCAGTTGCGGAGGGATCCGTAGCCCGTCCTCGAGGCGTGTCGAAGGTCAGGTTCACTGCCAGACCACGTCTAACATCGCATTCGATGCCTCTGAAGTTCACGCCAGTGTAGACGCTGAATATGGTCGAATCCCATCCGGACTGGGCGGCCCTGTAGAGACCTCCAGATTTGGCAAGGAGTGTGTCGAGCTGAGTGTTGGAGTCCGGAGGCTGTTCGCAGTCATGTAACACATACGCGAGGGAAGTCCGGATTGGGGCGCTAGACAAACTTATTAGCTCAGGCCGACAATGAAAAGAGGAAGGGGTAACCGACGTCAACTCCTCTCGCAATAAACGAAACTGGATGTCGATCAATCTCTCCATGCTGGACCCTGGTAAATGGTGAGGGCCCCCAGGAATATTCGCCGGAAGATACGGTCCAGTAGAGCAGGTGAGCTCGGCGTGGGTTGGAACGATTTCAATCTGAGATATATCTTCCTTGTCATTGTCGTGACGTGGCATTCCTCCTTCGTGGTATACTCCGGGACCGTCGTATGTCAACGAGAGCCTGTCAAGAAGGGCTTGGCTGGTAGCCTCCTTTGGTACAATCTCAACGTCGAGCTGAGAGCGGCGTAATGTTGAACCTTCCGCCCGCTCGACCACTTCGAAGAGGGAGTCGATAGCTTTCCTCATATGATCCAGTGCAAATGACCTTCCCGAAGATGACCATCCAGAGATAGGGTCGTCGAAGCCAGGCGGAGATGCGGAAACTGCCGTTGCCCAGGAATTACTCCACTCCACGAGCCTTGTAACCAGAGTTGCGAAGCAAGGGTGCTGCGCAACGGCATTCTTAAAGCGGGTAGCATACCTACTCGACGCAATAATTAGTCAGCTGTCTTGCTCTTTGCATCGAATAATAGCGCACGGACTCGTAGAGACACTTGCTGACGGTGCAGAAGACCTGAAGACCTGATACGGACACGGAGTTATCGCTGAATGACATTCGAAGCATGCAGCCCTCTATTGCGCTTTGTATAATGCGGTCGACTGTCTCGAAGTTGTGATCCAGAATTCCGTATAGTGCGCTGCGAAGGGTTCATTAGCGAATGAATTTAGAAAAGAATATTAGCCAGGCTAACTTGACGTTCTTGCGCAGAGTGGTTCTGAGAACCCAGCGAGATGAGAGATACTACAGGCATGTCAGTAGGAAGGTCGTGGAAGAACGATATGACGACCTACTCCGAGGACCGGCAAGTAAGCCTTCTGGAAAGAAAGCTCGGAAGACTGAGAAGCATCGCTGGAGACGGACTCGTGAAGTAGTATATCCCGAATTCGAAGGATTGCCTCTCCATTCGGCTGTTCCGGTGAGACGATGCGTTAGTGTGGCTTGATTGAAGGATGGTTTAGTCAACGTACGTTGGATACCATGGAAAAGAATTCCTAGAGCTGTGCCTTAGAGTCGAGTCTAAAGGGAGCGGATAGCGACTCACCTGTCCATTCTCGATGTCCTGTATAGAGTCTACACTTAGCCTTTGAATCCTCGTATTCGTGGACCACGTACCCAGCCACTATTGTACGCGTTGGCGCTTCCAAGCGTCGCAGAAAATCTATACATCTCGTGGTTTGTCTCGAAGCGCGATTCCTTTCCGATGAAGCGCTTGATTTGATTATGAACTTGGCCTGGAGTAAGGGTGTATGTTGTTGCAAACCCGTCCGAGAAGGGGTCGACGTATCTTTCGAGGAGGTTTTCATCCAAAGCGGTCGTTGATGACGAAGTCCGAGTATGGGTTGATGGTGTCGATGCCGGCGCTGATCGGGTGTCGTGGCGGAAAATGCATTCAAACCCCCGATCACAGTACCCCGTCTCCCAAAACGACCGACAAGCTTTCGTCGGAACGCCGGAGGAGGATTTATTCGCCTGATTGTTTGAGACCGCAGGGACTGTTGATGACGGAGTCCGAATCTGGGTTGGTGGCGTCGATGCTGACGTTGGCCGGGTGTCATGACGATATGTGCATTCAGATCCTCGATCACAATACCCCGTCTCCCAAAACGATCGACAAGCACTTCTCGGAACGCTGGAGGCGGGTTTATTCGCCTGATTGTTTGAGACCGCAGGGGCCGTTGATGACGGAGTCCGAATATGGGTTGGTGGTGTCGATGCCGACGTTGGTCGAGCGTCATGACGATATTTGCATTCAGATCCTCGATCACAATGTCCCGTCTCCCAAAACGATCGACAAGCCTTCGTCGGAACGCTAGAGGTGGGTTTATTCGCCTGATTGTTTGGGACTGGGGGGACACTTTGGCGCCTTTTGGACGGCGAGGACGGCTTCGTACTGGGGGGTGGGCCAGTGTGCGCGAACTTGCAGTTTTGGCCGTATGAGCAACGGCCTTTTCGATAGTGCTCGCAAATTCGCTGCTCCTTTGGAGGCATGTTGAAGATGAGGAGAAGGGAAGTTGGGCCGAGGGGAGATACTTTTAAACTATTCACGGGCGCTAACTGCCTGCAGGCAGCCCATCACATTTAGCTTCTCGAGGTCTAGATTTATCCAGAATCAGAAATACACACTCACAGTTTTCCTTTATCAGCCCGACGACTGAGTTTTAGAGCACCGTTCCAGCTTTCCACGAGCCATACCATCGTACCCTGCATGGCCATACAGAGCCACTGATGCCATATCTGCAATATACGGCTTAATTTGTGGCATCTGCGGACGGAGTTTTGGAACAGTACAGAGTTCATGAGAAGCCTTGGAGGGCCATTATTTTCCTTTTTTGGATAGTCTCTTCGTTCCGTTGGTATGGATTCGGAGCGCCTGCAACGTGTCCCAGCCCTGCACATGAGGCAATTTTGCTCAGTGTCGCTGAAGATATCATCCCGGACGCGTGAACGCTATGAGTGGAAAACCGGAGGTGGCCGTTGAGGACAACAATAACCGGGTCTCCTTGAGACCGTCACGCTCGTCACATATGTCACAGATGTTCGCTTAGGTAACCGCATTCGCCGTCACGCTAGCGTCGCTGGGCTCTCGTCTGCTGTGCATAATCTCGTCATCAGTCCACGAAAAAACATCTAAAAAGGTTACGGGAACGACTTCGTTGACCAAGTCTGGCGATAGCAAGTGAAATTGTGAATACATCGATTCCGTCCGACTTCGAGCACGCAGCCATCAAATCGACGACGGACTCCGAACAGATACGAGAAAGTAAAGGCGACAGGCGTTGGAAGAGGTCTGAGGCACGCGTCCGCGCAGTAAAATCAGACGTCGATCACTTCCCATGCTACCTGGATTTATCGTCTTCATGTTGCTCGTCATCCATGATTCACCCTGCGTACCCGGGCCGTAACCACAAGAACGTTGAAATTCAGCAGAATACCAGGTATGTATCATTTTCAAAGAGATTTTTAAAGACCTCAAGACCAAACATTTCAGGAGCGAAGCCAACGCGAGGAAAGAGCCAGTTATGCACCCCACACCCAGGGGCTCTCCGTCATTCCTTCTTCCCTTCCGATACTACTCCCAAGGCCAGTGCCGCGTGAATTTGAGGGGTTGACGTTATGCATCGCTCCTCCAATGGTACTGTTGCATTCAGGACAGCGAGACTCCTCCGTCGCACCTCCGTACTGGAATGGGTGAGTTAGTCGCGGACCACGATTTCAGGCAATGTTTAACTATGTACCTCAGTAATGTCATATGCATGTCCATTGGGGCACTGCTTGAAGTGTCCGCGAGCCTCTGTAATTGACCATCAGTGTTACGGTCTTCACCGAAGGGGCATACGGCGGCCGTCGACTTACTGATCGCCAGGAACCCGCCCATGAGCGCTTTTGCAATCTCTCGCGTCTCAGAACTAGCAACTTGACTATAGGACCCGCGTCCTTCTAGGCCAGCAACCATATCCGACCATTTTGCGACGATAGCTTCTGCAGGGACGCTGAAATTGTTCTTGAGCCATTTTTGATCCGAGAGATTGAAGTCCATGGCTTCGCGGAATTGACGACTGTACTGCTGCATCGTAAGTTTTGCCAGTGAACATCCGTCCCGTGCTTCCGTCTTGAGTTTTTCTAGCAGCTTCCGGTCGAAGTAGCGATCCGTGCGGTGGCTGAACGCCTGATACCGGGCTTCCATCAGGAAAAGGACGGTGCGAACAAGTTGACGATTTGATTGAGACTTTCTGGCTTCTTCGATAGCCAAGGAGGCATCGCGTTCCACGGTATGAATGATGTCTTCAATCAGATCCGCCCAGAGCGATCGGACCTTCTCAGCCGCTCGTGATTTGGCGAGAATATCCGCTACCTTTTGAGCTAATGTGACCATATGGAACCGAATATTGAAGGTTTGCCAACAGGCCTCCAGGCGGAATCGAGCATCTGCTTTCGGAGAAGCCGGCAGGCCGCAATGTTCCCTCGCCAATCCAAGCGCCATGTCTTCCGGTGTGACGGTGCCCCGTAATTCTCCCGAGTAGTCGAGTTCGGACAAGTATTGTCGGTAAAGCGTTGCAACCGCAGCTTCGTAAGCTCGGACATGCGACGATTTTGTTGAGGCTACTTGAGAGGCTTCGTCGTAATAGCCGAGAAGACGACGGACGCCTTTCATCCAGAGATCCACGATGGGCTTCGGAAGCCTGCGGATGGCCACTGACTGCTTCTTGAAGCGTTTGGATGGGACAGGGAGAGGTTCCGTTGCACGAATTGCCTTCCTCTCGCGGAGTTCCAATTCGATTTCCGGTTGTTCGCCAGCCACAGGCAGTTGGCCAGGGGGGATCTTTGCAAAACCCTTTTCCAAATCATCCAAGGCTTTCGTAATGTCGAATCTAATAATTCTGTCTTGGATTAAGCGAAGCGCGCGCTGGCAGCTGGTGGCGACATTCTATAGGGTCTCCGTCAGTATGTACCGCCAAACGTAACAAAGGATGCTATACCTGTTCAGACATATCGAGATCCGCCCGCTTAAATATGCGACCATAGCGTAGGCTCTTGATTGGGGCTTGGCAGTGAGGGCATGCTGGTGGGCGTTGAAGCCCTGGAGGGGAAGGGGCGATCGATGCCCACTCGCCGTCCGTGTGTGTATAGTACTTCTTCAGCTCGCAAATATCATCCAGCGACTCCACCGTGATGACATGGCCACATTCCAAAGTAATAAGGAGGGAATCTAATTCTTCTCCGTCTGGGTCGATCTCGAAGAGTTGTCTCCCCCCGATAACGTCCACGACCTGGTTTTGCGTATCATCATCGGCGCAAAGCGGACATATCTGGATGTCACATGGTTCGCCGCACACTACACGTTTCAACAACCGATTAATATGTGTAGTGATCACGAATGTCCGATCACTCACCCGACGGACAGCGGTGACCGCATTGGAGGTTCTTGTCGCAACGCAGGTCGCAGGGCAGCCTTGCACAAGGCTGAAACATTACGGCACAACTTTAGGTTCAAGAAACAATCAAGGCATTTTGAGCAGCTACATACCGCTCCGCAGACAACCGGACAGGGGCCTTGGTGCTCGCATTCCCAACCGCAGGATTCCATGCACGGTGCACATGGGGACGTACACGGTTGGTCGCATGTCAGATGTTGGCATTTTTGCTGGCAACGTGCTTGACATGGGTAGTCGGCGCAATTGTGATTGGTGGTGCAAACTCCCGAACAACTGTGCCCGCAATACAGAGGCTTTCCACAGCGATGGTCTGCATGCTTCATGACAGCTCCTTCATCGCTCACGGCATGACAGTTGCCGCATTGGTTGGAGCAGATATGACCACAGCAGGCCATGATCCGACCGCAGAGCAGTTGACAGAAGACCTCGCTGGCATCATCGGAACAAGCAACGACTACGAGGTGTCCACAATGTGGCAGGGACTTTGGGACAAGGTAAGAGCAGCGAAGATTTTCGGGATGATCGATTTGGTGGCTTGAAAGAAAGTGTGAGCTGTGTTAGAATAGTACTAATCCAGCAGCTTACCATCGTACGGATTCCACGTGGCCGCAGGGGAATCGGAAGCTCGTGGAATGGTCACAATCTCCGCAAGCTTCCTCGCACTCCTTTCGACAAGGATGACCCCTAGAGCAGAACTTGACACACGGGCCTGAGCAGCGAACGGCCCGATGCTGCGGGTCGTCTGGGTGGCATTTGAGAGGACATCGGTGTCCGCACTTTAAACGCAAATTGCAATCCTCGAGACATCCACCTATCATATAATATGTCAGTTGGGATAACGTCGGTAGTCCAAACCAGTCTAACCATCAGGTGCGTGGATAGAAATTTGCCCAGGCTTCGATATTTCAACAACTTTGTTGGGGTGACGACTACAAGATAAGGGGAAGGCCGGCCCAATCTGATCATTGCGTTTAAGTTGCTCGATTACGCTGGTCCACAACTCGCTTTTGGACGCCAAGAGGTCTTCTGAGTTACCGAGGATATATAAACCTTCCCTGGCTCGCGAAAGTGCAACATTCACCCGGTTTGCTGACTACGCAAAACAAAGGCAATGTAAGACCAACCCGATTACCGCCGCCCGGGGGGGGGGGGTTGGCTTACTTTGAGGAAGCCAATCTTTCGTCCAGCCTTGGGGTTCTCGCCAGAGTTTCGCACAAGTGATAGAATCACTATCGTTCCCTCTTCGCCTAAAATCAAAAGCTTAGTGTGAAGAGTAATCTCAGTTTAAGAAATACAGAGTCAACTAACCCTGGAAGTTGTCTACCGTCCGAAGAAGTCTGGAAGAAGCTCGATTATAAACACTTAGGCTAATTTCCAGCCATCAGAATACTCACACTCGCTTCGAAACTTGTATTTGCTCAGTGGAATCCACAAGAATCTCGGCTGCCTCGTCATTGTCTTCATGATTTATAAGCTGAACCGCGTCTCGTTCATCGATGACGGTGGTAACTTCGTTCGACAGAAGCTTGCGGACTTTGGCAAGCTGCCCCAAGTAAGCGCAAAGAACAACAATGTCTCCACTCCTCGTGTATTTGCCTTGTCTGTGAGTGAGAAGAAGGAAGTGAGATATCGCAGGCGTGAAGCGAAAAGCGAAACCCTACTTGAGGAAATACAGAACCAAATCCTTGATCATCTTCGCCTGGAGATGGGGTAAGTGCAATGTACAATTTTCCCCTTCCTATTAGACTCGCCTCGAATGCATTGGTCTTAGATGCAGAGTCGTCTCCACCTGATTCTTCCGCGTGCCTGTGGTCCAAGAAAAAGACGTCTCGTGCCATGCCACGAATTGACGGCGGTGACTGAACAAGTTTGTGGTCTTTAAGGGACGGATAAAGCTTATCCCTGTGGACAGGATTGCTACTTTAATCTCTGGCGTGGGTCCTACTGAACTCTCACGTACCTGACCAAATTTGCGATCTCCGGCCGCATCCTTCGTTGAACGTCAAGCTGTGACATCGGAAGGCCCATTTTAAACAAGCGTTCCATAAGACTCTGGTCAAAGCGATAGATTTTCCCAGTTTTAGGGTGATCCATTGAGAGGTCTGAAGCATCCAAGTTAGAGTTTCGATGATGGACAGTCCGTGCAGCACACTAACGGTAGTTTTCGATCGTCGGTCTTAGTTGCAAGGGATCTCCGATGAGAATAAGATGTTCTATAGAAGGAACTAAGCCTAAGGCATGCATGTCAGCAGGGTATTCCGTATGAAGGTAGTAGCAATATTTACTGGAGAGTACGTGAGCTTCGAGAACTTGACCCGCTTCCTCCACGAGCAGGACTTTTGGGCCGACACTCTTGAGTAGATTAGCTAATTTTGCGGCCCCTATCGGGCCAGGTTTGGGGTTACTAATTAGAAGTACAATGTCTAGCCATTGAGGCCTTACCGTTTGTTGTACAGCCAATGAGGTCGGCCTTCGAAAGCAATTCCACTTTGCCCTGGTATGGGGTATCGCTAAGTCATCTGGACATGAAATATTATTGAGACGAGGTTCTTACCCTATCCACAATCTGAGACAACGTTTTTCGTGCTTCGGCGTGTCGATTCTTCAACTGGTTGAACTCCTCCTTTTGATCATCCCAGGACAGTTCGCGGATGCGGGTATTCCAGTGTTCGAAAATTCGCTGCCGTTCGTCGAGAGACATTCTCCAGACTTCACAATCATCAAGGAGACGGCGGAGATCTCTGACACCAGCGGGGATTCTGGGAATCCCTCCTATGTTAAGGCGCGCAAAGAAGGTGGTCATGCTAGTGACCCAGTCTTCCACTTCGGGTTCGGTGAGGTCCCCTTCCTCCTCCTCATCTGAATCTTCGACCGATAGTTCATCAAACCGTCGTGAACGTCCTCGAGCGCGGTCCGTCCGAGCATTGCCGTGGGCTGGGTCGCTCTGTCTGTTGTCTTCCCGTGGTGGAGTAAGAAACTCGAGATCCTTCGCATTCCTCCAGAAGTCTAGCAGGTTATGATTCTCGTACCCATGACCGGCGACCGTTTGCCAGCCCTGGGATTGGTCGAAAAGTTGCTGGATCCAAGCGGGTGGCGTGTTCAAAGCGTGGAGATGGTCGGGGAAGTACTGTCCAAGGTACTCTTGGCATTGAGACTCGTCGGCGATTTCGGCAGTGACAGTCGACATCAGGCGAGAAAAGCTTCCTTGCAGCCCTTTGACCTTTTGTCTCGCTTGTCGAGCAGCCTTGTCGGCTTGGGATGGTGGTTTCATCTTCAGTATATTCTCGAGCGTGTACTGGCTAACGGTTGGGTCGGCGGATCTTGCTCCCAGGCGGACGATCTTCTTTGTGATCCCTTTTTCCAGGACATGTGTGATTATGTTGTCCAGGGCGTGATTCGTGAATGCAATTAGAAGCACAGGTCGGACACCACTGGATATCATGACTCGCAACAGTTCGACTCCGGTGAAACTCTGCGAAAAATCATGTCAGTACGCTGATCTCGGTGGCACTGAGGATCTTACCTTGCCGGTTCCAGGTGGACTAGTATTTGACATTGGGTCAGTACAATGAGACTTGTCGTGGTAAAATCCTCTTACCCTTGGATAAGGGAGACTTCCGACGTGAGGACATTCACCATAGCGTCAGCCTGACTAGGATCCAGCCGACTTTGTGCCTTCAGTATGTCCCGGGCCCGGTGGACGGACGAGGTATCGTTAGGGCGTAGCGACAGCTTGACGGGGTAGTCGGGATCGAAGAGGCAGTCAAGTTTGTATTCGAATCGCGGTGTGGCATATGCGGGTGGATCCATGTCTACAGTGGAGAGATCGCCACTGTCCGGATGAGTGATGTAGCTGGCGAACGGAATAGAGGCGGGTGGACGTTCAGGGGATTGAAGGCTTTCAAGGAATGGTCGTATGGATTCGAACATAATTGGCGCTTCGATGAGAATCTTGGTCCCTTCTTCGTCTGGACGTCTTTCATGGAGCGCATTGAGGATCCGAACATCCGCTTCGCTGTCGAAGAAGGAAACCTTGAGAGCAAGAGTATGAGGGGATTCTGAAGCTGACTTTCTCAGGTCGTCGGCGAAGCTGGTGATAGTGCCGAGATAGAACTTTACGTCTTGCGAGGTCGAGTCGTTTGAAACCCATAGCAGGCCAATGAGACCCCCTTGCATGAGCCGTTTTCGTCCGACGCTCTCCCAATAGGAAACCCGTTTCTTCGGATCAGGATTTCTTGCATGGCCATGTGGCGTGTCGAATGCCAGGTTCACCGCAAGTCCACATCTGATGTCGCAATCGATGTTCTTGAAATTCACCCCGGTGTAGACGCTGAACATGACTGAATCGGCTCCGGACTGGGAAGCTCTATAAAGCCCGCCGCCTTTCTCCAGCAGCGTGTTCAGCTGAGTCTTGGCTTTCGGTGGTTGGTGGAAGTCGTCGAGAATCCGGAGGAGAGATATACGAATCGGGGCGCTAAAGGATAGAGGATTCAGCAACAGGTCATGGCCATGAGGAAGGGGGTAACGAACATCAATTCCTCGCGCAGCAAACGGAACTGGATATCGACCAATCTCTCCATGCTATCTCCAGGAAGGTGGTGACGAGCTCCAGGGATGTTCGCCGGAAGATAAGGGTCGTCAGAGCACGTCAATTCATCATGGGTCGGGACAACTTGAATCCTTGATACGTCTTCTTCGTCGTTATCGTGACGGGGAGCACCACCCTCGTGATGAACGCCAGGACCGTCGTACGTCAGCTCCAGCTTGTTCAGAAGGATCTGGTTCTCGGGACCTCGTTCCAACACTTCTGGTTTGGTCTCCGGACGGCGGAGAGTGGATCCTTCCGCTCGAGCAATGACGTCAAAAAGGGCATCGACCGACTTCTTCATTCGTTCGATCACGGCTAATTTCGAGTCCGAAGACCAATCCGTGATTGGATCGTTGAATTGAGGAGGAGAGGAACAAACGGCTAACGTCCAGATCTCACTCCACTCGACAAGGTTCGTTACTAGGTTCTCGAAGCAGGGGTGTTGAGCAACGGCATTTTTGAAGTGGGTGGCGTATCTAAAAGAAACTCCCTCAGCATGGGTATTCGTCCTATGCCCGAACGACAGACGAACTCGAAGAGGCATCTGGTCAGAGTGACGAAGACTCGAAGACCGGAAACCGACGTAGAACTGTCGCTGAAAGACTTTTTCTCCATGCAGGTACTGATGCAGGATTGCAGTACGCGTTCGACATCCTCGAAACTGTGGTGGAGAAGTCCGTACAGGGCACTAGGTTGATTTCGTTAGTTTCTGTGTTGATGAGACGAGTCAGGCGTAGCGTACTTGATATTCCGGCGCAAAGTGCTTCGCAGGACCCAGCGCGATGAGAAGTACTAAGAGCCGATGAAGTCAGAATATTTAGTTTCGGGGCAAGGCGGCAAAGACTAACCCCGAGGACTGGCAAATAGCCACGTTGGAAGGAAAGGTCTCCTGGGTTGACAGCTTCACTCGAAACGGATTCATGCAGCAAAATATCCTGGATTCGATGTATCCCTTCTTTGCTTGGCTGAAAGACGGACGAGTTAGGACCTTTGGCGTTGAGAACCAGGAAACATACTTACATCGGAAACTATTGAAAAAAAAGACTGAAAAAAGTGTAAGCCAATTCGGGATGAGTCAGAGCGCCGGCCGACTGACCTGTCCACCGTCGAAGTCCTAAAGAGACCTTTCGTTACGTCGCGTATATCTCGCTTGCAGAGGTACTTACCCATTCGTAATTGAATTCGTGAACACTGTCCAGGATTGAAGCGAAATGATACATCTCCTGAGCGGTTCGGAACTCGGACCCGTCTTGAACGAAAGGTTTGAGCTTGTTGTGAACTTGGCCCGGGTTGAAGACCTGTAAGGCGAAGCCATCCGAAAATCCGCTGACATATCGTTCCAAATGCTCTTCGATTAGAACGCCTGATACTGAGGGTGCAGATCGAGAGAAACCTTTCGGCTGCGACTGCTGAGGACGAGTTTTATGCTCGAATTTGCAATCGTAGCCTCGGTCGCATTGGCCCGTTTCCCAATAAGTGCGGCAGGTGTTTCGAGGAAGGTCGGCAACAAATCTACCTGCTGGGGCGGTTGGCGTTCTGGGAGCTGGTCCAGGCTGCCTTGGAGAAGGTGGTGGATTTGAAGATTGGCTGGCTGTTACAGAGGGAGGTGATTTTGGCGTTTGAGGACGAAGTTTGTGCTGGAATTTGCAATTAGAGCCTCGATCGCATTGGCCCGTTTCCCAATAAGTGCGGCAGGTGTTTCGAGGAAGATAGGCGACGAATCTACTTGCTGGGGCGGTCGGCGTTCTGGGGGCCGGCCAAGGCTGCCGTAGAGAATGTGATGAATTGGAGGATTGGCTAGCCGCCACAGAGGGAGGTGGTTTGGGAGTTTTTGGTGCCTTTGGAGTGGAGGTAGAGCGGGCGGGTTCATCTTCACGGGCGTGAAGGAACTTGCAATTGTCACCGTGGATGCAGTGGCCGCGTTGGTAGAAGTCGCAAAGACGTTGCTTGGGAGGCATTCCGCCAGAGTGATGGGGGTGTGGAATCGCTCAAGCTAGAAGCGTACTGGGGGCTCTTGAACGCGCGTGCTGTCTTATCAACGCCGCGCGTGCAACGAGGGCGCTTGCAGGTAGTCACAATTAATCTTCGGGAGGTCCACTTTTTTTCCTGAATGAGAAAACCGGACTCACATGCTCCCCTTGAACCCCATAGGTCATTCTCTCCGACAGTCTGGCGACCTATAGCGTTTGAGTACATGACCCGGAGCACGTCATCATCGCGGCCCTCAACTTGACTGCTTCCGGCAGGGTGCAGGAACATGTCGAAACACGGAACCTTGGAAAGAACCTGACCATGGCCATGAAGCCAACAGCAACGTTCTCTGAATTGGAGAGTTCCCCAGCGAGGTTTCGACTTTATAGTTGCTGCTCGGGTTCGGTGTGCTTGATGGTCTGGGGGAAGCGAAGGGATGGTTGGAAGAAAAAGGGGAAAAATACAAACAAGGTCACGTGATTCACGAACCGACAGGACCCTTGCGAACGACGACACCGCCGACAACGCTGCCGAAGCTAACCGGAGTTCTCGTCATGAGCGGTCTAGAAAAGATACATAAGGAAGAAAGGAGAGGTCTGATGCAAACACGAATCTAAACTTGGGCTACGTAGCACCAGTCAAGCGATGCGACTCGGATGAAGCGGGATTCTCCCTCCCGATGAGGTCACCACTCACCAAAGTCGACGGTAAAGGAATGGCCTTCCAAGTTCAGGGGAATATTATGTGCATATTTTGGAATGATATTCATTGATGACATATATGCATATGATGATTCGAGAGTATTCCAAAAGTTTGACAACGACGTTAAGAAAGACCGCTAAGCGCCACGACCCCACGCGAAAGGACTCTCCATCATTCCCTCTTCTCTACCGATGCTCTAGAGATCCATAGCCCGAGTATTCGAAGGGTTGAGGGTATGTGAACTTCCGCCAATGACACTGTTGCATTCTGGACAACGAGACTCTCCGCACTGTAAATCATTCGTAAGGTCAAAGCAAAGCAAATGGTTCAGTGTGGATATCTTGCATACCTCGGTGATGACATATGCGTGACCTTTCGGGCATTGATTGAAGTGGCCGCGGGTTTCTGGTATCCATAGTCAGTCCTCTTTGTCGAAGGCCAGATAATATAGAAGTGCAACTCACTGATTCCCAGGAACCCGCCCATGAGAGCCTTCACGATCTCCCTCTTCTCCGCATCTGTGATAGGAGTGTAGCTCCCGTCAAGTCGCGTGATCAGGGCAGCCCATTTCGCGACAATCGCTTCAGCGGGGGTGCCATAGTTGTCTTTGAGCCACTGCTGGTGGGAAACCCTGAAGCCCATAGCTTCGCGGAATTGTCGACCGTACTGCTCCATGGTCACCTTTGCCTTGGCGCACCCGTCTTGCACTTCCTTCTTGAGATTCTCCAACCGCCCAGTAATAAGGTATCGGTCCACACGGTGACTGAAGGCCTGATATTGTGCTTCCATGAGAAAGAGGACGGTTCGGACGACCTGGCGATTGAATTGAGACTTTTGGGCCAGATCAATTGCCATCGAGGCGTCGCGCTCGACTGAGTAGATGATGTTTTCAATCATGTCTGCCCAGCGTGATTGGACCTTCTCCGCCACCTTTGTCTTGACCAAGATCTCCGCGACCTTCTGCGCGAGGGCAACCATATGGAGCCGAATGTTGAAGGTCAGCCAGCAGGCTTCCACTCGGAATCGCACGTCAGCCTTGGGAGGAGCCGGGAGGCCACAGGCCTTCTTTGCTAGTCCGAGTGCCATATCTGCGTGTGTAATGGTTGCTGGTACGTAATTCGAGTTCTTCAGCTCGGAAAGGTATTGCCGGTAAAGGGTGGCGACGGCAGCTTCGTAAGCTCGGACGTGTGATGAAGTAGTGGCGGCCACTTTAGAAGCGTCGTCGTAATAGATGATTAGGCGGCCCGTCGCTTTGATCCAAGCCTTTTTGATAGGCTTCGGCGTTCCAAGCAAGTGGTGAGAGTTATTTTTGAACCTCTTAGAGGAAACCGGGAGCGGCTCATTCGACCGAATTGCCTTCTTTTCTCGGGCATCCAACTCCTCCTCTGCCTCTCCACCTCCCACGGGAAGTTCGGTCGCTAGTACTTTCGTCAAATCATTTTCGAGATCTTTACAGAATTCGGCATCGTCAAACGTAGCGATTCCCTGGTGAATAAGCCGCAAAGCACGTTGGCAGGTGGTCGCCACATTCTAAAACGGCGGAATCAGCCACGATATTTCGCCAGATCTGAGGATCGGCATACCTGTTCTGACATGTCAAGATCTGCTCGCTTGTAAACTCGACCATACCGTAGGCTCTTGATGGGTTCTCGACAATGAGGGCAAGTTGGGGGTCGTTGCAACCCTTGCGGTGGAGGGGCAAGTGACGTCCAGGCATCGCCCTGTCGAGTGTAGTACTTTCCCAGTTCACAGATACCGTCCAGCGTCTCTACCGTAAAGACGTGACCGCACGTCAGAGTTATGATGAGTTCGTCAAGCTCCTCTCCGTGAGGGTTAATTTCGCGAAGCTGCTTTCCCCCGATCACATCGACAACCTGATTCTGGGCGGCCTCGTTGGCACAAAGAGGACAGACTTGCATTTCACAGCGTTCCCCACATACTAGGTCAAGTAAGATTAGACAAGCTCTTCAGTCGTTACTGACGGCGAAGACGTACCTGATGGGCAGCGATGCCCACATTTCAGGTAGAAGTCGCAACGCAAGTCACATGGTAGGCGTGCACATGGCTTATAGGACAGGGCAGGATGTTAGGATGATCTTGAACAGGCTGAACAAATCAACTACCCACCGCTCCGCACACCACAGGACATGGGCCCTGATGTTCACAGACCCACTCGCAGGGATCCATACAAGGAGCACAAGGCTCCGTGCACGGAAGGGTACAATTATGGTGTTTGCACCTCTGTCGACATTGCTTTTGGCATGGAAAGTCCGCGCAATCGTGATTCGGGGTACAGACTTCTGAGCAGCTGTGACCGCAGTAGAGTGGTTTCCCGCAGGGATGGTCAATATGCTTGCCAGTTAGGCCTTCTACGTTCAGGGCCTGGCAGTTGCCGCACTGGTCCTGGCAAATACGGCCACAGCAAGCCATAACGCCACCGCACGGCATTTGGCAGAATACGTCCGTGGCATCATCTGAGCAGGTCATACGGCGTGAATGCCCGCATCGTGGGAGGGGCTTCAGAACGCGCAAGAGGCAGCGAAGGTTTTCGGGATGATCAATTTGATGGCTGCGAAGTTGGTGTGTTAGGTTCGAATGGGGTAAAGTAAAATCTCAGGCAAACGTACCACCGCATCACTGCCACGTGACCACATCGGAATGGGAAATTGATAGGGCGTTTGCATGGTCCACAAGGAGCTGAGCAAGGCTTGCTGCATGGATGTCCTCCCCTGCACAATCTGATGCAGGGGCGGGTGCACAGAACAGCTCGATGCTGTGGGTCGTCTGGATGACACTTAAGGGGACAAGGATGCCCGCACTTCAGCCGAGAGTCGCAATTTTCGAGGCAGCCTCCTGTCGTGGAGCAAGAGGTTAAATACGCGGCGATTCATTTTAAGGAGCGTTAGCCTTACCATCCGGAGCATGAATGGCGATCTGCCCTGGTATTGATACCTCAATAACAGTGCCAGGATGTCGGCTGCAAGACAAGGGGAAGGCAGGCCCAATTTGCTCATTTCGGCGCAGCTGGTCAATAACTCCAGACCACATCGCACTGCCAGACGCTAGAAGGTCATCTGCGTTGCCTAGGATGTATAGGCCCTCGCGCGCCCGGGACAACGCCACGTTGGCCCGATTGGTTGACTTACGAGGGCAAAAAGTACATCAGCCAGATGGCATCATTTCGAGGGGGACGGACGCACCCTAAGGAATCCAATCTTCCTCCTGGCCGTGGAACCTTCGCCCGAGTTTCGTACAAGTGACAAGATCACAATAGTTCCTTCTTCCCCTGCCCAACGGAGATGCTATTAGTCGTTCCCCATCAGCTCGATGGCTGACACGAACCTTGGAAGTTGTCAACTGTACGCAAGAGACTGCAGGAAAAAATAAGTCGCATGATGTCCACTACACTCGAGGACCGTAATGTATCCTTACACCCGTTGAGCGACCTGCTCAGTAGAGTCTGCTAGGATCTCAGCCGCATCGACATTGTCCTCGTGGTTTATAAGTTGGACTGCGTCCCTCTCATCGATCACGGTGGCAACTTCGCTTGAGAGGAGCTTTCGGACTTTGGCGAGCTGGCCTAAGTACGCGCAAAGAACGACGATGTCCCCTGTTTTTGTGTATTTCCCTTGCCTAGAGAAAGGTCGAGGTAAGTATCGGAGGAAGGCAAAGCAACGTGCGCGGTGGATACTTGAGGAAGTATAGCACAAGATCCTTGATCATCTCGGCCTATCGTAAAGCGTTAGAAAAGGCTTCGGGCCGTCCCCGTTTAACTGCGACAGTACCTCATATGTATTGGTCTTCGAGGCAGAATCGTCTCCGCCACTTGCTTCTGCGTTCCTATGATCCAAGAAAAATACATCCTTTGCCATCCCTCGAACTGAGGGCGGGGTTTGGACCAAGGTGTGATCTTTAAGAGTCGGATAGAGGGTGCATCTGTGGTTGGATTTCAGACTGCTGCACGCGTCGTCGAGAGTTAGCTAGGTTCAGGACCTACCTGACCAAGTCAGCAATCTGAGGACGCATTCGGCGTTGGACATCGAGCTGCGACATAGGCAAGCCCATCGAGGAGAGCCGTTCCATAAGACTCTGATCAAAGCGGAACACCTTTCCTGTGCGCGGATTATCCATCGAAAGCTCTGCAAAAGAGAGATGTAAATAAAGAGCAATCTAGTGAGGGAGGAGTAGCGTAGCTCTGCTTACGGTAATTCTCGATAGTGGGGCGGAGCTGAAGGGGATCGCCGATGAGGATGAGGTGTTCGATGGACGGCACCAAGCCTTTGTATTAAGTTAACAGCACCGTTCTGTCATGATCACGAATTATTTGTACTCACTAGCGAGGATGTGAGCCTCGAGAACTTGACCAGCCTCTTCGACCAGGAGAACCTTTGGGGCGACACTCTGTAGTAGACTGGCGAGTTTAGCAGCGCCTGGTAAATCCGTCATAATCGTAAAATAAACAAAATAACAGGAATAGCAAGCAACCGACCGTTTGTGGTGCAACCAATGAGATCCGCTTTCGACAACACGTCTTGTTTACTCTGACGGTGTGACCGCGGTAAGGTTCACTGAAACCATCGTGGTGGAAATGGTACATACCTGATCCGTGATGTCAGACCATGCAGTCCGGGCCTCGGAATGGCGGGTTTTGAGTCGATCGAATTCGGCCTTCTGAGGGTCCCGCGCGAGCTCCCGAATCTCATTAACCCAGTGGGTGTGGAGCCTCTGTCGTTCCGAAGTCGACATCGACCACACGTCATTGACCTTGAGAAGCTGATCCAGAGGTCGATTCGTCACTGGAATTTGAGGAATGCTATTGAGGCTGAGTTGCGCGAAATGGGCGGTCATGAGAGTTAGCCAATCCTGAGATTCCGAAGGGGCGTCATCCACGGTGTCGTCGTCATCGCTTTCATCCATTCGGAGAACACCATATCCTGGTCTAGATTTCATCCGAGCATTTTGTGTACCTCTAGCTCCCTGCAAGTCGCTTTCTGAAGCGTCCGCAGGTGGTGGCTTGATAAAGGAAATATCCTCTCCAACCTCCCAGAAATCGACCTTCGTACGACGTCGTGGTCCCTCCTTGGATGCCGTTTGCCAATCCTCGGACTCCTTGTAAAGCTGTTCGATCCATGATGGCGGGCTGAGGAGCGAGGAGTACTGCAGGGGATAGGACAGATGTAGATGGTTTCGGAAGTCTTGTTCGTCCGGCCTCTGAGAAACGACTTTGGCCATGAGAGCAGACATCTTCTCTTGAGTATCCATCATTTTAGCATACTCTCGGCTCGCCGACTTATCGGCTTTGGTCCGTGGCCTCGTTCTCATAACCGTCTCTAGGGTGTATTGGGCGACCGTCTCGTCGTCAGACCTCGAACCGAGCCGGATGACCTTCTTGGTCAAGCCCTTATCCAAGACGTGAGTGATTATGTTGTCAAGAGCATGATTTGTGAAAGCGATTAGTAGAATAGGTCTTATGCCGTTTGAGATAAGGACGCGGAGGAGTTCGATACCGGTGAAGCTCTGCAATTCACTGTCAGATGAGCGAGTGGGATGTTTTCGAAGCAGGTACCTTGCCAGTTCCGGGTGGTCTGTTGGCGTCCTTGTCAGTGGTAATACTTGTATGGGAAACTCGTCAAGTTCCTTACCCTTGTATAAGCGAAACCTCCGAAGTGAGGACGTTGACCATGGCATCGGCCTGGCTCGGATCCAACCGGCTCTTGGCTCTGAGCATTTCCCGTGCGTGTTGGACAGAGAGCTCGTCATGGGGCCGCAGGGACAACTTGATCGGGTGTTTCCAGTCGAAGAGGCAGTCGAGCTTGAAAGCGAATCGGGGAGTTACGTAGGCCGGAGGGTCGATGGTGACTGACGACAAATCGCCACTGTCATGGTGAGCAATGTATCGGGAGAACGGGATAGAGGCTGGTGGTCTCGACTTCAACGTGTCGAGGAAAGGACGGATGGATTCGAACATGATCGGCGCTTCAATTAGTAGTTTCGTTCCCTCATCCGACGGACGCCGTTGCTGGAGGGCATTGAGGATTCTAAGTTCGGGTTCGGCGTCGAAGAACGAGACTTTGAGAGAGAGTCTATCCGCAGACTGCTTTGCCGAGCGACGGAGGTCGTCAAGGTTGCTTGTCACCGTGCCGAGATAAAATCGGATGCCTTGAGTACTCGAGTTGGGAGGGATCCAAAGTAAGCCGAGGAGGCCACCCTGCATCAGCCGTTTCTTCCCGACGCTTTCCCAGTACATGGCACGCTTCACGGGAGATTCATCCTGAGCGGGTCCCTGGGGTGTGTCGAAAGTTAAGTCCACTGCGAGTCCTCGTCTGACGTCGCACTCCATGCTTTCAAAATTGACGCCGGTGTACATGCTGAACATCACCGAATCCCATCCAGATGAATTCGCCTTATATAGGCCTCCGGATTTAGCGAGGATGACATCGAGTTGAGTCTTCGGCTTTGAAGGTTGTTCCAAATCATGTAGGACGTGAGAAAGGGAACTGCGAATGGGGGCGCTGCGCAGCAGTATCAGCTACTTGCACAAGTGAAATTAAGTAAGGAACACTGACACCAACTCCTCGCGCAGCAAACGGAACTGAACGTCGATCAATCTCTCCATACTGGAGCCTGGGAGATGATGACGAGCGCCCGGTATGTTTGCGGGAAGGTAAGGCCCAACAGGACAAGTGAGTTCGGCGTGGGTCGGAACGACTTGGATCTTCGAGACGTCTTCTAGATCGTTGTCGTGACGGGGTGCTCCGCCTTCGTGATGCGTACCCGGCCCGTCGTAGGTCATCTGGAGTCCGTCTAAGAGAGCTTGGCTATTTGATTCTCGGATTACCGCGGCACGGCCCAAGTCGGAGCGACGCAGGGTCGAACCTTCCGCACGTTCGACGACTTCGAAGAGTGAGTCTATCGACTTTTTCATCCGGTCCACCGCAAATGCCTTGCCCGAGGATGACCATCCGGCAATGGGGTCCTGGAATGAAGGTGGCGACGTGCAAACCGCGATGGCCCAAGTATTACTCCATTCGACGAGCTTCGTGACCAAAGTAGCGAAGCAAGGGTGCTGAGCGACGGCGTTCTTGAAACGGGTTGCGTACCTATGGAGGAGGCGGTTAGCCAACTGTCGTAGTCTGTTTTTGGTAGAGTCGAAGGACGAACTCATAGAGACATTTGCTAACGACACGGAATACCTGAAGGCCCGAGACAGAGGAGGCGCCATCGCTGAACGAGGCCGCAGCCATGCAAGCCTCGATACACCGTTGCAGGACGCGATCGACTTCGTCGAAGCTATGATCTAGAAGTCCGTAGAGAGCACTAGGAAAGTTGTGTCAGCGGTGCGTTCCCGAAGGGGGTAAATCAACTTACTTGACGTTCTTGCGCAACGTACTCCTAACCACCCATCGCGATGAGAGGTACTGAAAACCTGTCAATGAGAAGGAGCAGAACGGTCGGCTTGATAACTTACTCCAAGTACTGGTAAATAGGCTTTCTGAAAGGAAAGATCACGAGCCTGGACATTGTGGCTGGAGACCGACTTATGAAGGAGGATGTCTTGTATTCGATGAATCGCCTCTCCGTTAGGCTAATTGAAACCCTCGATATGTCAGTAGGTCCTCATTCGACTCATCTCAAGAGACGTACGTCGGCGATTATGGAGAAGAATTCCTTGACAACTTCTTCAGCTTCGAGCGAGGTAGATAAATAGCTATCGACTGACCTGTCCGTTCTCTATATCCTGCAAGTTTGTACGATTAGCTTCGGATGGCTTCGATAACGAAACCACATACCCAATTGCTATTGTACATGTTGGCGCTTCCGAGCATCGCAGCGAATTGATACATCTCCTCATTTGTCTTGAAGCGCGAGTCGTCTTTGATGAATGGTTTGATATGATTATGAACATTGGCTGGAGTGCGAGTGAAAGGCGAGAAACCGTCAGAGAAGGCGTCCACGTATCTTTCGATCAGCCCCTCGTCCAATGGAGTTATCGAAGCGGGTGCGGTAACAGCGGCGGAAGGCTTCGCCGGCGGCGCCGATTTCTGGTCGTGTCGGTCCTTGCATTCAGAACCTCGATTGCATCTACCTGTCTCCCGAAACGTGCGGCAGGCTCCCTTTGGTAAGTTTGCTGTGGACTTGTTTCCTTGGTTGTTCGAAACGGCTGCTCTGCGGCCATTCGGAGCGGAAGAAGACTTTCCATGGGAGGAGTTACCGGCTGGGTTTGTATGCGAGAACTTGCATTTTTTGCCGAATGTGCAGTGGCCTCGTCGAAAATGTTCGCATATGCGCTGATTCTTTGGAGGCATCTTGAAGATGGGGAGAATGGGGGTATTGGAGGCGAGTGGTGCAGCTATTTCAACACCTCGCGCTCACAAAGCGAGGCAATGAATACCTTCATCTCGTCACATTTTGCTTCCGAATGTCCATTTATTTCGAAGTCGAGAGCCTTAGCGGCAACTGTCTCCAGTCTCCGGGCCACCCCCCTCAAACTGGGAGTTTCGTGTCTATTCCTTCCTTAACAGCGAGTCGAAAATGCCCGCAAGGTATTGTTATGCCGAGCTCGGTTGCTCAGTATGCCCTCGCAACCGCACATGTACACCGGCCATGAGAAATTTGGGAGGGCCATGGTTTTCCGTTTTTGGTCAAAGAAAATCATTGGGGTTTTGCAACGTGCCCTTCCTCTCCCCACAAATGGATAAAATCACCCGAGGTGATACCTTCCTGCTGATTAGAGCTTAGAAGAGATGGATCGAGGACCTTGGCTGTTGGGGAGGCCGGCTGGTTCTGGGCAATCGGAAGCAAATGGAGGTCCATTTGGAAGCGCCCATGTCCGATTCCAGGGATGTCGATGGCAGTCTTCTCACTCTCTACAAACTTCGATTCCGGCCTTTCTTTTGGAGTAGGTCTAAGCCGCTTTGAAAAATGTGGTGGATTTGAAGATTGGCTGGCTGTTACAGAGGAAGGTGATTTTGGTGTTTGAGGCCGAGATTTATGATCGAATTTGCAATTAGAGCCTCGATCACATTGACCCGTTTCCCAATAAGAGCGGCAAGTATTTCGAGGAAGGTCGGCAAGTATTTCGAGGAAGTTCGGCAAGTATTTCGAAGGTCGGCAACAAATCTACTTGCTGGGGCGGTCGGCGTTCTGGGAGCTGGCCTCGGCTGCCACGGAGAATGTGATGGATTGAAAGAGTGGCTGGCTGCCACAGAGGCAGGTGCTTCTGGAGTTGGGGTAGAGCGGGCGTGTTCATTTTCGCGAGCGTGAAGGAACTTGCAATTGTCACCGTGGCTGCAGTGGCCGCGTTGGTAGAAGTCGCAAAGACGCCGTTGCTTGGGAGACATTCGCCAGAGTGATGTGAGAGTTAAATCGCCCAAGCTAGAGGCGTGGGGCTCTTGAACGCACATGCTGTCTTATCAACGCCACGCCTGCAACATGTCACGATTCATCTTCGGGGAGGTCCACTTTTTTCCCTAAATGAGAAAACCGGACTCACATGGCCCCCCTGAACCCACTAGGTCATTCTCTCCGACAGTATGGCGGCCTATAGCGTTTGAGTGACTCAAAGCACGTCATCGTCACGGCCTCCCAACTTTGACTTCTTCCTGCGGGGTGCGGGCCTTGAAGCTGAATGTACTTCCGGTCGAAATGGGAAACGGTGGAAAGAACGTTCAATGCAACAGCTGTGTTTCTGGGATTAGGCGTTGAGAGTGCCCTGCGAAGGTTCGACTAGTTAATAGCTTCTCGTGTTCGGAGGCCTGGGGAAGCTGCGGTGGAACAGAAACAGAAGGATCACGTGATTTATGGGGCTGAACCTCACCACTGCAGGACCCTGGGCCTCTGTACACGAACCACCACGTCGACGCCGCCGTTGAAACTATCCAAGTATCTCGTCATGAGCGGTCTAGTTAAACTACACAAGGAAGAAAGGAGAGGACAGTAACAAGTATGATGCAAACACGAATTTAAAACTTGGGCTACGTAGCAGCAGCCAAGCTTGCAAGAGATACGATGAAGCGATCCGGGATTCTCCCTCCTGATGAGGTCACCACTCACCAAAGTCGACGGTAAAGGAATGGCCCCCCGAGCTCAGGTTCTATGTGCATATTTTGTAAGGATTCATTGATGACATATATGCATATGAGGATTCGAGAGTATTCCAAAGGCTTGACAACGACGTTAAGAAAAACCACTAAGCGCCACGACCCCACGCGAAAGGACTCTCCACCATTCCCTCTTCTCTGCCAATGTTCTCGAGATCCATAGCCCGAGTATTCGAAGGGTTGAGGGTATGTGAACTTCCGCCAATGACACTGTTGCATTCTGGACAACGGGACTCTTGTGTCGCACCTCCGCACTATAATTTAACCTTAAGGTCAAAGCGAAGTCAAATGGTTCAGCGTGGATATCTTGCATACCTCGGTGATGACATATGCGTGACCGTTCGGGCATTGATAGAAGTGGCCGCGGGTTTCTAGTATCTACGATCAGTCCTCTTTGTCGGGCCAAATATTAGAGAAGTGTAACTCACTGATTCCCAGGAACCCGCCCATGAGAGCCTTCACGATCTCCCTCTTCTCCGCCTCTGTGATAGGAGTATAGCTTCCGTCAAGTCGCGTGATCAGGGCAGCCCATTTCGCGACAATCGCTTCAGCGGGGGTACCATAGTTGTCTTTGAGCCACTGCTGGTCGGGAAGCCTGAAGTCCATAGCTTCGCGGAAGAGCCGACCGTACTGGTCCATGGTCACTTTGGCCTTGGCGCATCCGTCTCGCACTTCCTTCTTAAGGTTCTCCAACCGCCCAGGAATAAGGTATCGGTCCACACGGTGACTGGAGGCCTGATATTGTGCTTCCATAAGAAAGAGGACGGTTCGGACGACCTGGCGATTGGATTGGGACTTTTGGGCCAGATCAATTGCCATCGACGCGTCGCGCTCGATTGAGTAGATGATGTCCTCAATCATGTCTGCCCAGCGTGATCGGACCTTCTCCGCCACCTTTGCCTTGACCAAGATCTCCGCGACCTTCTGTGCGAGGGTAACCATATGGAACCGAATGTTGAAGGTCAGCCAGCAGGCTTCCACTCGGAATCGCACGTCAGCTTTGGGGGGAGCCGGGAGGCCACAGGCCTTCCTTGCTAGTCCGAGTGCCATATCTGCGTGTGTAATGGTTGCTGGTACGTAATCCGAGTCCTTCAGCTCGGAAAGATATTGCCGGTGAAGGGTGGCGACGGCAGCTTCGTAAGCTCGGACGTGTGAGGAAGTAGTGGCGGCCACTTTAGAAGCATCATCGTAATAGCCGATTAGGCGGCGCGTCGCTTTGATCCAAGCATCTTTGATCACCTTCGGCGTCCCAACCAAATGATGAGATTTCTTGTCGAACCTCTTAGAGGGAACCGGGAGAGACTCGTTCGACCGAATTGTCTTCTTTTCTCGTGCATCCAACTCCTGCTCGGCCTCTCCACCTCCTACGGGAAGTTCGGTCGCTGGTACTTTCGCCAAATCCTTTTCGAGATCTTTACAGAATTTGGCATCGTCAAACTCTGCGATTCTCTGGTGAACGAGCCGCAAAGCACGTTGGCAGGAGGTCGCCACATTCTAAAACGGCGGAATTAGCCATGAGCTTTTACCGGATCCGGGAATCGTCATACCTGTTCTGACATGTCAAGATCGGCTCGCTTGTAAACTCGACCATACCGTAGGCTCTTGATGGGTTCTCGACAATGGGGGCAAGTTGGGGGTCGTTGCAATCCTTGCGGTGGAGGGGCAAGTGACGTCCAGGCATCGTCCTGTCGAGTGTAGTACTTCTCCAGTTCGCAGATACCGTCCAGCGTCTCTACCGTAAAGACGTGACCGCACGTCAGAGTTATGATGAGTTCGTCAAGCTCCTCTCCGTGAGGATCAATTTCGCAAAGCTGCTTCCCCATGATTACATCGACAACCTGATTCTGGGCGGCCTCGTTGGCACAAAGTGGGCAGATCTGCATTTCACAAGGCTCCCCACATACTAGTTCAAGCAAAATTAGACAAGTTCTCCAGTCGTTACTGACGGCGAAGACGTACCTGATGGGCAGCGATGCCCGCATGCCAGGTAGAACTCGCAACGCAAGTCACATGGGAGGCGTGCACATGGCTAATAGGACGGGGCAAGATGTTAGGATAATCTTGACCAGGCTGAACAGACTCATCGACTACCCACCGCTCCGCACACCACAGGACATGGGCCTTGATGTTCACAGACCCACTCGCAGGGATCCATACAAGGAGCACAAGGCACCGTGCACGGAAGAGTACAATTATGGTGTTCGCAACTCTGTCGACATTGGTTTTGGCATGGAAAGTCCGCGCAATCGTGATTCGGGGTACAGACTCCAGAGCAGCTGTGACCGCAGTAGAGTGGTTTTCCGCAGGGATGGTCAGCATGCTTGCCAGTTAGGCCTTCTACGTTCAGGGCCTGGCAGTTGCCGCACTGGTCCTGGCAAATACGGCCACAGCAAGCCATAACGCTACCGCACGGCATTTGGCAGAATACGCCCGTGGCATCATCTGAGCAGGCCATAAGTCGCGAATGCCCGCATCCTGGGAGGGGCTTCTGTACGAGGAAAGAACAGCGAAGGTTTTCGGGATGATCAATTTGATGGCTACCAAGTTGATGTTAGATCCGAATTGGGCCGAGTAACCACTCAGGTAAACGTACCACTGTACCGAGCCCACGTGACCACACGGGAACCGGAAATTGGTAGGGTGATCGCACAGTCCGCAAGGAGCTGAGCAAGGCTTGCTGCATGGGTGTCCTCTCGGGCAGAATTTGACGCAGGGGCCCACGCAGCGAACAGCTCGATGCTGTGGGTCGTCCGGGTGACACTTAAGCGGGCAATGATGCCCGCACTTCAGCCGAGAGTTACAGTCTTCAAGGCAGCCTCCTATCGTGAAGCAAAGGGTTCAACACGCGGTGATTGATTTTAAGGAGCGTTAGCCTTACCATCCGGAGCATGGATGGCGATCTGTCCTGGTTTCGATACTTCAATAGCTGTGCCAGGATGTCGGCTGCAAGACAAGGGGAAGGCAGGCCCAATTTGCTCATTTCGGCGCAGTTGGTCAATGACTCCGGACCACATCGCACTGCCAGACGCTAGAAGGTCATCTGCGTTGCCTAGGATGTATAGGCCCTCTCGCGCGCGGGACAACGCCACGTTGGCCCGATTGGTCGACTTAAGAGGGCAAAAACGCGCATCAGCGAGATGGCATCATTTCAAGGTGGACGGACGCACCTTGAGGAATCCAATCTTCTTCCCCCCCGTAGAACCTTCGCCCGAGTTTCGGACAAGTGACAGAATCACAATAGTTCCTTCTTCACCTGCAAGGACGGGGATGCTATCAGTCGGTTCCCATCAGCTCGACTGCCGAGACGAACCTTGGAAGTTGTCAACCGTACGCAGGAGACTGCAGGAAAAAATAAGTCGCATACGCTCGATGGCGGCAATGTGTGCTTACACCCGTTTCGCCACTTGAACCTGCTCAGTGGAGTCTGTTAAGATTTCGGCCGCATCGGCGTTGTCTTCGTGGTTTATAAGTTGGACTGCATCCCTCTCATCGATCACCGTGGCTACTTCGCTGGCGAGGAACTTTCGGACTTTGGCGAGTTGGCCTAGGTACGCGCATAGAACGACGATGTCCCCTGTTTTGGTGTATTTCCCTTGCCTAGAGAAAGGTCACGGTAAGTATCGGGGGAGGGCGAAGCAAGATGTGTGGTACATACTTGAGGAAGTATAATACAAGATCCTTGATCATCTTGGCCTACCGTTAAGCGTTAGAAAGGCTTCCGGCCGCAAATCATTTAACTGCGACAGTACTTCATATGTATTGGTCTTCGAGGCAGAATCGTCACCGCCACTTTCTTCGGCGTTCCTATGATCCAAGAAAAATACATCCTTTGCCATCCCTCGAACTGAAGGCGGGGTTTGGACCAAAGTGTGATCTTTAAGAGCCGGATAGAGGGTGTGTCTGTAGATGGATTTCAGGCTGCTGCACACGTCGTTGAGAGTTAGCTAGGTTCAGGACCTACCTGACCAAGTCAGCAATCTGAGGACGCATTCGGCGTTGGACATCGAGTTGCGACATATGCAAGCCCATCGAGGAGAGCCGTTCCATAAGACTCTGATCAAAGCGGAATATCTTTCCTGTGCGCGGGTTATCCATCGAAAGCTCTGCAAAAGAGAGATGTAAATAAAGAGCAGCACTCTAGCGAGGCAGGAGTAGGGTAGCTCTGCTTACGGTAATTCTCGATAGTGGGACGGAGCTGAAGGGGATCGCCAATGAGGATGAGGTGTTCGATGGACGGGACCAAGCCTTTGTATTAAGTTAACATCACCGTTCCGTCATGGTCACGAATTATTTGTACTCACTAGCGAGGATGTGAGCCTCGAGAACTTGACCAGCCTCTTCGACCAGGAGAACTTTCGGGGCGACACTCTGTAGTAGACTGGTGAGTTTAGCAGCGCCTGGTAAATTCGCCATGATCGTAAAATAAACAAAATAACAGGAATAGCAAGCAACCGACCGTTGGTGGTGCAGCCAATGAGATCCGCTTTCGACAGCACGTCTTGTTTACCCTGACGATGTGACGGCGTAAGGTTCACTGAAACCATCGTGGTGGAAATGGTACATACCTGATCCTTGATGTCAGACCATGCAGTTCGGGCCTCGGAATGGCGGGCTTTGAGTCGATCGAATTCGGCCTTCTGGGGGTCCCGCGCGAGCTCCCGAACCTCATTAACCCAATGAGTGTGGAGCCTCTGTCGTTCCGAAGTCGACATCGACCACACGTCATTGACCTTGAGAAGCTGATCCAGAGGTCGATTCGTCACTGGTATTTGAGGAATGCTATTGAGGTTGAGTTGCGCGAAATGGGCGGTCATGAGAGTTAGCCAATCCTGAGCTTCCGAAGGGGCATCATCCACGGTGTCGTCGTCATCGTTTTCATCCCGAAGAGCATCATATCTTGGTCTAGATTTCATTCGAGCATTTTGTGTACCTCTAGCTCCCTGCAAGTCGCTTCCTGAAGCGTCCGCAGGTGGTGGCTTGATAAAAGAAATATCCTTTCCACCCGTCCAGAATTCGACCCTCGTAAGCTGTTTTGATCCCTTTTTGGAGGCCGTTTTCCAGTCCTTGGACTCTTCGTAATGCTGTTCGATCCACAAGGGCGGGCTGAAGAGCGAGGAGAACTGCCGGGGATAGGAATGCTGCAGATGGTTCCGAATGTCTTCTTCGTCCGGCCTGACAGCAACAACTTTGGCCATGAGAGCAGACATCTTCTCTTTAGTATCCATCATTTTACCATATTCTCGGCCCGCTGACTTATCGGCTTGGGTCTGTGGTCTCGTTCTCATAATCGTGTCTAGGGTGTATTGGGCAACCGTCTCGTCGTTAGACCTTGAACCCAGCCGGATGACGTTCTTGGTCAAGCCCTTATCCAAGACGTGAGTGATTATGTTGTCGAGCGCATGATTTGTGAAAGCGATTAGTAGAATAGGTCTTATGCCGTTTGAGATAAGGACGCGGAGGAGTTCGACACCGGTGAAGCTCTGCAATTCACTGTCAGATGAGCGAGTGGGATGTTTTCGAAGTAGATACCTTGCCAGTTCCGGGCGGTCTGTGGGTGTCCTGGTCAGCGATAATCATTTTATGGGAAACCCGTAAAGTTCCTTACCCTTGGATAAGCGAGACCTCCGAAGTGAGGACGTTGACCATGGCATCGGCCTGACTCGGATCCAACCGGCTCTTGGCTCTGAGCATTTCCCGTGCGTTTTGGACAGATAGCTCGTCATGGGGTCGCAGGGATAGCTTGATCGGGGGTTTGCAGTCGAAGAGGGAGTCGAGCTTAAAAGCGAACTGGGGAGTTACGTAGGCCGGAGGGTCGATGGTGACCGATGACAAATCGCCACTGTCATGGTGAGCAATGTATCGGGAGAACGGGATAGAGGCTGGTGGTCTCGACTTCAACGTGTCGAGGAAAGGACGGATGGATTCGAACATGATCGGCGCTTCAATTAGTAGTTTCGTTCCCTCATCCGACGGACGCCGTTGCTGGAGGGCATTAAGGATTCTGATGTCGACTTCGGCATCGAAGAACGATACTTTGACAGAGAGTCTATCCGCAGACAGCTTTGCCGAGCGCCGCAGGTCGTCGAGGTTGCTCGTAACCGTGCCGAGATAAAATCGGATGCCTTGAGTATTCGAGTTGGGAGGGATCCAAAGTAAGCCGAGGAGGCCACCCTGCATCAGCCGTCTCTTCCCAACACTTTCCCAGTATATGGCACGCTTCGCGGGAGAGTCATCCTGAGCGCGTCCCTGGGGCGTGTCGAAAGTCAGTTCCACTGCGAGCCCTCGTCTGACGTCGCACTCCATGCTTTTGAACCTGACGCCGGTGTAGATGCTGAACATCACGGAGTCCCATCCCGATGAATTCGACTTATAGAGACCTCCGGATTTAGCGAGGATGACATCGAGTTGAGTCTTCGGCTTTGAAGGTTGTTCCCAATCATGGAGCACATGCGAAAGGGAACTGCGAATAGGGGCGCTGCGTAACAATGTCAGTTACTTGGACCGGTAGAATCGGGGAAGGAACACTGACATCAACTCCTCGCGCAGCAAACGGAATTGAACGTCGATCAATCTCTCCATACTGGAGCCTGGGAGATGATGACGAGCGCCCGGTATGTTTGCAGGAAGGTAAGGCCCAACAGGACAAGTGAGTTCGGCGTGGGTCGGAACGACTTGGATCTTCGAGACGTCTTCTAGATCGTTGTCGTGACGGGGTGCTCCCCCTTCGTGAAGGCTACCCGGCCCGTCGTAGGTCATCTGGAGTCCGTCTAAGAGAGCTTGACTATTTGATTCTCGGTTTATTGCGTCGCGTCCCAAATCGGAGCGACGTAGGGTCGAACCTTCCGCACGTTCGACGACTTCGAAGAGTGAGTCTATCGACTTTTTCATCCGGTCCACCGCAAATGCCTTGCCCGAGGATGACCATCCGGCAATGGGGTCCTGGAATGAAGGAGGTGACGCGCAAACTGCGATGGCCCAAGTATTACTCCATTCGACGAGTTTCGTGACCAGAGTCGCGAAGCAAGGGTGTTGAGCGACGGCGTTCTTGAAACGGGTTGCGTATCTATGGAAGAGACGGTTAGACAACTGTCGTATTCTGTTTTTGGAAGAGTTGAAGGACGAACTCATAGAGACATTTGCTGACAACACGGAATACCTGAAGGCCCGAGACAGCCATGGCGCCATCGCTGAATGAGGCGGCAGCCATGCAAGCCTCGATGCAGCTTTGCAGGACGCGATCGACTTCGTCGAAGCTATGATCTAGAAGTCCGTAGAGAGCACTAGGAAAGTTGTGTCACCAGCGTGTTCCTGAAGGGGTAAATCAACTTACTTGACGTTCTTGCGCAACGTACTTCTAACCACCCATCGTGATGAGAGGTACTAAAAACCTGTCGATGAGAAGGAGTATAACGGTCGGCTTGATAACTTACTCCAAGTACTGGTAAATAGGCTTTCTGAAAGGAAAGATCGTGGGCCTGGATATCGTGACTGGAGACCGACTCATGAAAGAGGATGTCTTGTATTCGATGAATCGCTTCTCCGTTAGGCTAATTAAACCCCTCTATATGTAAGTAGGTCATCATTTGATTCATCTCAAGAGACGTACGTCCGCAATCACGGAGAAGAATTCCTTGATAGCTTATTCAGCTTCGAGCGAGCGGAGTAAATAAATAGCTATCGACTGACCTGTCCGTTCTCTATATCCTGCAAAGTTTGTACGATTAGCTTCGGACGGCTTCGATAACGGAATCACATACCCAGCTGTCGTTGTACATGTTGGCGCTTCCGAGCATAGCAGCGAATTGATACATCTCTTGATTTGTCCTGAAGCGCGATTCGTCTTTGATGAATGGTTTGATTTGATTATGAACAACGTTTGGGGTGAGAGTGAAAGGCGAGAAACCGTCGGAGAAGGCGTCCACGTATCTGTCGACCAGTCCTTCGTCTAATGGAGTCGTCGAAACGGATGCGGTGACGGCGGCGGAAGGCGTCGCCGCCGGCGCCAATTTCTGGTCGTGTCGGTACTTGCATTCATACCCCCGATTGCATCTACCCGTCTCCCAAAACGTGCGGCAGGCTCCCTTTGGTAAGTCGGCTATGAACTTGTTTCCTTGGTTGTTCGGAACGGCTGCTCTGCGGCCATTCGGAGTGGAAGAAGACTTTCCATGGGAGGAGGAGTTACCGGCTGGGTTTGTATGCGAGAACTTGCATTTTTTGCCGTATGAGCACTGGCCTCGTCGAAACTGTTCGCAGACGCGCTGATCCTTTGGAGGCATCTTGAAGATGAGGGGAAGGGGGGTATTGGAGGCGAGTGGTGCAGCTATTTCAACACCTCGCGCTCACAAAGCGAGGCAATGAATGCCTCCATACCGTCACATTTTGCTTCCGAAGGTCCTTTTATTTCCTTTCCAAATCCGGAGCCTCGGTGACAACCGTCTCCAGCCTGCGGCCCCTCTCTCAAAATGAGTTGTTCCTGTACATTCCTTTGTGAAAAGCGAGTCGGCAATATCGGCAAAGTATTATCATGCCGAACTCGGTTGTTCGGTATGCCCTCGCAACCGCACACACCGGCCATGAGAACTTTGGGAGGGCCACAGATTTCCGTTTTTGGGCAAGAGAATCACTCGGGTTTTGCAACGTGCCCTTCCTCTCCCCACACATCGATACCCGAGGTGATACCTTCCTGCTGATTAGAACAAGATTGATCGAGGACCTTGACTGTTGGGAAGGCCGGCTGGTTATGGGCGGCAGTGGGAAGCAGATGGATGTCCGTTTAGAAGCGCCAAAGTCCGATTCCAGGGACGTCGACAGTCTTCCCGCTCTCTACAGACTTTGATTCCGGCCTTTCTTTCGGAATAGGTGACCTTGATACCCAGTTGGATTCCGTAAAACCAGAACTCTTGCACTCGCGTATTCATCTTTACAGGGACTACCAGGCGCAAGCTGGGTATGAAGGGCCACTGCGCCAAATACGCCTTGACGATTCTTGGCACTCTCCCCGCGTCTCATACATGCGTTTTAATTAGCATATTCATCATTGCATTTGTGTTTAGACAGTCTCTCCAGTCTACTCTACAGTCGTTCGATCCCCAATATCAGGTCCATAACGAGTCTGATGCATGTTCATGACATGGTGCAATCACATCACGAAGGGCAGGTTACGCGCCTTGGCCCCACGGCCACGGGTTCGCTGCGACTCCCAAATTACCTGCCAGACTTTCAAAGTCAGTCGCCCGGCTGTTACTAGCGTCTAACGTGTGATCCCCGCCCCCGATCGTTTCTCCACATTCGGGGCAGCGCGATCGTTGCATTGCGCCGCCGCACTACAGCGATTTTCAATTGTAAGTCAAACTGTCCTTAAAGACTAAAGGTACCCTTACCTCGCCAATGACGTAGGGATGGCCATTGCGACACCGATAGAAGTGGCCACGCGTAGCTGAAAGTCGCGTCAACAGAAGTAAGAGGCAAGAGCGAAGAACGAGCAGACGAACCAATGGGAAGCTCCCGATTGTTTCCTTGCGCAAGAGCCTGGATAATTTGTCTCTTCTCCTCGTCTGACAAGCCGAACGAGGTCTCTTGGATCTGGGTCTTGAGCCTAACCCATCCGTCCACAATTTCCTCGGCCGGTTGAACAAAGTTCTCGTACGCCCACGTCTGGTCATCAGGATGGCCACCCATCTTCTCCATGAACGTCCTTCTTCTGCTTTCGATGGTTTGCTTAGCCTTAATACATCCTGCCTCGGCTTTTTCTATGAGACCTCGAACGGTAGCTGGGTTCCTCTCTCTCGGACCCAAACTGGTGGCCTTGACGGCGAAGGCTTGCCACTCCGCCCGCATGAGCAACAAGGCCGAGCGAAGCACCTGGCGTTGTGATTGCGATTCCTCGGAAAGGTCGATGGCTCGTTGCGCATCATGTTGCACACAGTCCATAAGGAAACTGTTGAAGGCACGGAGTCCTTCAACGATGCGGGAGTTGCGAAGGTTTGGATGGAGGGTAAGGGATTCGATCATCGCTGCGACCTTGAATCGGACGTCTATTGTCGTCCAGAAGGCTTCGACCCGGAAGCGAAGGTGAGCTTTAGGAGGAGCTGGAAATCCTGATGCCGCCTTCGCTTTCAATAAGGCGAACTCTTGGAACGGGATGTTGTTGATTGGGATAATCTCTCCGTCGGCGAGCTGCTGGCTGTAATACCGATTGAGCTCTGACACTGCTGCGTCGTAGGTGCGGAGAAGGGGGAATCGTTCCTGAGAGATGGTGACGGCGGCACTGTATGCGGTTACAAGGTGCCGGATGCGCTTGTTCCAAGCTCTGCCCGCGGCTACTGAGAAACCGAACCGTCTCCAAGTCTTGCCACATATAGCCTCTGGATCGATCGGGAAGAGAGACTTCGAGGCAATGAATTCGGACTTGGCTACTTCAGCTGGCGCTGGTTCATCCTCATTGGCATCGTCCTCCGGTTCGCGGATAGTCTCCCCAACAAAGGCCTGCGCGAGCGTCCCGCTCTCGGCCTCAAGGTCGAACTCCCGAACGCTCTTTTCGGCTTCCTGAAGTGCACGACGGGAAGAATTCGCAACATTCTGGTAACCCAATTGAGCCATTCGGTCAGAGAATTAAGATATGGCATAAGGGCATGAGCATCACCTGTTCAGCCATGTCTAGATCTGCTCTCTTTTGAATCCTCCCATATCGCTTGGTGCTAACCGGTCCTCGACAAAGCGGACAAGCTAGAGACTTCTGTATGTCCGTCGGCGTTGGAGCAAGTCCTGACCAAACTCCATCTCGGCGAATGTAGTAGCTGTTGATGTCACAGTGGCCGTCAAGGGTCTCGACAGTAAATGTATGCCGACATGGAAGCGTGACAAGTATGTCTGCAAGGTCGTCGCTGTTCGGGTCGATTTCGCTCATCTTCGTGCCCATGATGAGGTCGACGAGTTGATCTTGCTCGACCTCGGAAGCGCAAGTGGGACAAATTTGCAAATCGCATGGTTCACCGCAAACTATTCGGGCGGTTAGCATCTGGACTAGAGGCGAATAGCCGAGCAGCTCGGGACTTACGCGAAGGACATGGATGGTTGCAGCGCGGGAGACGGTTCTGACACCGGTGGTCGCAAGGAAGTCGGTTACAGGGCTGCATGACGTGGTGATCAGCGTGAAACCATGAACTGAATTCGACACCAGGCAGATTAACTCACGGCACCACATACTACAAGGCAGATTTGATGATCGCATTGCCAGTTGCATGGCTCGAGGCAAGGGGGACAAGGGGCCGAGCATGGTTTGTTGCATCTCCGGTGTGAACACTGTTGGCGACATTGAGCATTGCATGTGGTCGTTGAACAGTCGTGGTCGCTGGAACAAAGTGACGAGCAAGAATGCTGGCAATGCAAGGCTTTTCCACACGTGTGCGGAGCGTGATTTTGTCGGAGTGTTCGATTTTCGGGGTTCAATAGCTGACATTGGCCGCAAAGGGACTTGCAAGACTTCCCGCAGCATCCCATTTGTCCCGAACATCGAGCGGTGCATTGAATTGTGGAGGGGTCTGCAGAGCATTCCATATTGGCCTCGTGTTCGCAGTAAGCAAGCTTCGACCGGATGATTGTCCGACATAGAATTTTTTCCGGACTGTCAAGCTCATGGCTACAAACGATGGGAGGTTCAGCCGTTTGTAGCATTCCAAACAAGTTCACTCGGCTCACCATCGGACTTGATTTACATGCCCACACGGGAGAGTGATGGCTGCTGGATACTGACAAGGACGACACGGGACGGAACAGCGGCCAGGACAAGGATGGGACCTGGGACACAGTAATGGACAAGGGCTGGAGCATTCTGCAAACCGGTGTTCTCGGTCATCGGCATGGCATTTCGATGGACACATGTGCCCGCAACCAAGTTGTGCAGCGCAGGGACGTAAACATCCACCTAAGTAAAGTGTCAAAATCTGCTTCGCAGGTTAGAGCTAGATGAAAATACCGTCTGGGGAGATCTGGGATAGTTGGCCTGGTTCCGACGCAATGTTTATGGTGTCTGGGTGCAAGTAACAAGAAATGGGGATTCCGGGACCGATTTGATCGCGTTGCTTCAGCTCTGCGACTACGCCTCTCCACATCTTGCTCTGGCGACAGAGGTCTTCTGAGTTTCCTAGAATATACAGCCCTTCCTTGGCCCGCGAGAGTGCGACGTTGGTCCGGTTCTCGGACTAAGCGGAGGACTGATTAGTCAGCGCCACAACCCAAATATGCTTGACACCTACATTCAGGAATCCGACATTTCGGCCACGAGCTGGAGTTTGACCCGAGTTTCTTACAAGAGAGAGGATCACTATTGTCCCTTCTTCACCTGGGCGGGAAATTGACCGAGGTAAGGTGTGGTAATCAGCGTGTTGTGTGAAGTTCTCGCACCTTGGAAATTATCGATCGTGCGTAGAATACTAGGCGCGAATCGATGTTAGCGAGGAAACTCCGAGACGCTCAGTCTGGTCAATGTGGCGTACACTTGGTTAGATACTTTGACATGCCGTGCGGCGACGGCATCGGCCATAAGCTCGTCATTTCCGTCCAGGTCGAATAATTGCTCAGCGTCACGTTCATCAATGACTGTTGTCACCTCCGCTGACAAAGCTTTTCGTATCTCTAGGAGTTGACCCAAGTAGGCACATAGCACAATGATATCACCCTTTTGAGAGTAGCAACCTTGACTAAAAGCTGAGGTGGTCAGTTTCCGTCCGCTTCTCACCATGGGAATTCTCACCGCAAGAAATGCATGACCAGGTCCTTCACCATACGGACCTGTCATAATATTTGTTAGCGGCCAGTGAACATCAACCGTTCTAAAAGAAAATGGTTACTTCATAGAGGTTGGTCTTTGAAACGAGGTCCTCGTTGTTCCCCTCTTCAGCGTGGCGGTGATCCAGGAAGAATACGTTTGTAGTCATTCCGCGAACAGGAGGATAGTTTGATACGATTTCATTATCCTCTAGCTTTGGATATAGCGTTTTCCTGAAACCGAGAGACCAATCGGCATCTGTATTTAGACTTCATGTATGAGTGAGAATGACTTACCGCACCAAATCAGCTATGCTAGGACGCATCCGTCGCTGCACCTCCAATTGAGACATAGAGAGTCCCATTCGTGACAATCTCTCAATCAGAGATTCGTCAAAGCGATAGAGATGGCCTGAACGAGGGTTGTCCAACGAGAGCTCTGCCACACGAGGGTCATAAGCGTCTGTTGATAGTGGACGCTGGTGAGACACTCACTGAAGTTTGCCAGAGAAGGGCGTAACTGGAGCGGGTCGCCAATCAAGATCATGTGTTCAATTGTGCCAACAAGACCTGAAAGGCGATCTCAGTAACGGATTCCAGTATCGGTCGTCCATCTGCAAAGCTTACTCGCGAGAATGTGTGCTTCGAGGACTTGACCAGCTTCTTCTACAAGCAGGACCTTTGGTTTCACCCCGGATAGGAGCGAAGTCAAGCTCTTTGCTGCCCCTATTACCATAGCCATTAACTCGACATCTTACAAGCTTCTGGGTCAACCCAGGACAAACCTGTAGTTGTGCATCCGATGATTTGGGCTCGAGAGAGAACTGCATGTTTTGCCTGCAAGATACATCAGAATGATAATCATTTACATGAACATCGGTCACTAACCGCGTTGAGCGACTCTTCTCGAAGTGTCCGAGCTTCCTCTAATCGCCCCTTGAGGCGATCGAACTCCGCCATTTGCACGACCCTGGCTTCTGTCCGAACTTCGTTCGTCCAATGCGCGCAGATGACTTGCCTCTCCTCCCAACTCATCCTCCACACCCTGGGATCATCCAACAGAGCTTGAATATCTCGTCGCCCTGCCGGAAGAGTAGGTACTTCTGTGATTCCTATCTTGCGGAAGTACCGCAGTTTGTCAAGCAGCCATGCGTCGGCTACGGTCCTGACGGGGGGATCTCCACGGAGAGCAGCGCCGTCGCCTTGAGGGTCACGTGACAGAATGGCATAACGGCCTCTCCCTGTCTGGCCTTGAGATGAGCCTGAATGGATGATAGGCCGTGCTCCGTCGGCAGGTGGAGTGATGAGTGTCAAGTCCTTTCCTTTAGACCAGTAATCCATCAAGGTATCGACCTGTCCGTCGGCATCTTGAAACCCGGCGAACTCCTCGAACGTATGTTGTATCCAGTATGGCGGATTCTGGAGGTCTTCAAAGTGATCAGGGTGATGAAGTAGCAAGTAGTCGTCGAGAGGTAGTTGGGCCGCGTCGATTTTGACGATTTCGTCCATGAGCGCCGACATTGCTTCTTGGACCTCGCGCATCGTTTGTAGGTGTCTCCATGCCGCATTGCGATCGGTCCTAGTTGATTCCTCAGACTTCACGAGTGTGTCGAGTAAACAGGCGTCGGCAACAAAGTCATCGGTTGCCTTGGCAAAACCAAGCCGTACGACCTTGCGGGTGATCTCGTCTTCAAGGACTTTGCGGAGAATGTGATCAAGGGCATGGTTGGTATAGGCGATAAGAAGGATTGGACCAATATTATTGGTTGTGAGTATTCGAAGAAGTTCGATGCCTGTGAAACTCTACAAAGGGACAACATATAAGCGCGTGTGACGGCCACCCGAAATTGGAGGCTCACTTTCCCCGTCCCGGGTGGACTAAGCAACAGATAATATGTTAGTCGGCAACGAACACGGGGGAAGATTAACGCACCCTTGTATAAGAGAAACCTCGGACGTCAAGGCATCAACGATTGCGTCCGCCTGGCTCGGGTCAAGCCCACTGTCAGTTTTGAGTTCCTCCCGCACATTGTAAACCGAGTCCGCGTCGCCAGGTCGAAGTCGTAAATCCTTCGTTCCCTTCCAAAGACATCCGAGATTGAGCTCAAACCCGGGCCTTGTTGCGTAGGTGGGCGGCGAAATGGTTGTTTCCTTGAGGGTCCCGGATTCGGGGTGGGCAAGGTAGCGAGCAAGTGGGACGGATGATGGCTCGCGAGCCTGGAGAGCATCGAGGAAGGGTCGGATGGATTCGAAGAGAACCGGCGCTTCTACAAGAAGCATAGTGTCCTCTCCGATGGCATTCCTTGCTTGCATGAGACGGAGGAGCCTCTGTTCTGCCTCACCATCAAAGAATGCAACGTCGATTTCGACTCGTCCTTCGAGCTTTTTCGCGGACTCAACGAGCTCCTTCAGGCCGCTGGAAACAACGCCCAGGTAAATACGCGTACTCCCGGAAGAGCTCCACAGTAGGGCGACCAGTCCTCCTTGAACAAGACGTTTCCGACCTGCGTTCTCCCAATATTGAACCCGCTTGGAGGCTTCAGCACGACGAGCGCGCGGCGATGGGCCATTGAGGGATATCTTGCAGCACAAGCCTCGTCTGAGGTCGCACTCCAATTTTTCCGCGCGAACTTCGGCATAGACCGTGAATGAAGGGGAGTGTCCATCAAGCGACTTGTATAGTCCGCCGCCGCGAGAAAGTAGTTCATGAAGTCGGGTAACTGTCCCTGCGGGTTGACGAAGATCTTCGAGAACCTGGGATATTGATGATCGGATCGGTGCTCTAAGGGTTGCGGTTAGCCAGGACCGTGTTAAGAGTCCTAACTCCAGGCACTTACAGCAACTCCTCGCGCAGCAGACGAAATTGGATGTCGAGCAAACGGTCCATGCTTTGCGGTGGAAGATGATGAGGAGCACCAGGGAAATTTGCAGGAAGGAATGGAGCGAAAGGGGAACAGAGTTCGTCGTGAGTGGGTGCGATTCTGATCTCCGCAATGCTCTCCAAGTCGTTGTCGTGGCGTGGACCATCCTCTCTTAGCTCTCCGGGACCTTCGTAGGACAGAGAGAGACCGATAAGGGAAGCCAGTTGACCTTCCGCTAAGTTGCGTGAATGAAGCTCTCTCGGCCGTTCTGTCAAACGTCTGGTAGTCCTCTCCGCGCGGTCCACCACATCCTCGAGCGCCTCCAGCGGTCTACGCAGTTGCTTGACGGTGAATTCACGGTTGCGGATATCGGCCGTCGTCAATGGGTCATTGAAGTCGGGATTGATGCTCTCAACACTTGCGGACCAGGACGTGAACCAGCCACTAAGTTTCTTGACTAGGGGGCTGAATTCAGGGTGCCGACTAACGGCGGTCTTAAATCGCGTGCAATATCTAAGCAGAGCGTTAGTGCCCGCCCAAAAGTTTACAGAATTTACGCACTCGTAAAGGACAGATGTGATTGTCTTAAAGACGGAGGAGCCGGACAGCTGAGGTGCTTTAAATGACTTGCTGGTGATGAGATCGTCCATACATCTCGTCAGAACGGCTGCGAAGCGATTGAAGTCCACATCCAATAGTCCGTAGAGTGCACTATATCAAACATTTTAACACAACGCCCATATATAATACACGCCACGTACTTGACATGATGATGATATGTGCTCCGCGTTACCGAATCGGAAGCAAAGTACTAGCGGGGGAGTTGTGTGAGCCACGAATGCGTAACAAGCATATCAATAGCGTTACCGCGATCAAGGGTAAATACCCGCTTTGAAAAGACAATGATGGGAGCATGCCTTGCTGACGAAAGCGAAGCGAATTTGGTTGGGGATCGGTTGAAATGTGCTCGAAACGTATGATCTCCCCGACGCGAAGTAAACCACTCCCACCGGGCTGCGAGGGACAACAGCTGAATGAGATTGAAGCAAAAAGAGGTAGGCGAGGAAAATACCTCGGCAATAGTATGCAAAAACGTCTACGTGAGATATTGCTGTCAGATGGGAGGGTGGAGAAAGCAATGACCGCCCCACTAACCTGAGTGTCCGCTAGGGTCTAAGAGGCGATAATTTGATTAAGAATACAGCTCGTAGTATTACCTGATGTCTACGAGGCACTTACCCACTTCCCGCTCGTTGACGACGCGCTCACCACAGCATCCACAAAACGTTGCATCACCGCCGGGCGTGAAAACTGGAAACTTGGGTGTAGGCAGGTATTGAGAAAGTTGTGCACTTCAGCAGGACCGACTATCGCATTGATGTGAGGTTGACCGGTAGAAGAATTTGGATCGACCGGAGTTGACTGGTCTGGTTCAGTGGTGTTGGTCGCGTCTGGGGCGGTTGACGATGGAATGTGTTTACGGCGGCATTCGAAACCCCAAGGACACTCTCCTGTTTCCCAAAAGGTCTTGCATGCGTTATAGGGTCGCGAGGTTGATGAGGATTCTGACGAAGCGTTGCTGGCGGCGGTGTGGGAGGTGTGTGGAGCAGGAGGCGCTCCCCGACCTCGACCGCGCCCGGCCCCCGCAGCTCCTGGAGGTCCAATATGAAGGAACTTGCAGCTAGCTCCAAACCTACAACCTCCGCTTTGATGAAAACGACAAGGCGGCTTTCTGTTCTCTAGGTTGTTGCTCATCGCAGTGAGAGAGAGAAGTTAGAGTCCAAGAGATGTGCAACTGAAACTACAACGTCAGTTTATATCAGTGGTGCGGAACAATGTGATAGACGCTCATATACCTTTGTAACACCTTTGTAACAGTGCGTGGAGGTCCTTAAAATTTCCTTTTCGAGAATAGTTCGCCAACCTCGCGGAACGTGGCATGCCATCATCGAAGGTCCGCACATAACCATTTTCAGAAGTAAACCGATCAGCTGAACGACGCTTCCAGCGGGAAGTAACGTTCGAAAGGGGGAGTGTGATGTCGTGATGAGCGTTCAAACGAGGACCAAACAAATCCGTTATCCCCGCCTATACCCGAAAGTTCGCCAAACCAAATCTCAGCGTTTTGACTTATCATCTACTAACAACCTTTTATGCGACTAGAAATCGAATCCCTGGGATCTAAATACTTCAACATCCCCCTTATTCGTTAAGTCGACAAGATCTTGCCGACCCTGTGAGAGGTCGCCGAGGAAGTGTCAAAGGAGACTCCACAAGAACAGAACGTCGAAGCTGCACGCACCATTGATTCAAAGGCCTTTCGCAGTGTCTTCCAAAGTTGCTCACTCTTGTCTGCGTTCAAGTCGGGCGGAGGAACTCCACCGCTAGTGGTCTTCTGGCTAGAGAGTGCTGAGAGGAAGTGCTCCGCTGCTTCTTTATGGGCTCCAATGTTGAGACCTAAGCGTGATTCCAAAAGTCAGTGACCCAAATCATCTTGCAGCCTAGTTCATAGAAGTACATACAGGCTACACCAACGTTAAAGATGGCTCTGGTGTAGGTAGGACGAAGCCGAAGAGCCTCGCGATAGACGTTTAGAGCTTCCTCTGGTTTAGATCCATTCGACAGGCAAGAACCCAACCTGTTCCAGAGCAGGTAATCCTAAAGGATAGCAAACACGTTAGGAGATATCTGGTACCTGCGGACTTCTTCGACTTACATCGGGTCGTGCCCAGAGTGCACTTTCGAAACAATCTTTCGCTTTGTCGTACGCGTTCTCGGTATAGTACAAGATACCAAGACCAACTTGCACGTCCGGATCGTTCTTCCCTTCCGCGTGTAATCTTTGAGCGACCGACAAGAAGGCGTTTGTGATGACCTGGCGACCATGCCAGGGTGACTTGATCTGTTCTAGAGGCGCGTCGGGATACCTGGCCACAAGCCAATCTCTGAGAGTGACGTTCGCAGCTGTCTCATAGGATTCGTTCGTATAAGACACAGCCAGTGACTGGAGGAGAAGAAGTCAGCCAGCAGCTCTCCCAAAGTGCTGTCCAAAAATCCTTGCGAGCATACCAGCATGCCTGGGCCCACGGCTCCCGCTTCTTTGGCAATTTTGACACCTTGTCGCAGAGCCAAGAGGCCGAGATCTTCCCGTTCATCCATGCTCCTCGTTTCGCCAAGCAGAATCCACGTCTCGTATCCTCCTTCACCCAGCTCGCCTTTCTGAATTGCAGCTTCCAACATCAACGCAGCTTCCGATAACAAGCCGTTATTTGCAAGGTATTCCTTCGCTCGGGCTAGAAGGGTCCCTTGAGGAGCGGCCAAGTTCGGGTTGTTTTGTTCTGCGTGGCAGGAAGAAAGCCCCAAGTGAATGCACGCTCACGCTTGCTGATATATCCGACGTCAAGGGGAGACGTACCAAAAGTATACTCAGGAAGGTTCGGGACACCAAGAGGATCGAAGAACGGCCTGTCCGTATCTTGTCTCTCGTTCATGTCTGCCGTGAGTCCTCGACCATAACGCTGCTCCCAAGCTCGTTGGATATCTGCTCCGTAATCGAAATCTGCATCACGTAAACCCTCGATCTCCTCGCGGTGAGATTGAAGAACCTGTTGATAGTCGGATTCCCATTTGGCTATTTCTTCTAGGTCCTTAGAGGGTGGGTGGAGACTCTGATTCCAGATCCTAAACACAGTCCAGTTAATCGCCGAAGTTGCGTAACAATCGAATGTTATAGCCAAGTGGGGTGCCCTTACTTCTCAAAGTCACGCATATAATCGGGGTGGCCTTCGAACTCCGCCATCCGCTGGGCCTCGTCCCGGGCAGCAAGGGCCTTGAATCTTTCCTCCAGGTCGTCGACATCGGCCTTGGCCTTTCCTTTCCCCTTGACGTCTTCCTCAGACACTTTGGAAAATTCCTGATCCCAGTCGAGCTGAGGTTGATGGCTGGTCTGGGCCGAATTCAAGGACGAGTACATTGGCATCATCCGCGGCCCCGAGAAACCTCCTTCGGATCGAGCATCAGGAATTAAAACCGACTAGTTTGGGAATGCGAAGGATGCGCGACTCACCGTACATACCCATCCCCATAGACATGCTGGGCATCCCCAGCCGCGCCTGAGCAAGCTCTGAGGGTACTGGTGCTTGTGATGAGGAAGTACCGCGATTCCAGGCTTCCGCCAACCCATTGGGAGCCGGAACGGCTCCTCTAGCCCAGGCGTCTTGAAGAGCAGCGTTTCCTGTTTCAACAGGCGCACCAAGCTGCGGGGAAGGCCCCATTTGTACGGAGGCATGCACATTCGGTGCGGCAAATGGCAACCTTTGGAGCGGCGTAGGCGCAGCTGCCTGCCCACCTTCGAAAAACTGCCGAGCCATAGCGACATCCGCGGCGTTGGGAGCGGCCGTAGTGGAGGTAGGGAGATGCTGGAGCTATTCAGACGGCGGCTCGATGAGTACCCAGTCCGGATGACAATCTGGAAGAGTATTCTGACCCTTGACCCGGAAGCAGACGGTCCTACGCGATCCTAAATGACGGGCGGGTCAGACGGTCGCTCGTGCGTTCGAGAGAACGAAATGAATTGCCTACCTTCTGTAGCGAGCGATCTGCCTCAGCATGCTTGACCATCTGGGACAGCGCATTGACGGGACCGCAGTCTGCGCCGGAAACGAGAGCGTTGAATGACATAAAAAGAGTAAATGTAAGGTGGGTGTCGAGTTACGAAGGAGGGATCAAAGACGAGGGTGGTGAGCAGAAGGATGGAAATCGCAATGCTGCCGAGTTGTGTTCCTGACTGATGGTCGTCGGCTACACACGATGCCCGACGGACCCCGGTTTGACAATCACGAGCAAACATGGATGCTTCGGCGCTCCTCAGAGTGAGAGGCAAGATCAAAGACACAAGGTGAGGACGAGCGCTCGACAGTATTGGTGAGGTCGCGGAGGCATTGCAATCCGCGAGCACAAGCTCCTTCAGTCTGTCTGGAAGACATTAATGTATTGAACTCTAGTGAAGACTACGCCGCGCTCTTCCATCATACTTATCAAAACATGATCTTGAGATGAGATCCATGAGATTTGAAATAAAGAACAGCCCTGCCCGTGTGGCTTGCGCAGAGGCACGTGCTACTGAGTTTCTAGTATCTAGCGCGCAACCGTCTTCCACCGTTCCCGGGCTCGAAATGAACTGACAATTGGTAGCGAAAATCTCAGCAATTGTTTCATGACCATAGCAATGGCCTTCTGTCACCACGGCTCTCTCTTCTATTGCAGTGAAACTAGGGGGAAAGCATATCCGTTCCGTCCCAAGATTCCGGCTCACGTCCCATCGAATCGAAGCTCCACCTCGTTTGGCCCGGTTTCTCACCCCCAGCCACGGGAACTTTGAGTACGTACAAACCTAACATACATACCACGAAACTATGCATCTAGCGGCTAGTAGGTTAACTTGCATGCGGCTACCTCATCCATTGGAAAGCGTTGTATACCCGCACACCCGGATCCAAGACATGCCTCAGAAGATCTGGCGAACTTCGGTAATCTGCCCCAATGCAGCTATATTTCGCAAAGACCAACCTAAATGAATAGGTTTCGGGCCGATGGGTGTTGTTGGAAGATAGCGAGACCAGTACTCGATAGTCGTAGATTGATTCCCAAGCTTGCGAGTGGCGAATATCCATGCCGTCGCAAAGCAGGAGGGACGAAAGGTCAAGTGATCCTCAAATGAACAAAATCTTCTCTGCGCTATTGGGCTACACGCTTGAGATCCCCTCGAGTTCGCTGAGCCGGTAAGGTCGTGCGAGAAGACGTAAAAGGTTAGAATTGGGGTGAGACCAAGATGAAAGTCGGGGCGGTACGAACACGTTCCAAGGTTCCGCATTCCGCCAAAATAGAATTAATTGATGCAAGGAAGCCCAAAGTCAAGCTGGCGGCGCAACCCTTCTGGTGAGGTTTCATTTCAACAGGGATGAGGGTGTACGTTTAAGCCACTGGAAGGTGTTATGCAGCATCGAGCTTTCCGGGAGAGCCATCAAAGATCTTGGGTATTTGCGGTGTTCGGTGTTTATGAGCGTCTCAGGCGTGCCCCCAATAGATTTGGGCGCAGGCACCGGATGCAAATCACGTTTGTGCGCGAGTCGGTGTGTTTGGCCTCAAGCTAACAAAGTTCACGCTAGCTCTCCTACAGCGTCTCCAGAGATAGAGGTGACCTCGTTTGCTTTGCGGTAAAGGCGAGTCACAGGTAATGACCGAGTTGGTAGTTTTGCAACACATTACTGTCACGGTTGTTTCAGACTTTTCTCCTTGTCCACCGATCAAAAATGCTAGCTGAAGGCGATAATCGACCTTAGACATTCGTATCTCCGAATGGTAGCCGTGTCGAAGCGGTGGGCGTGGGTTACAGGAGGCCATGTAACAACCAACACCCGCGCCCACGACACCGAGGACAAGGACGGCCAAACTACCAACTCGCACAAGACTGGAGAGCGCCGGTAACTGAGCATATAAGGAAGAGACAAGTCAAATAATGTCCGGCGTCTTCGCTTCTCAAGATACCCAAAGTCGTCTCCCTACAGGCCTTCCCATCCACCCCCCGTCGCATCCTCAGTGAAACCTTTCCAACATGTCCAGCTCTTTCTCCCACACCCATCCTCCAGTCGTGCGATCCCGTCATGAAGTGGATTTTCATCAATCGAATCCAACCTCTGGCACCGCACCAAATAACCACGCTGTAGGAGAAGACGTCGACGGGCATCCGATATGGGAGGAAACGGACACCCAAAGAGTTGAACGACGAGTTCGAGACCTGGTGAAAACCGTAAAACAATTTTTACGATACTGGCCTCTGAGGATTGGGTGGGCGGACCAAGACGATGCAACCCCTTCTCAGCCGGGAAGGCGGCCTCCAAGGGGACTCTACTCGAGACCTAGTCACTCTTCCGCCCCTATCGTCCAGATACCGGCACCACCTTATACACCACCACCCCCGTACTCCCGGGGGACATTCGAAAATATTCTATCAAACTTTCTCGGAAGCTCGGAAGAGAGCGACCCTGGCCAAGCCGGCCAGACCGATGAAGTTTGACCGGGCGGCAGTAAGGTTTGCAAGAGCCCGGGGAAGCGCAAGAAGAATCACCACTCCGTCGGCAATGGAGTTAAACTAAGTGTTTGGGCTACCTCTAGCCGTTGGAGCCATGTAGAGGGTTGGGAGAGTTTGTCTGAGATGTAGCTGACGTGGTTGGATGGATTGGCGAGCGCTGCCGTCACAGCCGAATCATTTGAACAATAGCACTTTGAGATGGTTCCCGAGATTGCTAGTACATCTTGTTCTTTAACCGAGTCACTCCTTTAGTTATGTTGCATGTTCTCTAAGGTGTATGTCTTTATGATAGCGAAGTTCAGGTTTTAGGGGATGAGTCGCGGTTAGAACTTGGATCGCTGAGAACGGGGGTACCCCGGAAGCCGTTGATTCAGCCCGACAATCCCCATTAAGAGTGCTCCGAATAATCAATCCATCCCTTTTGATTTAGGTCGATGCAACACCTGAAGGCCTGCTATCAGTCCTTCACATCAAAACACGAGTATTCTAGTTTCTAGCTAGAAAGAACGACCCTTGCAGATTACCTTTGCATTTTCCGAGAATCCGATGACATGTAGTTAACTACTGAAGCGCGAAGAGCAACAATATCATGATTTACTATTCAGTTGCCGGTGCTTCCTAGTTCGTATTCGCCACATGGGTCTTGTGTGCCTGGCTCTGCCGGCCCGCCTGTTTCCTTAAAGTGGCGTGGGAAGTCGTACTTTGGGGGGAATAAGTCTCCCGAGGCGTTCTGACGCCAGTTTACTCTCAGTAATACGCTCTCGCTCGTCAACACCAAGCTTCGCCAATGAATTCCAATTGCCAAAGTACAAGGTTTTGCAAAATTCTCTTTATTTTCACTGAAAGCGACAGCAGTAGGCATAGAATAAAGCTCTTTCGCATGCACACTCGATCTGAGCTCCTCGACTGCCGAGGTCCCGAACATATCACGCAGGTCATCAAATTTGCCTCAGATTCTGACGCTGAACTTGTCGAGGGACTTCTGTTGGGCCCATGCCTATATATAAAAATCTTAGGAAGGAACGCGTTCCGTGCAGTTACGGCGTGGTCAAGGTTCGTGAAGGGTGACCACTTGCACGTGGTTTTGATCGAGAACGCTATTTCTGTGGAGCCTTGTTCCAGAGCAGGAGAACACGGTTGGGGTGAATCTTGCGATATCTTCTTGGTGCGTACCTCTCACTCAGGAACCGCCGGGCCAGACCGCCCAGCGAGAAAGGCATCGGTGCCCGCCAAAGAGCAAGGTAGATCCTCATCGTCGCTTAATAACTTGACTGAGCCTCCTACCTTTTCTCCCGGACTCGATTTTTCACTACAGCAAAGCAGGCGGACGATGTTCTTTTCGAGACAGCGCATTGACCGGACCGCAGTCTGCGCCGGAAACGAGAGCGATGAATGACATCAAAGGAGTACGATGGAGGGATCAAGACGAGGGTGGTTAGCAAAGGATGGAAATCACAATGGTGCAGATTGCGATCCCGGCTGATGGTCGTCGGCTATATACACTATACCCGATACCCCTTTTTGTGCCAACAACACGAGCAACACGGACGAGTGAAAGAAAATAGGCTCACGGATGTAAGCCCCTTAGCTCCGGTGCAAGCTCCTCCGTCTCGACGACCTTGTATTCACGATAGCTCCCTATATACGAAACGTGGTATCACGAAAATTCACATGGTAGTCTGTGTAGTAGTATAGTACCCAGATCCGCGCTCTGCCCCATAGTGTTATGTTCGGGGGAAGGGCTATCGTGGAAAGTTTGCCGGAGGGAGTAGGCGGCTCCTTGGTGCAAGGCTCTCACCTTCATCCTGGCTCGTGCCACCAGCGTAATTGGCAGGAATGCCGGAAAATAGTTATGATACAGTTCGTACTAATGAAGTGAGTTGTATCTCCGGAGTGGTGAGGGAGGAAAAGGGCTAGGAAGTCACCCCCTCAACGCGCGCACTTTGTCGTAAGCCCCTTCTAGCGAAGGTGCTCCGCCTCCGGAGCGGGGGCTTACGTGTGAACCTAAGAGAAAAGACACAAAGTGAATACGAGCATTTGACCGTATATCTTCTTCTGAGTTTTTAGCGTATAGTGAGGTCGCGGAGGCCTTGCTATCTGCGAGCAGAATTCAAGCTCCTTAGTCCTTAGTCTGTCTCATGGAAGACGATGGATTTGACTTTGAGGGAACACACGCACTTCCACCGTGGTCAGATTCATGAGATTCATGAGATTCTTTTCCATTTGAAAAAAAAGACGGCCTGCCCGTGTGGCTTGTTAGAGACACGTGGTTAAGTTTCATCTGTCTGGTGCGTAACCGTATCCCGCCTTTCCCGGGCTCTAAGTGCACTGACAATCGACCAGTGAGAATCTCAGCAGCTGTCTCATGGTTATGGCGATGGCACTTCTGTCACCATGACTCTGTATCCTATTGATCTGAAACTAGGGGGAAAACATATCCGCTCCATTCGAAGATTCCAGCTCACGTCCCATCAAGCCGAAGCTTCAACCCCACCTGATTCAGTTTCTCACCCCCAACCGGGGGATCTTGGAGCACGTACATACTTGCATGCGGCTCCCTCGTCGATATCTGTCGGAAGGCTGTATGCCCGCACCCTTGGGTCCAGTACATGCCTTAGAAGTTCCGGCGAACTTCGGTCATCTGACCCAATGCGGCCGTATTTCGCAAAGACGAACCTGAATCAATAGGGTTTCCGCTGATGGACACTGAAAGATAGCGAAACTAGTACTCGCTAGTTGTAGATTGATTCCCAGAGTTACGAATGACCAATATTCGTGTTATCAGGTACAGGGGGTCAAGTGATCCTCAAACGAACAGATGTCCTCTGCGCCATGAGATTGCACACTTGAGATTCTCTTGAGCTCGCTGAACCGGTAAGGTCGTGCGAGAAGACGTAAAAGGTTAGAGTTCGGGCGAGACAGTCGTGGGGGCGGTACGTACCACGTTCCACGGTCGAAAAAGGCAAATACGAGTTCCGCCTTCCCCCAAAATAGAATATTTATCATTAATCGATGCAAGGAAGCCCAGCACCAATCTGTCTTAGCGACTCTTCTGGTGGGATTCCATTTCATCAGGGACGTGAGTGTACGTTGAGCGGGCTGCAGGGCGCTATCCAGCATTGGGGTTTTCCGGGATAACAAGCAAATATCTTCAGTCGTTGCGGTTTGGATGAGGGTCTCAGGCGCGGGTGCAGGCACCGGATGCAAACCACGTTTGCGCGAGTCGGTGTGTTCGACCTCAAGCTAATCAAGTTCACATACAGCGTCCTCAGTGCGAAAGCGATAGAGGTGACTTCATCTTCTCTGCGGTACGGCGAGTCACAGATAAAACGATTGATCTTGAAACATATTACTGTTGCCATTGTTTCAGCTCTTTCCCTGTCCACCGACAACTGCTTCTCCGGATGGTAGTCAAGCTGGTTGGGGCGTGGGTGGCAGGAGGCCGTGAAACAACCAGCACCATGACCAGCACCCGCGCCCGTGACACCGAGATTTGAACGAGACTGGAAAATGCGAGCAGTCGAGCACATATAAGCAGGAGAAATTTCAAACAATATACAGCGTCGTCGATTCCCAAGACACCCAAACTCGTCTCCCGACAGGCCTTCTCACCAATCTCCACCCCCACCCTACCCCCCAACAAAATCCACCCAAAATGCCGAGGGGTTTCTCTCATACATATCCTTCAGTGGTACAATCCCGTCGTGAGGTCAATTCTGAGCAATCGAATCTGACTTCTAGCACCGCGCCAAACAACTACGCTGTAGGAGAAGAGGGGCATCCGATATGGGACGAGACAGACGCCCAAAGAGCGGGACGACGAGTTCAAGGCCTGATGCGCGTCGCAAAATATCTATTGCAATGCTGGCCTTTAAGGATTGGAATGACAGAGCCAAACGAAGCTCCGCCTCGGAGCAGACGCCGGCTAGGAGGAATTCCCTCGAGAATCACCCCCGCCAATCACTCCTCTGTGCCTGTTGTCCAAACACCTTTACCACCGTATACACCAGGACCACCCCAGTACTCCCCGAGGACATTTGGATCTATTTTCTCAAATGGCTTCGTAAGCCCGGGGGACCCCCGTCCAGCCGATCAAACCGAACAGGTTTGACAATTAAATTTGAAGCCGTAGAAGCACAAGAAGAATCACCTCTCCGGCAGCAAAGAAGTTGAACTAAGCTTTTTGACTGTTTCTCGCCGTTGGGATTGTGTAGAGGGTTGGGAGAGTTTACCTGAGATGCTGACGTGGTCGGATAGGTTGATGAGTGCTTGCTTCACTGATCGAATCATTCGAACGATAATAGCTTGTGATAGTTCCCCGGATTGCCAGTACACCACGCTGTTTTACCAAGTCGCTCGTTTGGTCGTGTTCTATGTTCTCTAAGGTTTATGTCTTATGATAGCTAGCGAAGTTTGGGTCTTGGGGGATGAGTCGTAGTCAGCGGGTACTGAGCGGGGGAATGAGGCACCCAAATGGTCGACCTGCCTCCAGCCAAACTCCTTTAAGAGAATTTCGGGCAATCAAGTTTCATCTCTACCAATCAAGGTTACTGTAACAGCGTTGGCCCCAAAGCGAATTTCGAGGATATTGATCGGGGGGAAAAAATTCTCATGCTAATCGGAGGCGGGCACGCGGAAAGCTGCTCGTGCTAAAGGCCTGCAACTTATCAGGCTTTCACATCAAAACATGACTATTCTAGAGAGAACATTACTTATAAGCTAGAACTATTTCCCCCCGGCAATCAGCGACCAGTAACGGTTGAAGAGAGAAAGGTCTCTGCTAACGCGATGTGAAATTTAGTCGCCGGTTCTTCAAAGTCCGCATTCACCACCTAAGTCTTGAACACGTGAGTTCGTCGCCTCGCCGGTTCCTTAAACCTCCGGGAAGCCGCGCGGCTGTGGGGCGACCTGCCAGTAAGCCCCAGTACTTGAGATACTCAATCCAGAATTCCGAGTATCGGATTCTCGTAGCTGTTACCTGTAGACCATCACGCTCTAAGACACTTTCCCTAATCCTATTTACCGGTTTCGCAGGCTCTGGTCCCGACGCCAGTTCAGGGAGAATCGCTCTTGGTATGATACTCTCGCTCGTCGACGGGCCGGCCTTGCCTCTTAACCGCCTGATTAAGCCTTGTCCTTCGTGCAGGTATCTTGATATAGGTCATTTCTCTCAGATGCTTTTTTCTTTTCTCGGCAGTGATACCTAGCGGGCAAGCTCCTTTCCAGGACAATTCGTTGACAATGAACAGCTCTTTGGCTTCGGCTTCGCCTACACTCGATCGGGGGTCTAGAACCACAGATTCTTGAGCCATCGCCTCACGAACCACAGATCTTCCGGAGCATTATTTTTCAGACTTTACCCTTGTACCTCCTTTTCTAAGCGTCAGCCCCAATTCCCACCGTGGCATCACGGCGTCGAGAACTACGCCGAGACCTTCCACTGAGAATTCATTCTCGCCCGCTTCTGGTATTGAGAACATCCTCGGGTCATTTCGCCGTAGTCCCATCATGACCTCTCGACCATGCGCCCACAGAAGCAGGCTCTTGTTCCCCCTCCTCGAAGTATTATATACAAGGCAGAAAAAGACATATCGCAGCCCCAAATATGAATGGGATCTGGATGGTAAAGACCCTTGAAACTACCCCATTTGGCAGGTCATCTGCCCCATTAGGCAGGTTCCTGCATTTTGTATTTTTTTTTGTGAAAAATGTCTTTTTCTGTCCTGTATATGGGAACGGCAACAATAGCACAATTTTGGTATTTAGTTGCCGATTCGTCCTAACTCGTATCCGCCACACAATGCCTGACTTTGCTTATACACGGGTTTTTTAGACTAGCATGGGAAGCCGAGCTCCCGCCGGGCGAACTGTCAAATAAGGTCCCCGTCTTTCGGAGTCCCGAGTATCGGGACCTCCTAGCTGTGGCGCGTTGACGCCAGTTAGGGAGAACCGCTTTCGGTAATACACTCTCGCTTGTCAACACCGAGCTTCGCCGACGGATTCTCGTCGCTATAGTACTACGTTTACAAATTCTCTTTATTTCCATTAGGAGCAACAGCAGGAAGCGCAACCAATAATCTTTTACACGTAGACTCGGTCTAAACCTCTTGACGCCCGATCATCAAAGTTGTGACCCAGGTTCCTACGCCGAAATTATTGAGGGGACTTTCCATCGGGCCGGATGCGTATATAAAAATTCAGGGAGGGGTGCGCTTGGTGTCCTTTAGGTGTGGCCAAGGTTCGTGTTGGTGACCACTTGCACGTGGTTTTGATGGTTTTGATCGGAAACGATGTTTTTGTCGAGCCTTGTCCAGAGCAAGAAACCACAGGCAGCTGATCCGGTCCCCAGACTGCGGTCTATCTTGTGATGTCTCTCAGTGCGCCCTGCATTTAGAGGCCGCCGGGCCCAGACCATCTAACCAGAAAGCCCTCTGTGCCCGTCAAAGAGCAAGGTAAATCCTCATCGCCACTGAATCACTTGCCTGTACTTAGTTTAGAAATTGCACCAGAAACTTTTCTCCCCGAATCCCGCTTCCTAATACTGCGAAAACAGGCGGACGACGGCTCGTTTTTGGGGGGCGGGGTTTCAAATAATGTTAACTACGATGGATAGCTCTCAATTTGGCTCAATCTTCACTCGATCGCGATCGGGGATCTGGAACCCAAAATCCCCGAGCTCTAACCTCATGAATCAAAAAGTATTATTTCTAGACTTTGCCCTTGCGCCTCCGTCGGCCAATTGTGACTTCAACGAGCCGAGGCACCCCGGCTTCGAGAACTATGTCTACAGCTTCCATCTGTTCTCGCATACTTCTGGTATCCGTTACATACGCTGACCAACCTGCCTTCCTTCCGATCTAACCTGCCGAAGATGCGTCTGGAAAAGAATGCTCTTGTTTCGCCCCCTCGAAGTGTTAAAGGACAAATGCTATCTTTTACATTGACCTTTGATGACCTTCATGCAGGCGAACCATGCTGAGGCCCGCTCGCATCGGAGCCTCGCCATTAACATGAGAGGAGCGGGAGGGTGTGAGGCTTCTTTAAAAGATGTAACGGCCCGTTTCGGCATCGCGGGGTCGGTCGTGCGGGTCCATTCCCCACCGTTACTTGATACACCTCCGTCGTTTACCGTCACAATATTACCTTTTCCTTCAGTTAGGAAGGGTAGGATCCCACTTTCTAAATGCAGAACCGCTCATATGACGGTAATGAACGTGTGAGCTGATCGAACATCCGCAGTGGGGTCCTGTCGAGTGAGGCGACGAGCCTTGAGCCGCTGGCCCTTGAACATTTTCGCCGTCACCCCAACGCTTGATAGTTGTCTTTCGATAGGCATTGCTCGTTAGAAACAACTATCGAGGTTAGCTTTTCTTGCCCTATCGGTACATTTGTAGCAAGTTATTGTAGCTCGTCCCGAAGGACGTGTGCCTAAGGTGCTGGTCAGGCGAGGCCCCGGGAGCTGACCAAGCATCGTGCGGAATCTCAACCCTTCCATGTGCACGCCAGTCCCCGCTCCCTATCCCAAAGGCTTAAATTACCGTGGTGAAGCGGATTCTGACAGCCCTTTGGTGCTGATCAACCTACCATCCCTTGGGGTGGTCTGTTGCCCGGGCGATGAGCTCCGCCCTGACGCAAGTTCAGCTGATCAGTCGCGGCACTAACCCCGTAACCCTGTGAAAGATGGATCGCGTTGCGAGATCCTGAGCACTGCGACTCACCCTCCTACAGTATCGAGAAATGACTTTGATATGATACCGAAACGAGCAAAAAGCTATCGTTCAAGATTGCAAAGATTGAGTGTGACGGTCGTCTACTCGGTGGCCTGAGGGCACGTGCCGATTTCTTAATCTAATAAAGCGGATAGCCTACCACCCATCGATCTCTCGGAGTACACTAGCATTTAGCTGGAAACGGAACTGTTGTTGTTTCATGATAACGTCGATCTTACTCTGTCACCATGGATATGTTTCACATTTTTGAAACGCGGAAAATAATCAGCGGCCCGTGCAATCCCAGGTTCGCAATCGAGTCGAAGCTTAAGCTCTTCGACCCCACGCTCTCGTGTGATGCTGAGAACAATAAGGCGCTTATCAGTCACCTCCAGATCTGTTATCATCGAGTATGCTTCCTCTTCTAGTGGCCTCTTTCCAAAGCCAATTCTCTCGCTTTCTCGGAAGATTTGGCGAACTCACTATTGTTCTCAGCCCAACTGACTTGTATTTTATCGACAAGATCCTTGATTGATAGTTTTCTTTGGTTGATCTTTTTTATCGCAATTTATGGGAGCAGGACCCGTTGGTGATATCTCAACTCACCAGGACAATACGCCATGCTTTTGGAATGGAGCAGGAAGTGCACGATCAGGGGCCAACTCAGACTCAGTCGAAAAGATGTTCTCCGCATCCCTGAGGGACACACCTGAGCTACTCTGACCTAGCCAAGTCTGTAAGGGCATGGGAATGACTTCAAACGGTGAGAAATCCAAAACCAGAGTCCCAAAAACGCGCTCTGAGCGGTCTTTCTTTCCAAATGGAACGACAGAGCAAGTCAACACTATACAACAGTAGATGACTGACGTGGGGTGAATATGGACGGCCTTGCATCTTTCACCTTGTGATGGGTTGCTCCAGCGCGGTGTGTTGGGGTACTGATTGCGGATGCAAATTAGTCGTGCGTACGTACATCCGAGCGATCGGTTCTCCGTAAGGGGCATGTATCTACCGAAGTACGTCTACCGCATTTTCGATTCCCAAACACAGATGTTAACCAAGGAATACTTGAGGCAACACAGTGCTGCTATCAACGTGTTCCCATCCTTTTGCAATGGGTATCGGCATGCTGTCGGTCTCGGAATGCCAGCAGTCATTCAAGTATAAAAACAGGAGAGACTGGGAATGATGTAAACCGTCGGCGTTTTGCAGATACTCAAGCCCGACCTCCAAAGGCCTTCCCTCCCCTCGTTCCTTCATCTCCTGGCACATTAAATCCAACATGCCTAGTTCGACCCCCCGCTTATCGCATGTGCCTCCTACAGTAATCCAATCCCATCGTGCGCTGTCTCCTACGCAAGCGCCTTGGGCTTCGAGGACATCACTGAACGAGCATACTCTACGAGACGACAGGCACCCGATAGGGTCCAGGGCGGGTGCAGACCGAGCCGGACGACGGGTCCGGGGCTTCATGGACGGCGTCAAGTCGCTGTTACGATGCTGGCCTTTGAATATACTCAGGGTAGATCAAAACGACTCACAATCTGCTCAGCAGGCGAGGCGGCAGCTAGGAGAAATTCCGACGGGAATCAATCTGGCCCTTCACTCCCCTACGACTATCGCATCCGGCGGTACACCCTTACCACTGTATACACCCCCTCCTCCGTATACTCCAGGAACGCCCAGATTTAGATCGACCGACAATCGCGGAAGTGAAGGAGAACGAGTCCGCGTCGGAAATAACCGACCCGCCCGGGTCTGAATTTAAGTTCAAAGCCTGGGGGGGTGCAAGAAGACATGCCATTCCCTCATCGAAGAAGCTCAACCAAGCCTTCTGATTGCTCTTCTGGCTACGTCGAGCGCTGTGTTTGTCTGAGATCTCGCCGACATGGTCCGATGGAGCCGAGATCTTGCGTCCTCATCTCCAACCCGAACGAACCGGTTCACAATCGTTACCTAAGCTACTAGTCCCTTACACTCTTTACCCAAGTCGCTGCTTTTATCAGACAGTATGCTTTATATGATATATGTTTCTTATGGTTGCGTTATTGAGTCGATAGTAGTCATCTTAAGGCTCGCTGGGGATTCTTGGAGTCGGCAGGCACTTCTTGTCGATGCGGCTGATAATCACGCGTGAGAGGTCAAGGGGCACGGGGGAACAGTACCCTAAATACTCCGGGTCCCAACCAGTCGCTACGAGAAGAAGCGGAAAGAAAGAGAACATCGGCTGTTTACAATCAAGAGTGGGGATGCTTGGGGAGGAACAAGGCGAAGTGCCACTACCTCAACGACGAAGTTAAATTAAATCTTTTGGATGTCTTGGGAGCGTTCTGTTTGTCTGCAATCTTGTTGAGGTGGTCGTATAGCCTGCGTTTAATCCAAAGCTCGATAGATATAGTTGCCCGGATTGCTAGGCCCTTATTCTTCTAAAATTTGCTCCTCTCGTCGTATGGCACGCTTCCTATGAAGATATTTTTTATGATTGCGGCATTCGAATCTGCAAGAGATGCCACAGTTCCAACGGGTTGGTCACGCAGAGGGATGTGCAGCGCAGCATCTAGGCCCGTGAAGAACTGTGAGTGTTCTGAAGCGAATCAAGGCACCATCTCATCAATAAAAGCTTTCCCCCGTGGTCGGAGCGAGAGTCAGGGGGGTGCAAGTTTTGGGGTTCATGGTGAACCCTTTGAGGCCTCCTTGCGCATGTTCCGCGGTGGCGCCGGAGATATCGGTTCCGGACGTAAGGGTTCAGTCCAACCCAACCAACAGTGTTGTTCAACGCCAGGGACCAGAATGATCAACTTTACATACGCGAAGAGATTTCATTAAGCCCCCATAGACATCTACTAGCTCTCTCTCGGGCGCATTATTACACGAATGACATGCTGCACGGTGCCTCGTCTGTGGCAGACACGCGTCGTCTTTCTGAGCTAATATGGCCTACATACTTGTAGCTCGTCAGATAAATGAAGGATTGTCTCAATGTCTCCCGGCCGCTCCAATCTGGGTTGAGGCTCTCCATCTCCGTTTCAGACCCCCTTCAGAACGCCATATGTGGAAACCCCCTGCCGAGCGACTAACAGGATCGAGGGACACGACCCACCGGCGGTTATTGAGCAAGCTCGTCGGATATTGTCTCAATGTCTTCGTTCCAATCTGGGTTGGGGCAATCCAACTCCGCCATTTCAACCCCCCTTTTAGAACACCGTGTAAACCTCCTGTCGAACGACTGGCGGGATCGAGATACCAAGCCCACTGGCGGTTGTGGAGCAAGCTCCAGGCAGCCGAGTGTAGTGGGCAGGAACTGAAACGGGTGTGCGTTTTCGCGAATACTCTACGTAGAATATTTATGTAAATTTCGTCGAGGTGAGTTGTCGACTCCGGATTCGACGCCGACCTTTCATCAGATGATGTTATTTTCCTTCACGTGGCGACAAAGTTATGTAAACAACCCTGTGGTGTGGGAGGGGTGAGTCGGCCCACTTCCCGCCACTCGCATCGCTGGCTCCCTTCTTCAACGGAACCATATTCCCTTTTATTGAACTCCACGAGTGTCACAACGAGTTGGTTAGCTGCTCAATCACCGCTTGTAAGCATCAACAACCTCGTTCCCTCTCAAGAAATCCTGACGCCAGCTTGCGATGCAGTGGGCTTGTAACGCAAAGGCTTTGTGCCCGAACTCAGTTGAATACGGGCACCGTATTCTGACTAGAGAGTGATATTTGGCAAGTCTTTCGCGCTAGTATCCAGGAGTGGTCGTGACAAGCAGCAAGCAGCCGCGCACTTCGGAAGCGCGTCAACCGCCTCACTCGCTAACTGCAGTAACAGCCAGTTCCATTCGATCGATGGATTCGGAAAACAAAATTGAAGTCCAGACAGGCCGTGCCAAATAGCAGTCGATCCCCCCTTTCTCTGGATATGGCGGCTTGGAAGTCGTCCCTGCGCTCGGACATCCAACGCGGACCCAAGGACCACCATGATCGAAGGTACAAGTGCAAATGGATAAGTACTGCATCTGCTCGACCCCATTTTGCAACAGCCATCACCCAGCGCCGCTTCGCCTCTTATCCCCTCCACAGCAGAACAATGCCCCAGTTCGAACAAAATTCCCTCAAACATACTGCATCCCCGGTTGTACGAATTTCTTCACCATTCACTGCCGCCTCCGGCGAAGATGGCGGTCATCGAGAGAGCCGTGCTAGCGAAGCGACGGATTCGGGAGCCATTCCGAATCGGCGAGACTCCGAAACCCTCTTTGGTTTCACAAAGCAGGTTACGCACAGGGTTACCAAGACGGTCGGGTCGTGCCTTCGGCGATTGTATCGGGGAAGGGAAGACGCAGCACTACTTCCTGTCTTCAGGAAGAGGGGAGCTAGAAGGCTCTCAGTGCCAATTATGCCACCTGCTACAGTCTCCCATGCTGTTCAAAGCGTCGTAGTTGTTCCTCACAGTCAGGATCCAAGATGGCAACCTAACCCTCCGTCTGAAGCGCCTAGGTGAGCATTCAGGACAACACAGATTTAGGAGTTCTCCGACTAATTATCATTCCTTTCTTTTAGGTACCAGCAACCTAGCAAGTAGAAGAGGTATTTCCAAGGAACATGCCAAAGCAGATCTTGCGGAGGACATGCAGAATGGGATTTGCATCAAGCCCCGAAATCAGTTTTATATCGGCTCTAGTACTCGAGTAACCTATCATATAAAGTGAATTCAGCCAATTACGCAGTATTTTATTATCGCAACCTTGCCTATGCACATTATGAGGGTCGAGCATTGAGCAGATAGTTACCGATGCCAAGATGAGGACATAAGGACACACACCTCTGTCCTCACCTGTCTCTCCCCGGCTCGAGAGAAACCCGGAAATATAAATGCACACGAGAAAGGATATAGTCCTGGTTTTTGGGCGGGAGGGGGATGGAGTGGGGCAATTGAAATCGAGGCTGTGCCTAGAGCTCAAGGGACGGGTCAGTTGTGCACTGGTTCGTTCGAAAACGACGACATCGTCGATTCGACACAAGACGAATGCTTTGGCTTTAACTTGTGAGTGCAAAACATAGATGCCCAGCAGTCCAATTCAAGAAGAGTGTTACTTGTCGTATGAGAGACAGGGGGCATGTCGTTCTCACCTTGGGAATTTTTTGCTCCAGCTGTACACTACAGCCGAGTCGCGGACAACCCCTTTCACCTTATTTGCTCTTGAAATCTTACCTCCCAATTCACTCCTGTTCTTCTCAATTTTGAACTCGTGACCTTGGCTTGGTTCTTGTCCGAGGTTGGGTTCCTCCGACGCTCGTAACATTCGCACAGGCGGGTGAACGGGTAATAGGCAACAGAGCTGGGAACCCAGCTATGGAACACTCAAGGCGAGAACGGATATGCTCTACCTGTCTCTTCTCAGTGTTTTCACATTCGGAGCAAGGTTTGGGCATGTGGACAAGCTTTGTGATGCACGTTCCCTTCGTCCACGTATTGCTGGGGACCGCGCCAAAGCTCGTCGGCATGGAGTAGAGAAAGGTTAATTAAACGTGGGTCAACCATAATCCTTTAACGTGTAGCACGCCAGACAAACCCTGAAGGCACCAGATTGCAACTAACTAGCATCACTGCCAGTCGAGTTTAGGCAATTTTTGCGCAATGCGGTGGGCGTTGATGCCCCCTCGCCCTCCTCGCCAAAGAAGCGCAAGCTTTGCTCTGTGCGCGCAACCGAATGTTCCGGTCATGATCAGTAGTTGCGGTAAATGCGCGAGATCCGCAGAAATGATTGGAGCTTTTCAGGATCCGGCAGCCATTCTAGTGTAGAATGAACCGAATGAAACCGCACAAATGCCTTTCAGAAGCTTAAGATTCTACGAAGCGCAGAATATGTGCGCACAAGTCCCTAGATCTCAGCCCCTGGTGCAAGTATGTCACCGCTTTCGCAAACCCATTCACGTTTCTCGCCCAGCCCCAAGCTTTATGGATCATTGTTCTCCTGATTCTAGTGTCGCCACCTAGGCAAAGATGCCGAATTGGGAAATGCATGGGCGACGTACTAACCCCTGAACAGAGGGCCCTCCCGATTTTTGTCCCCGTCTGAGCAGTGCCGCTTAGTGAATGGAGACACGACACGTCTATCCCAAAGCCAAGTTTGTTCCATTGCAGTACGAGACTGACATGCCATCGGTTAGCTCTTCCTGTGAGGTACCAAGATGCAACTCCACTTTCATGCTTTTTATTTAAGCCTTCTCCCAACTTTCGTTGGCCCAGCACCCTCCCCAGCGAGTGATCCATCATCCTCTCAAAACTCCTTCCTGCATCCTTCGTCTACCATTAGGGCCCCAATCTTTAACTCGGCTACCTCAGTCTACATCCACCGAGCCACCTTATGCACCGACCTAACACCCGGGCCACTCGGTCCAAATCAAAATCAACCACGACCCGTTTAACATACGGGAATCCTACTTCTGAGCCGAGTCTCGGCCCACAGAGTACAGTCGTCCTTTCTGGTGCCGCAGAACGACCAGCCTCCGGACTTCCGCCGCCCATGCCGCATGGGTTGGTCCCAGGCAACGATCAGCCAGCTCCATCCTTTCGCCAAAGATTAGCAAGACGACTCACAAGGATGGCGGCCGTTATATTGCGACCCCTGATGGCCAGAAACCGCCGAGACGCAAACATCCCACAAGAGCCCCACCCTGAGCGAGAACCCCCCGACGTCGAAAGTGCCCCTAACGGGATACGACCGAGTTTGGGACCAGCCCCACCCGTACAGGTAGTGGGAAGCTCGCCCACTGGGCGTTCGGGACCACCTCTGCCCCGGACAACCAACTAGAAGCCAGCGTTCTGCTTTCTGGGGGGAAGAGAAGAGGAAGCGTGAGGCGGACTGGAAGTTGAGCTGAACGCATTGCAAGCCCCCGAAGCCCCCCGACCCTTAGTGCACCGTCATCTGATGATGCCTGCTCGGGCAATCTCAGGTAACAGACCCTTCCTATCTTATCGGCCGATCCTTTCGGACCCTATACCTTTTGAACACCGAACAGTCCATCCTTCGTCTAGATCTCTTTGTCTGTCGGTTCAGAGCGCGCTCGTCCTTGTTTTCCCTTGTCGTGCTCACCATCCGCCAGTTATTACTCTCTTGTCTTTCTTTCCAGTTCTCAGATATCGTTTCTCAACTTACATAATACCATTCAAGACACATTAACCGATGTGGCACAATGGCCATAGTTCCCAAGATGATCCCTCCGCGAATGTGTCCGGCAGCAAGCTACACTCTTTGGTCGTATAGATAAACGTCGGGAAGCGGAACGTAGACTGAAGTGCCTTGCATATGAGAGGATAGAACTTCAGTCTCCCAGAGCCGGGGATCCCCCCATAGTTAATCCAAAATCACCCTGTACCCGTTCACAAGGTGGGCCAGGAGGCTAGCTATCAACCTCGGCGATTTTCGCGTTTGCGCTAGATACCCATGAAGTGCAGAAGTTACGGATACTTCCCACCCAGCACCCCAAATGACAATTCTCGTTAGATCAGATGTGCTCCGAACGACCCTGAGATGCTTGATCTGCGGTTTTATCTCTTCAGGTGCTAGGATGTCGAGACAAGACCGGAAAGACTGTACCGGCAGTCGATCTCGGACATTGCTCTCAGGAACCATCCCATTATGGCCTCCTAAGCCTTTAGACTTTATTTCATGATTATCAGTAGGATAATCAGCAGCCCAAACCCGGTAAAAATGCATGTTATCCGTTCGAAAGGGGCATTCCTTGAACTTGACTGCGGATCGAACGGTGGCCGTTACGACCTGACGTAAGACAAGTCTTTCACGTCGAGTGAAATCCAGCTAGAGTGTCCTCCAGCGCCTGGCCATTCATTGCTGAATATAAAAGGCCAGGACTCGAACTTGTGCCCTCTGAATACGTTGTGCCTGACACTTGGCACATTTGTTTGATCCAAACTTGCCAAGCCACCGGCGTTCTGGCCATCAAACCCGACTCGCATTCCACCCTTTCCACAACTGCTCGAGTCAAGCACAAGTCCTAGGGATCTCAAAACGAGATCAAATGAGATTATCTTAGTCTTGGGAGTTGAGATAGCATGGCACCTGGTACAGCAGAAACCAGGCATTACTGTAAAACCGAGTTTCAATTTGGACCGGACGTTTGTGGCAAAGGCAAAGGCAACACTTTCTCACCCCCGCCGAGCCACTGTTTCCCTTTCACTAAAGGCCGAAGCTCTTCGCGAAAGGAAGAGCTTCGGACTTGAACGTCCTCAACGCAGAATCGGGTTCAATGAACGTTCATTTGAACGTTCCTGCATGAGGTGGCTTCGGTTCAGTACCCTCCACCTTAACCTGCGATGCTGAAGAATGACCGGCTCTTTGTCGTCTGTATATTTGATGTTAAAGTCACTTTCTTGTCTAACACGATCGAGTTTGATTCTGCTTGTTTCCGACGATCATCAATGGCTAACCTTTCTCGGAACTTTGGGAGAGCTATAAAATCCTTGGAGCTTATTTGCGAATATTCATACGTCGTTTTGACTACATCCGAGCGAATCTACTTGCCTATTTTGTCTTTTTGCACGTGTTTTTGCAGGGACGGGCGCGGGAGAATCCCAACTCGGTGCTTCGCTCCGGCTCTCTCGGGAACTTCGTGAGTGTGCTAACAGGCAATACGGTTGTCTTTGAGGGACTCTATTTCGCCGAAGGAAGCTGAGAGCTTATCTGTTGTCCGCTGGATTTCCCTCGTGAGCAGGCATCGCCATCGCCAATAAACCCCAATTCTGCAAGGAATGGCTCCCTTCCACCTGAAATAGAAACTATGGTGCATGGAATCACATTTGGATCAATGTGGGTGAAGATACGTGCCCACTTCAGGCTCGAATGGATACGGTTAAGCGCATTGCTTACAAACCGAGGCTGAACAGGCTAGAAGGACCTTGCAACCGAATGGAATTCGACTTGTACGCTCTGGTTAGCTCACGGTGAATAAACCGCAGTGATGGGCGCAGGAAATCTACGACTTGCCATATATATCCTGAGTTACATCCAGTGCACCCTAGTTAGGCCAGTACCATCTCAGGCTACCCAGCAACGCAACAGCTCATATCTCGCATAGTATCCCTACTGGATGACTTTGGTCGGTTGCACTCGGGTTCGATTTCGAACGTGCCACTCTTTTCCTTTTCGCGGAAGAACTCTGCCCTCGCCCGGGTTTCCCTTCACACACCACCAACTTGCCCCGCTGCCACGCTCTGCCGAACAAACTCGCTTCCATTGCTACCGACGGTAACAAAGCACGTTAATTTCCAGCTCCGACCTCTGCTTGGGACAAGTTACTGCACTTATCAGACCATATTTGGGGGCTGGAGGTTGGGGACCATCATGCCATAGATAAAGTATCTCATCTGGGCTTTCCTGCCTCGCCATATACTCGTCTTTCCTCATACTCGACGTCTCAGCCATAATACTTCACCATTCTCTACAGCCAATCGCTCGCCCGTCGTCATCGTTATTAATCCATGCGTTCAGTGACACCCCCATCCTATTCTTCCCAGTCCACACTACAACCTCCAGCCGCTTATTCAGCACCCACCCTTGGATCCACTCTCCAAAACCTTGGTCCCCAAAGCCCAGTCGTATATACTCCTTCGCCATCACCGCCCTTCCCAAATGCTCCTCTTGGTGAGGATGATAGGCGAGCCGTCCGCAAACATCCTCCCAGCTACCGAACCAGAGAACGACTTTTGAGCTTTGCCGCTAAGCTTATGTGCCTTTGGCCGCTACAAGCACTCGCAGGCATAATCCGGCTAGGAAACCCACCCCGAGAGCCTCACCCGGAGCGCGAGCCGTCCGAGAGACAGAGGAGGCGTGTCCACGTTGCCCGCCCCTTGGGACCGTCAGCAGGAATGACAGTACAGCGCCTTGCACGTCAAGAGCCACCCCTCTGTTCTCCCCCAGTCCCTTCTAGTCAGGCTGCACTCAGAGGAAGCCTCAACGATACAGCATAGATTCAGAAATTCTAGAGGCGGACTCACGCGAGATTAAGGTGAATCGTCTACTGAAGGCTCGATCATGTACCGCATACTCATTTCTATCATTGGGCAGTCTTTGGAACCCCACGGCCCATTACTCTCGCCTCTGCTGCACCTAGACCCAGAGCCTTCTCCCTTTATCTTAGTGCCCCTTGCTACGCAACGTGGTCACTACCAACGAAAAATAAACATTATTTGCCAAGACAGGGATGTTGATATATAGAACTATTCGCTGCTGAGTTTGAGGCGTGTTCGGGGGTCCCCACTGTTTGGCTGAGTGGCGCTGGGCTTTGCCCCTCTTTTTTCCCAACGACCTTCACAAGCTCCACCTTGAACTCTTAACCTGTAGCCCATGAAAAAGGCACATGGATCTAGTCGTCAATCTAGTACATCCAGATCTACCGCTCCGCTTCCAGGACCCAGGCAACCGGTGCCGGCACGTCCTGGAGGACAACCGATAGTAGATGTAGGGCTGATGGGAGCTCCATCGGAACCTTACTGATAGCACAAGCCTTCTAGGAAACTAGTCTCCCTGCAGCTTGGCAATCAGGTAGTGTCTGGCGGTTCTCTCCCACAAGGTTAGCCGGCACGTCATTCAAGTGCGAACTCCACTAGGCCGCAACCCTACCCCCAACGTACCCGCTTCAAGAAGTCCCTTTCAAACCCCTAGCACAGTTTCGTCCTCATATCAAAATCTCGTCTCAGGGCTGAGGCAACCTTCCGTACGTCCTTGGCTTCATCGGTTCGTGGATCAAATGATTGATCGTCTCTGTGTCCTGGTCAGTCGTCGCTCAGTGGCTCAAGACGCGAAGCTTCCACCGCTTCTTCGATAATAATTAGGACCCCTCGCAAAGCGTCAAGCAATCAGGCTAGAGCCTCGTCACGTCACTCCGCCAAGGCTCTGAGAGGCCAAGGACAGAGGCAAGCATCCCCTCGCCGCCGCACTTTACCTCGACCTTTGGGACCTTCAGATACTCCAGAAGAGCTCCTGAGCAGAGTCCGCTACTCTGTTACTCCCCAATTCCGACGCCAGCTCATCAAAGAGAAATTTATCGCGTTCGGCTATGACTTGTATGATGAAGTTCCAAGCGTTCCCCGCCCAGTCCCCCCGCGGCCGGTGGAAAAGCGAGCCAAAAGGACTCGTAGAAAGATTCGAGAAGGTTTCGGCGATGAAGACCTCAGTGACGAGGAATTAGATGTCGGCCACTTGCCCGTGACTAATCCGTCGTACAGCCGCCAGCTGAGTTTGAACAGCGACCGGCCCACACTACGCAAGACAACTACAGCTACGGAGTATGTTAATCTCTAGAATTTTCATAAGATCGTGCTGAGCCATCGGTTTCCAGAGCCCAACAGGAGATTCACCGAGCCAGGCCTATCAGAGGGGCGAAAAAGATGTCAGCGTCCCGGGATTCTTATGGGCTGAAACCAACAGCAACCATACCAACGGACTATGAAGATGACGAAGAAACTTTCGAACAGCAAACACAAGATCTCCCGATGATTGTCGAACCGGACGAAGAAGATCCACTAGCTGGCATAGACTATGCTTTCACCGGAGATAGCACTCCCCCTTCACAGAGCGATGTGGAGCCACCCCATACGATTCCACCAGCTTTCGGTTCCCTGTGGATAAAGCGACCGGCGACTCCCCTTACTGAAGCATTCGAAGAAGTTGACATGGATGCTCGGTATCGAGCTGGAGTCCAATCAGTCAGTGGGAGACTCCCCTTTCTGAAGCGCAATATGCGTGCTGTATTTGAACATCGAGCACAACGGCGAAGAGATCTCAAAGCAAGTGCAGCGGGTTATCCCGAAGTTGGGACCCGGCATCTTCCGAAGCACGGCCGGTTATACGATTTCCGACGAGTTCTCGATGAAGAGTCCGTCGTGAAGAAAAGGTGATCACTCCCACCGGTTTTCCGTCTTGAACAGCTGAATTAACTATGTTGACCTCGAAGCCGCCGTGCAAAACGGATCGTCGTTCAGCTGGAAAGCTTGCATCTCCCGACAAACTATGCTCCGCACGCCTGTAGTTTGAGCGTCGAACTGCATCTAGTGCGACCATTATGCTGCATCACATGACTATAAGAGCTGACGGGGTTGTCGTCTAGAAACAAAACGGAGATCTGCCGCTCCGACTTTCCTTATTACAAGCCGACATCACGATTCCCCGTCCAAAACTAGACCGAGGCGGACAGTATATCGTCAATTTTCAGCCTCCTCTGCGAGCCGCATCCGAGCTCCTCCCATTTTGGAGTATCCCTCCACCATTCACCGCCTCTGGAGCAACGGTCGTGATTACCCTTTCGGGTTTCCAAGGCTCGGGAGGCCGACCATTACCATGGGTACTTCCTGGCTCAGCGTCAAGACCAGCCGGGGTAGGGGAGAAGGCCGAAATCCACCTTGAGGTTGTTTCGGGTGACGAGACCGCGTTGTTTGTCTCTGCAAAGGGAAAGGTCGTTCCCCTAGGATGGATCGAAGGACGAAATCTTCCCCAACGAGAGTCCAACTCTCTGATAACAGCGACGCTTTCTCTCTCTTGGGAATTCGAGCCAACGGGGAGATGTCTTCCGCCTCCGAAAAGCCAGCGAGCCTCTCATGCTTCGCTGGTCATGGTCGAGTTTCGACGCAATGATCACGTGTGGAAGACGAAGCAGTTTGGGTGGCGATGCCCTCTATGCGATCGCTTCGGAGCATTTTCTGACCAGTTCTTCCTCGAATGTCACCTTCAAGTACACCACGAGCTGGTCGAGTCTTCAATTGATGAAGATGCGGTTCGTGCTGTTCGAGAGTTCGTTGTTGTTTCTTGCGGCACTGACACGTTTGTGCGTAGGCTCGAATGCCTAGAATTGTCCTGACGGCACATCCATTGCAGTAGGTCCAGTTTATTTAAATGCTTGATAACCGCTTAGCCCTCTGTTTGGGTAGGAGGATGGCAACGACGCCACTACCTTCTTCGGAAAACGCCGGCTCAAGGGCGCGCTCTCCATTTTCTCTAGAAGATGACCTGTCGTCGGCCAGCGGCTCTGGAATTGTAAGGGTAGAAAGGTTAACAAGGGCTTACGGTGGACTTGCTGAAGACGCTGAGATGGGTTCGAGTTCTGGGCTGTTGGCGGTCCGGTCGACACCCGCCAAGCAGAGGCCGAGGAAGTCTATAACGCCCCCACCCACTCTCGACTTTGTGCCCAATGTCAACACAGCCCCAGAGCAAAATATCGACGCTGCAAGACCAGCTCCTCCTATTATCATCGATCTGACCAGAGAATCCCCGGAACCTGCACCAAGGGATCCGTTAGGACCAGCCGCTGTCCCCAAGAGCGGAACGTACACCTCAGCCTACGAGTTGAGTGTTTTCGATATCCTTTCGGAGCTACCCCTCGATGTATTAGGGAATCAAGCAAACCGTATCCTAGAACAACAGGAGAAAATATACATGCGGAGGGAGCTTCCAGTGGAGGATCGAGTAATTGCGGCTCTGTGGGCTAGGTGGATTAATTTGAACCGGTGAGTTGGACTTTGCTCTCGGTCTATCGTGTCTAACTTTGGGAACACGATAGAGGAAAATTCCTTTCTAGCTACGTCGAGGGGTTCAAAGCATTTGTTCAGGAAAGTCATGATGTGATTAGACGGGCAGCAGGAGTCCGAGCGTTGCGGAACTTTCTATTGGTAAGGATACATCATCAACCCCTCGGGCGTTCTCGGACTTACGCGTCGCGTAGGTTATGGCGCAGTACAGGTTCCTGAATCCGAAGGAGCTGTGTGAGGTTCTCGACGCTTACGGGCACCTAGTTGCCGGAGGCGTGAGAGAATGACGCAGCTGTGATGGAGCGATCCGCAGGTGGTCTAAATAGCGATAGCGACTTTCACCTGAACTTGAACCACATCCCCCCATCCCCCTCCCTCTTGCAACCACAAACTTATTCATAATGTCTTCTTACCCAGTTGAAGTTACCAACATCTCTGCTGATACGACTGTGCAGAAGCTCCATGACTTCTTTTCGTTTTGCGGTATGTAAACGGAGTCAAGTGATAGGGTGCGGTGTCATTGCATCACTGACGCTCGTGTCGACCTGCAGGCAAAATCGACAATATAGATCACAAGGAGAAGACCAACAGTGCAACGATCTACTTCGAGAAGCTTTCCGCCGCCAAAACTGCTCTGATGCTGAACGGTGAGCCGTCTGATCCTGGTCCAAAGCGCTGTAAGGGTCCGATGACGACAGCGAGCTGATATCTCTTCCAACCCCAGGCGGCTCTTTGGACGGCTCGAACTTGACGGTCGCTTCGAACGTCGTATCTGGAAACGAGCTCCACGAGGAGCCAGAGGCCAGTGGCAGCGGTGAACAGCATGTTCGACAGGAAGATAAGCCGCGTTCTGGCATTGTTGCCGAATATCTCGCCAAAGGATACGAACTCGGCGAGCCAATTCTTCAAAGGGTGAGACTGATCCATCTAATAATGTATTCGACTCCACTGACTCTCTGCGTTACTCCTAGGCCATTGACATGGACAGTACGTTGAACTTCAACTGAAGTCTGGCATTAACTTTAGTAACGATCTTCCCTCCCCTTCACAGAGCAGAACGGTATCTCGTCTAGATTCCTCTCCTACATCAAGCAGTTCGACAAGACTATTGGTTCAAAGATTTCTGGACCTGAGGAGACCTTGAGCGCGAAGGCTCTCAACACTGGAAAGGCGTTTGACGAGAAGACCCATGTCGTGGCTAGAGCCAATACGTACTATGAGAAGGCCTTTGCTTCGCCACTCGGTCAGAAGGTACGCAGGAGTCAACTTAAAAAACGCTGTGAGGTCGACTGAACCCTTTCGTGTAGGTTTGGGCTTTCTACTCCAGCACTTCGAAGCAAGTCGTGGACATCCATGAGGAAGCCCGTCGCATCGCCGAGGCTCACAAATCTCAGAGAGCGTCTGGTGTCGCTAGCGCACAGAGCACCGCTGCTGCGACTGACGCTCCCGTCAGCGATGTCAAGGCTGCTATCTAGTCACGATCATGTCACTACCCTAATGGACTGCACTCCCCCTTTCTGGAAGCAATATTAATGTTAAATCGATGTTATAAAGGATTGATTGATTATTGCACGCCTCGTTGAATAAATAGGGTATATACACGTTTCATTCGTAATAACCAACTGGCAGTGAACTCTACTATGATTCTAGGACGGCACAGTATTGCTGGAAGAGTGAATCATCCTTGAACAAAGAGGTATATACATTGGGGCCAGAGGTATTCGAACGCCAAAGCAGAACAAAACAAAAGAGGAAAAAGTCTAGCACGCCCTGACGGAGACCCTAATACAGGTTGAGAAAGGGTGGGCTACCGTCTCATTAGCCGCACTAATAAAGGATCCTTTTGAAGTCCAAACCGAAGAAAATAGTAAATAACCACAAGAAAAAGGGACATGCTCAGAAACCAAGCAAAACGAAGGAATAAGTCAAAAGCAAAGAATATGTTTCGATTCTTGGTGAGGTGACGACAGCTGACTGGTCATTCGAACTCCAAAACAAGACGCCGATGGGGTAGGTCGAAGATGAGAAGAGTTCAAGGCGGAAGAGGAGGAATTGGGGGAGGAGGAGGAAGGGTAGATGGGAACAAATGGTGAACCGCTCAAGGCTCACACATAATCCAACAAGAATAAACAATGCCCACACGTTCTTAAAGTACTGGACCACAGAGGAAGGAGCAGGAGAGGTAGAGAAGGGGGAGTGTTAGGGAAGGGAGAGTGCGGACGGGAGTTGACGGGGTGCGAACAGGAGAGAACAATGGATGGGTTGCGACATAACAACAACATTACCAGTTCAAGCTACTCTCCCTGAGAATCGGAGCCGAGATGGCACTTGCTTGAATCGGCGCTCGCCTCTTGCCATCGTTCGGCGCCAACCCTTGTTGCGCCCTAACCACTTGCGTGTACGTGATTCCCTGGTCCTCCTCACGTGGGACCGTATATCCTCTCAACGAATCCTCCGCATAGAAGAAGCTGCGCCTCCTCTCATCTGGATCCTCCTCGTACGAGTTGTCTTCGAACGGATTGGGGATGGGTGCTCCCGTGGTGGTATACAAGGGCGTGTGGGGCTGGGCGTAGCCGGAGCGCTGAGGAGCAGCGCCGTAGACGGTTCCGTACGCGCTTTGAGTGGTAGCTCCGTAACCTCCAGCTTGGTGCATTCCCGCCGAATCGTGGGTGAGACGACGATGTGCCTTGTCTTGCCTTCTCCTCCAGCTCTTGTAAACCCACCAAAAGACGACCGCCACGAGGATAACACCGAACGCGGCGCAGACTCCGATGATGGCATCCCTCCGACTCGCCGCACTTGCATCAGCACCGCCAGAGTTGCTTCCATTTGAAGATGCTCCAGTTCCGACGATCGTCGTGTCCAGTCCAACGGCATTCACTGGGAAGGTCGCATCCAGCTGCTGCGAGATCTGCTTGGGGATACCAGCTTGGTCGGAATACAGAGGGCTGTTCTGAGTCAAAAGCTGTTGTTGGAGCGCGTCGACTTGATCGGAGGGGATGTACAAAAGGTAGACAGTCGACAATTGCGAAATGTCACCACTGTAATCTGCCGGGGCGAACGCTTGCATGGCGAAAGTCAAGACTTGGTCCACTATTTCCATCAGGTCACGGTTAGTAAAAACAACCGGAGAAACAAGACACGGGAGAGCACATACCTGTAATACCCAAGGCGTTCGCAATGGTTTGAGGGGTATACACGAACAGCAACGCAGCGGTATTCGAATTGTTCACGACAAACGACCAAGTCAAAGTGTTCAAGAACTTCAAGCTGACCAACACCATACCCTGCAAGGAAGGGTCGTTGGGATCGAGCCTATTCGCGGGGAAGATCCTGGTAGGTAGCTGAGTGGGGAACGCAACAGCTTGCGACGGAGCAGCAGTGCCGGACTGAGTGAGCGAGGCCGTAGTGAAAGCTGCATCAGGGTCGATCAAACTGAAGGAGAGAGTCGTCGTGGCCGGGACGGAAGTGAGAGCGAGAGACGAATCCGTAATGTACGAGTACTCCGAGGGGATCGGTTGAGTGGTCATCGTGACGCTGGCCTGACTGTCGGTGATCGAATTGGAGGCGATGGAATCGGTGGCGGTAGCGGTAGCCTCCGAATCCGTCGGCGATTCACTCAAGGTTGGGAACGAAACCGACTGAGTTTGAGTGACGGAGCCAGTCGCCGAGTCCGTGGGCGAGTCGCTGGCCGTGACGGTCTTGGTATCGATAAACGAGTCGCTGACGGAATTCGTCTGGGTTATGGTGCCGGTCGGAGGAGGCTGCGAGATGGTTTGAGTGCCGGTGGAAGTGTCCGTCTGAGTGGCTTGGTCGCTCTGGGAGGAGGCGGTCTGAGTGGGCTGGTCGCTTTGGGAGCTGCCCGTCGGCTTGTCGGATTGCGTGGGTGTGCTCGAGTCCGTAGCAGTAAAGGATTGCGTCGGAAGGCTCGTATCAGTCGGGGTAGACGTGTCGATTTGAGTCGAGTCCGGCTTGTCAGAGGTGCTGGTCGGGAGGAGCGTGGACAAACTATTGACGATATCCGTGACCGCGTCCGAGGTCGAAGCTGGAGCATCCGTGGTGCTGGCCGGAGTACCAGTCGGACTGGGACTCTGGGTAGCAGAATCCGTGGGGGAAGACGAATCAGTAGGAGCCGGAGTCGAGCTTTGGTTGAGTATCGTGCTGCCCATGCAAACTACATCCAGAGGATCGCATGACGCGGAAGAGGCTGGTGAGTCCGTAGACGTAGGCGAATCCGACGTCGATGCCGGTGGGTCCGTGACAGTTGGCGAGGGCGAATCCGAAGTTGATGCCGGTGGGTCCGACGACGTAGGAGCAGGAGTTGAGACGGGAGAATCCGAAGCAGGAGTGGAGGTTGGCGGCGAGAGTACCGAGCTGAGGGTGCACAGTAAATCCAGAGGATCGCATGTCGAGGTAGAGGCCGGTGAGTCCGTAGACGTTGGCGAACCCGACGTGGGCGGGTCCGTGACGGTTGGGCTGGGCGAGTCCGATGCAGAAGATGCGGTATTCGTCGCGCTGTCGGTTACAGTAGGCGAACTAGAGGCACTATCGCTTGCAGAGGCAGAGCTGCTTGCACTGTCCGTCGCGGACACGCTACTCGAAGCTGAATCCGTCGAGGCAGACGAGCTCGCGGAATCCGTGGCACTTGCGCTGCTAGACGAAGAATCCGTAGCTGTGATTGACGGCGAGGATGCAGAGTCTGAAGCGGAACTGCTGCTTGACGAGCTAGCGGAAACCGAGCTGCTTGATGAGCTAGAGGAAACCGAAGAAGAAGAAGACGTCGGAAGTCCTGGGAGTTGGATATCTTGAAGCATTGCCGTTCATTGCGTCGGAGCGCCATCCCAAGGTCAAAGAAATCAGAGAAAGAGAGACGTTCAATGTCAGTATGCGTGTCACTCATGACTATGAGAAAGGGGGAGGCGAATGTGTAGGCCATGGGGAGGTGGAAGAAGGAAGGGGAGGGGTGGAGGAAGTTGCTGGCAGGGACGGAGGTGCGGCATAACAACGGCCAAGAGAGGTCACTCACCGATTCTCTTCCTCAGACCCGGGTCTACCTCTTCTTCATCCAAGCGGTGAGGCCCAGCATGAGCGTGACGTTGATGGTGACGGTTGGACCGCTCGAGGGATCGACGCGCATGGCTGTTGGTCAAGGACGTGTTGGCAGCTTGGGCGAGGACGGTCAAAACGCAGACGACGGTGAAGAGCGGTATTGCACAAGGCGTCTTCATCTAGTAGAGTGCGCTTGAAGGATAGTGTTTGTGGTATTGAAGAATGAAAGGAATGTCTTTGGGATTTTGATGGAGACTGGGGTTGGATATAGCCGGCTCTCTATTTTCGTTGACACTTTCCTTTCAAAAGAAAAGGAAGAGGACGTTATAAAAGAGAGAGGGGTATAGAAGTGGTTTAGAAGAAAGAAACGAGAGATGTGGGTGAAAGGAGTGTCAGGTTGAACGAAAGTCGTCCTTGGAGGGGGGAGGAAGAGGTGGGAGGCGGGAGGAGGAGAGCGAGAAAAAGAATCGGGACAGCGGTCGAGACGTTTGATGGGAAAACAAGGAAGGGGAAGAACTCGCGACCTTCCTTCCTTCTTGGGTTCTGTTTGGCCACGTTTGCGCGTTCCGCCGGAGTTTTAGGTGGCTTCTTTTTGTGCTTGGTACTTGACGTTACGTGCGGACTAGCCGTCTGGTGGTGGAGAGAGCGAAAGAAAAGTAAAAGAGAGGATGGGAATAAGCGGACGATGGTGGAAGAGGGAAAGAATCCATCCGGCGCCGCAGCCCGTTCTTGGTCGCCTCCTTCTCCCCTCTCGCTGTCATGTCTCCATAACGACTCTAAGCGGCTCCCACCTCTTCCCTCCCTATGCTATACTTATCTTAACGTCGACTAGTTAGCCACCGTCCGACACTACTAATATCATCCCAACCATGAAACCATACGCATGTGTTCACTCAACGTTTACGCGTCTAACGAGAGGTCTAGTCCCGGTATCCACGTGGGCCCTTGCCGGCTTCTTCTTGTTGCGGCATCTCGTCAACGGCATCTACACTGCCGACGCACTTGGCCAAACATGGAAACAACAACATTATTCTAGGCTCACGTATATATATACAACACTACTGAGTCCATCCTTAGAGCCACCTCATCCGTCGGCGCTGCCATCCAGCATTACAAAAATAGCACAACCTATCCGCGACGCAGGTACTTCGCTGGTAGACAAAGGGTCGGGAAAATCAGTTGACGTGACTCTCCTAATTGCAATTGAGTCGAAATACACAAGGGGCAGGGGCAACGTGGCTTGGCGCCACACTGGCACTTGGCAGGGGGGGGGGCGAAACCGTGGGTCTGAGAGACACACCTTTTCTATCCCCGGTCACGCGACGACCACATTCTCTTACTCGCTACCTCACACGATCGTCTACTCCTTGAAGATCTCGATGCCTGGAGGAGCATGGAGCGCTGCAAAAATTAAGGGCACCGCCATGAGCCACTTTCTCCACTCAGCCCAGCCTTCAGACCCTTACCATGTTTGACCTGTCCATAGATGGCAAACTGCCCAGACACCAAGAAGGCAGTCATGTACTAAAATAGATGATAACCCAGTCAAACGCGCTGAGAAAAGCCACCAGCCAGCGAAAAAGGAAGTGACGTACGATACGTGGGCCCAGCCCACTAAACAGTCCTCTGAACCCAGCCTGCTTCGCCAGCGTAACCAACCGGTGTGCCATCGAACCTTCAGGTCCGTGTCCTTTATTGATCTTTATAACGCGCACGTTCCGTCAGCAAGGTCTCTTTTTAACACCTGGAGTGGAACAAAGCCTTACCTGCGACAACAGCGTATCCGCCGGTTGGCTGAGCACTGCCGCAGCCACACCAGCCACGACGCCACTTCCCAACGAAATACCACTCCTTTGCAGGTGCGACAAGTTGCGCTTCGTCTCTTCGCTCATGTTCCGGTACGCTATTTCATTGCAATACTCGTGCACTGTGAATTGGCCGAGGGCGTAGGGTATTTGTCTGCCGGTTTCTCCGTGATCAGCCCAAACAGCGAACTTGGGAGAGGTGCGGACCAAGTTACGCACTTGCAGAGGATGGGCAAGAACCCAGCATACATATCCCTGATCCCGCCTTCCCTCGCTAGACGGGCGAAACCAGTGACGAGGCCCGTAGCGTACGTTCGATCAGAGACGAGGCGAATTCGGGTGGCTTCAAGTGGAGTTAAGAGGATATCCGCAAAGAATCTGTATGATACGTTGCAATCCGGTGCGACAGAAAGGAATTGCACGGTCAATGTCATTTCCCCGGCTTCGAGACCAGTAATGACGGGCGACCCACTCTCCAACAGCAGCAGCACCCAAGTAAATCGGCAGACGATATTGAACGGCTTTTTCTTGGCTCCCAGATAGATCCACAAACTTCTTTTTCCAGTACCTAGTAAACCCCCACCCCGAATCAGCGGCAAATTCGTTTGCATGGTTCCCTCAACCGGGGAACTTGAAGAGGACGCACTCGTATCCAGCGAATTTACCACCACCCTGAATGAAATAGCCAACAGCAGTGGGCCCGAATCCCGCCAAGAGTCCTCTAGGACCTTCAGCTGCGACAATCTTGCGCCCGCCTTGTAAGAGGGAGTGTTTCGCCAGAGCAGGGTCGATCTGGACGCGGGTTTTGACTACGTCAATGGGGGTTGCTGCTCCATGAGTGGCGCTGAGCATTAATGAAAGGCAATATAATGAGATACTGTTAGCCCCTCCTGTCAGCAAAGAGAGCCAGGTTTTGCACGTACGTTGCGCAGATAGCACCTAGGGAGAGAGCGCCCCGCTCGAACCGTCAGCTCCTCTCTTTCGATTCGAGAGACGGTTTTGTTGCTGCTCTCACCTGCTAGGAAGAATATAGAGTAGTCTCTAAACGTGAAATTAGGTGTCAAAGGTGTTCCAGGTGGCGGGTTCTTGGCTACGGTCGTCATCGTGGGTTCGTCGGCGTGGGCTGGGGTTGGAGTCTATGCAGGCGTCGTCGTCGTGTCTATGCTGGAAGGTGCGTAGAGGAGAGGAGAGACGAGACGGGAGAACAGAGGGTATAAAAAGGTTGGTGTGGAAGGCTGATTAGTGGGGGCGGCAATAGTAACACCGGCGTCCGAGAGACCGAGGGGCATGCAGGTTGCAGTCTGTTATCAAATTAGAGTCGATGATGTCATTTCACACAACCGGCACAACGCCACAATCTCGCGTGGCATTTTATCGACCTCCACTTGCGTAGCCAATGACTCAAAGTCTTTCACGACACGGCTAAAGGTTCCATTTGGAGTTCTCTGACGCACGGGAGACTGCGCTTCACGACCCAATGCTTCAATTCCCCCGACATCTCCTCCAGTTCGGGACCGATAAGCAAACTTACCTTGATACCGGCATCATATACAAAGTGAACGGTGACGTTAACGTGATAGAATGTTGGGAACTCCCAAATCGGTAGTGTTAAGAATAAGAGATACATGCATGATCAAGAGCGTCCGTCAAGATGAAAGGTGTGCGCACCTCATGCCCTTCCACTCAGAATATGGGTGAATGATTCTGAACGGAAGCAGATACCGTCCAAACCTGTGCGTCACCAAAAAAGGCGTTACCAGATTCCCTTTGTGGCTCTGAAACGTGAGGTGCATCGAACAAACGTATATCGATCATTTGGCGCTTTGCTTTCGACACGCTCCCCTCTCAGTTCTCCGCACGCAAGGCCAACAACTCACGACTCCGGCCTCTTTGAAATGAAAGCATGAAGACATTTATTATTATTATTTTTAACCTCGTCCTACTGCTGCCTCATGCGAACCCTCTTTGTCCTCAACCATACCGACCTCGAACTTGCGTTTCCCGCTTCGAAGAAACAACCCTCAAATGCGATTCGGCCGTCGCACAGCAATTTCGGAGGTAAAGTTCCGCCACTTTGGTCCAAGTTGGGCGTTAAATTATTCTTTCCCAGAAAAGTTCGCCATATCTGCAGATCCCCGGCTGTGTAAGGTTCAGGAAACATGCACCGAGATGTAATTTCGGAATATGCAGTGCACGAGGCCCATGCACAAGCCTCTCATTAGCCCTGCTCGGCATTAATGACACACATGGGAAAGAGCTGTTTGGCTGCCGCGAACGATCCGTGTATCGTAGATATACGCGAGTCTCATTTTGGGGCCGAGAGGGGCAAATGAGTATCCTGGCTACTTAAGTGTTTATAGGTTGGCATTTGGTACCGAAGAAATAGTTGTTGTTGTCGACATTAATCCAGTGAAGTATAGTAGATACTAACCTATTAATGTCGATGTTACAACAGCATAAAAAAAGTGTTGGCGGTGCTTTAATTACGATGGGTCTGCGCCTGTATTTTTTTTCAAGGACTGGACCACCAACCATTCACTGCCTACAGATTTCAGTGAATAACAAAGCGCACTACAGCGCGAATGTTCTCCCTTCAGGTTGGTTAGGCCGCTACTCCAGAACTTGGTGTCGTCGTGGAAGAGACTTCCATGTTCTGCCGAGAAACTCGTGCCAGTCATGCGTTGACTTGTTCTTGATCAGAGCTATAGCCACCCCGTGATACTTGCAATTTTCTCCAGTCATTGGTGTGTTATTTCTTAATCGGGCCTATAGTCATCCCTTGACACTCCGCGACCCTCTCGAGCTGTGGGTGCATTCATCTCGAGCTGCAGCTGAGCAAGACCTTTGCGCACCCCTCGAAACTCTGTAGCCCCTCCATCCATTGGTGCGCTCTTTCTTAATTGAGCCTATGACATCCCTTGACACTCTGGAACCTTCCCCAGCCGTGCCGCGTGGTAAGATCCCTAACCACCCCCTAACACGCTACAACTCCCTCCAATCACTAGTGCGTTCTCCCCTATAGCACCTGCCGCAATCCCTCGACATTCTACGATCTTCCCCACGCATGGGTGCATTCTTTTTTAACTGGATATGTCCTATAGCCACCCCTCGACACGCTGCAACCGCTTCCAGTCATCGGTGCGTTCCTTCTTAATCGGGCCTATCGCAATCAATTTGACTTTCGGTGCATTTCTTAAACAGGGTATGACCTATAGCCAGCCCTCGACACTCTGCAGCCCCCTTCATCCATTGGTGCGATCTTTCTTAATCGAGTCTATGACATCTCTTGACACTCTGGAACCTTCGGCAGCTGTACCGCGTGGTATGATTTATAGCCCTTGACACGCTGCGACCCCCTCCAGTCATTGGTGCGTTATTTCCCAATCGGGGCTATAGCAATCCCTTGCTACTCTGCAACCTTCCACAGCCATTCCCGCATTCTTTTTAACTGGATCTGGTATGCTCTTTAGCAACACCTCGACACGCTGCGATCCTGTAGCTCCATGTATAAAAAGCCTTCACCCACTCCAAACCCATGAGGGTCAGATCGTCTTGAATCTCCCACAAGCGCAGAGTACCACTACATCCACAAGCAATGATATCGGTATTACAATGCATGCTTCTTCTGTTCCAGGTCATGACTACGAGAGGTAAGTATGCACAGTCACGGCGTCCCTCTCCAGGTCCCAATGGCCTGACCGCTGTTTCACGATAGCTGAAGGACATGCGCCCGCCGATTCCCCCGAGGCAAGACTACAACACATACTGCTTCTCCTGTTCTCCATCTACAACGCCATTGTAGCTGGATTTATTTCCCTTGCGCTTGTCGTTGCGGGCTTTGGTGGGGCAACCAACCTGGCGCGCTCTCAAACCGACACACCGGGTGCAGCATCAACCAGAACGCGTCACTCAAGGGATCCGGTTGTGGAGGTCCAAAGGAACGTCCGGAATTAATTCTCATTTCTTGAGGTATCTCTTGTTTCTCGAAATGCGGGCTATCAGTACTCAGTTTCATCTTACTTCCACAGCAGGTCACAAGCTATCGCCCTAGTTTGGTCTCACCACGACGGCACACAGTACCCACTATTTTTATGCCTTACGTTCTATGATAATCTTTATTTCCTGTTGTCTGTTGTCCCGCATGGGGCCAATCTCCAGGAGTACTTTGTATGAGCTCGATCTTTTCAACCAGTATCGCGTCCTAAATTTACTCTCTGTAATGCCCATCAAAGATTGCAAAGAAATTAATGAACCGGAAACTTGGACTGTGATTTCATCGCTCTGCTATGTCAGGTAGATACCCGCCATCGCAGTCGACGCATGTCTCCAACTCATCTCAATTCGTTCAATACCCGAAGACCCTGACACACTCCATAAGAGACAACACGGAACGATCGCGACTGCAGATCCCGATCTTCGGGTCTTGAGAAGAGAAAAACAATTCCACTATGATATCTGCCACCCGAATACGTCTATCGCCGCCCGAGCATTCCATCCAGAATGCTTTTTTGGCTGGCGAGATTTCTCGGTGCTCGGAAAATCATGATGGGACCTTGAGCGAGTTTCACAGACGCAGTGCCGTTTCTTCGTTTCCCTGATCCCATCACACCTAAACGAGCAGCTGCGCCTTTGCGGCGGCGTGCTTGGGTTCGTGCGTGCGGATATCTCTTTATTTTACACCCTCTCTTGGGAGACCAAATGGCAGCATATATGAACTGGACGCCCCCTCCCAACTCATGAACATCAGACGACCTCTGATCTCTCAGAACAGGGGATTACGGACTACTTCTACAAGTCATGACACTGCTACTACGATCTATATGCTTGTTCCGTCTGTTCCAGGTCGTGGTTGCGAGAGGCAAGTGAGCACTTTCACTCCCCGTGTCCCATTGGCGAGCTCCTGGCAAGCTCGGCGCGCCGGCCAAAGGGCAATAAACACACCGCGGCTGCAACATCAACTGGAACGCGCCACTCAGACGATACGGTTGTGAAGGTTCAAAGAAGAAACCGGAACTGGTTCTGATTTTCTTGAGGTATCTCTCTGGTTGTTCGAAACTTCTTCCACCAGTGCTCACATCCATCCCACTTCCAGGCCACAAGCTATCGCCCTAGGTGCCGCGTCCGGTCTCGCCACAAAGTGACATTACACCCGCCATCTTCTATGCCTCGTGTTCTATGATAGTCTCAGCCCCTGATGTCAATTGTCCCGTATGAAGGCCAATCCTCAGGAGTATTTAGTATGAGCTCGATCTATGCCTGCATCACATCCCTGTGCTTCCTGCAACGCCGGCAGAATTTACTTATGAATTGATAAACGAAGAGCCCAGAGTGTGATTTAATTGCTGAGGCCGTAAGAAAATATTATAATCGAAGGTCGCACAACCAGCCAAGGGAGAAAAGTGAGACGAGACGGATGGAAGAACCAGAAAGATAAGAAGAGAAAAGGTGAGAGGGTGGAAGTGAGAAATGATGGGGCTACTAGTCAAAGAAACGTCCGCATAGAAAGCCAAACGTCGTCACCGCCTGGGGGCACGAGAAAACTCGTAGGCTTGCAAGATGCGCACTATGGAAGGGAACTGCGGTGCTTTCAGCTCCAGGAACCAGATAGTCATGATGGGTCGGAACGTAACGACCGAAAAGAAGGGATCAAATAACAATGAAGCAAGGAAAGACGTGACGTTTCAGCCGGAAATGTCGTAAATAGATATCGTGAAATTTCGAAAGTTGAAAGATCGTTGAGTTGACACCCCCCCTAGCAGGATCCATTACCAGCTGTACTTGTGATAGACCTCCGAGTCAGAAGTGTCAGAAAGCTGTCGTCGCTTGCAAAGATCAATGGGTAGGGGTTCAGATCGAGATTAATGTGTAGAGGACCCGGCCTGTCACTCGTAATAAGGTGAGGCAGATTGACAATAGGCCGCGCTCGGCTCTGCAGCAGGTCAGAGCGATATTACACAACGAAATTCGGCCAAGCCTAGTCCGCTACCTAAGCGAAGTGGGCGAGGGTTAATCCGCGAGACGATACGGGTAGTCTTCATCGGAGCACTGAATCTTGCTCCTTAGTCGGTAGAATAGAGCAATACCCGAGGGTCTTCCACCCAAGCGGGGCTATCGCCGGTATGGGGGCACTCAAGATTGAAAGACCTTAGTCGCCAGCACCGAATAATATATACGGAGCGACCAATCAAGAGTTTCAGACCTTAGTCCCTAGCACCGAGCAATACGGGGCGACGTCATGGAACAATAAAAGCAACGTCCACAATGCTTCACACCTTAGTCGGTAGTATGGAACAATACCAACCACCTTATAAGGTAGGTTAGTCCGCTACAAGGCAGCCATGTCTCTACGTTAGTCTGAAGCCCAATAAATACCTACCCCAACTTGGAAAACAATTCCGGACCCATTTTCGACCCAACTAACCCCATCAGGGGCCCTATGTGCAGTGCGGAGGCGCGGTTCAGATTGAGGGTACAGTGCGGAGGCGCGCGCGTGGGTCTGGAAAGAAAAGGAGCAGATCAGGACGTCAGTCCAGTTTGAGATCTCGCCGGTACAGATCAGATTAAGAACACCAAGAGTCGATTTCGCCGAGGGACTTACGGGTCTTGGGGCCCGAGACGGTGGTACTCAACCGGTTCTCTGTCGTCTTCGGGGACCCGAATGAGCCAGTCCACAGCACGATTACCAGCCTGGTATACCCTCTCAAGGGCCCATCCTACAGCAGATCCAGCGCTTGATCTTGCATTGCGCGAATTCGATCACTATACTGTGTGAATACCACAGGAGGAACGGAGGTTGTTATGCTGGTACTGAGGGGTATGCCGCTGGGTGTCGCGCGTAATTCGGGCCTCACAAGTCCTGCGGAGGGAGCGCTTTCCTGAGCAGGTCCGTTACGTTAGGCTGAAATGGATTCGCTCACCAACAACGAGAAGAAGAAGATCCGCCACGTAGAAGAATTATGGGTGCTGTCGCTGTGGTCTTCAGACGGGGGGCTCGAGGCAGAATTAAAATGGTCCAAGACGTGGAGCAAGTAAGAAGCGCAGACTCGAAGTGGTGAACTTTTGTATATACATGCAGAACACATCCCCAAGCAGATTTCCATCAAGCCAACAAACTGCGGTTACTTGTACGTTGTAGTCGGTGACCGATGTTAGGTTGCAAAGTTAAGCATCATGCCGAGTTTGGCACGAACTACTTTCCATTGCGGCAAACGGACGTTCTAAATGGAATTCCGTGCGGAAGTCTGCATGAATTCCACGTGTGGCGACGCGCTGATACAAAGGCCATCATCTACTGAGTCCGCACTCCCCCCCTCCCCTCCTCTCTAACCTCCCCCCTCCCCCCTTCCAAACTTCCACCTTGAAGGTGAAATCCTGCTCAAACAACCCCCTCCTGTTTACTCTGGTTTTGCTCGGGTTCCGCTTTGTTCACTCCTCACCAAGCACAATGTTCGCATATACGTCGTTCGCAATCACCAAGGCGCCACCCTTTCAGTCCCCGTTCAAAGCTCCTTGTCCCTGATTCCACTTGGCCTCTTTTACTCCGGCTTCCTGCAAAGAATTTCTTTTCCTGGTTCAGTACTCCGCCCACGGGCCCCCAAATCAAGAACGGTGCTAACACCACCAAGTATGCATCAGCCTCCTGGAATGAGGAGGATTCGGTCGCGTGGCGAACAACCTGTGCGAAGGTACATCCCGGCAACCTACCTACCCTGCTATAGATGCCGACGCAAGCAAACTTCCCAGGCTCTAAATTTGGACGCTTTTCGAGGGCGGGCCCACGGCTCAATACAGCCTATGAGGGTAGTTTCGGGGTGGATTGAAGTCCGAAACGATCAATTGGGTAAAATAGCTGCCATATCAAACAGGTATCCAGTTGTTCCGAACGCTGAAGCCACCGTGCACGGAGCTCTTGGAGGCGACTGTACACGACAAGGGTCTGAGGAGGACAGTCTCCTCTTCGTGATATCGCCTTCCATCAGTCTATCTGGCGTTGGGCTGTCCTTTATCCGTTCGTTGGTCGGGTAACTCTCTGGGTCTCGCTGCTCGACTGCGCAGTTAGTGAAGGAAGGAACGGTCACGCCAAAGTGACACGTCGCCAAAACACGCGTTGGACGTGCGAGTTTCCATATCTCAACCGAGCACCATGCAACCTTTGAAGCTGGGGCTCGGAGGAGTTTTTGCTCAACATCCCATGGGCGAGCAGAGGCCAGGATGGCATATAGTCATCCCGAACGGGACGTCGCGGCTTGGGCAAAACCCCCGAAAGAACGATTCCACATCTTCGTTAGCATTAGACCGTTGCTCAGCCTCGGCTGGATAATTGTCTCCGAGACGGCGGGAGATACAGTTTTGCGTATCGTGTGAGGCGAGCAAGTCGAGTAACAGTGCTCATTCTCTGAAGACCTCGAAGGGGCACATGAGAAGGCCTTCCACAGGTTTCTCTGGTCAGAAAATCAGATCTTCGGTCTACTTGATCATTGTAATCTGGTCTACCATAACCACCAACCCACTCCGAAGTCGAGAATATCCACGCTTCAGCGTTTTCTGCAGTTTCTTACCCCTGTGACGGCCATAATGACACCGTTGGAAATAACTCAACTCCAAGATCTGGAGCTCGCGCACTTGAATTTCGCGCCGGCCATACCCCAAGACCTCCCATCCCCCTTCGAGCTGTCCATCCCCTCCTCCGTACTCCCACAGCAGCTCCCTTCGCTCCCTCATAAAGAGTGTGCTGGTACGGAGTTTGTTATCCTGGTAAGCCAATCGGAAAATCGTGCTTGTCAGTCCGGTCCAACTGCGAGAACCCTTTTATTATAGATCCTCATCCACTACGAAAGCTGGACGAATCGGTCCGAGGACGGGGAGTCTATGCAGTTAAATTCCGTCAAGAAAGACCTGAGGCGTCTTCTTGACCACTTGAAATGTAAATGAACGCTCCCATCGTCCGCCTCGACCACTGACCTTGTATGCTTCTAGACCGGCACGATGAAACCAACCGAGCGTGGTACATCTTGACGGACTTTGAGTGCATATACAAGGACTATACAGGGGCTGAACAACCGGTAACACGAGGTGGTCTCCCAGATAGGGAATCAATTGTTCGTTTACGTATCTCGGACCTCGTGGTCCACACGCTTACGCCTCGCCCTCCACTCCCCCAGCTTACAATAATCGAGCAGGTTGCGAAGAAAGGTGGCTCCGGTCTCATCCACTGTAGGTTCCCGGAGACACGTTTTGGTCGACCTTCTGATGGAACGACTATAGATGGTGGACATTGCTACTACGCGGCGCCTGGAACATCTAGTCCGTTTTGATTTAATCGCCACTTTCGTTGGCCTCGCTAAACTCTTCCTATAGAACTGGAAAAACAGGGCGCTTTTACCGTTTTCAGCGAGAAGCAGGACTACCAGCTGGGTAGAGAAGCTGCATGTACGTGCATCTCGCTCCGCGTCTTACGGGTGGCTTGGCCTAATCCTCCACCTATAGACCTTGTCTGCAGTGACGGCCAAAGGATCTATGGGAAGGTAAAGTCATCTATAGGACTCGGTTTGAAGGAGGTTCAAACCGGTTTCAACAGGACCTCTTCGAGCGTCTGCCCGATTTGTCGAACACCGAAAAAGCTTCCACTGTTATAGTACGCCCAACGTGTGCCAAATGACTTGAGATAATTGTATCTAACAAATCCTCGCCTTCTTAGTTGGTGCTCGACGTGGGTTCTTTAAGGCTTCTTCTCCAAAGTCGCTTCCGATTGACGTCCTTGCAGACCTGCAGCGCAGCGGGTTTGACCGGTAAGAGCTGGCACAATTTCTTGTAGGAGTTTCGGACTTACATACGCTTTTCAGCCGACTTCCCTAATCTCCCGTACAAGTACGACCCTGAACACATCCCGACGGTCGAGCCTCCACCAACCCTCCATACCAAACCTCTCAATCAGCTGGTGAGTTTCCAACAGCACCGATATGAAACGTGAAGATCCTTGACGCCATTGAACATGATTCAGATTGTGGTGACTTCGTCTCAACTTCACGAGAGCGCAGTAACAATTAATGGTTGTGGTGCCCTAACTTTCTTCATGATTGAGTACCTTCAGAGTGGGTCTTGCAAATGATTACGCTATCTAGTCTGGTAGAACTCGTGGGCTGATCCGAGGTTTCATAGAGTGCCCAAATGCCTCGGCAATCGACCTCATACAGCACCTCGATGCCCAGTGTGCGACGCAACCAAATCACCGTTTGCGCCAACATCCTCAGATCCAATCACGTTATCCTTTAAACGGCCCCTTCCGTCTAAACAACTCTCCGGAACCTCGGCCGCAATCCAAGACGTCCTCAGGGTTTACGTTTATGTCTGATGATATCGCTCGAAAGGTGAAACCCATCTATCTCTTCGTAGTGGACGTCCTGCGGTCCATCCTAGGTAAATTGCTACGCAAATGATTCCCAGATAGCTTATGTCTTTATGTCTAAATATGTCGGTTCCTATGAGAATGTGATATTGGATACAGTATTCTTGGCCACGGCGCAGAGCATAGCAGAGCTATTCTGGTTTCGGAGATGGAATAGAACCAGTGGTATTGTTCACCAGATGTAGGGTTCCGCATCACTACGCCGCTAATCACTAAAAACCGCCTCGGGACGGCAACGAGCACCGTACCGAGCAACGGGCCGCCGGCTCGTCGGACGGTTCGCATTCGCAAGCAGGCGATCGTGTAGATTTTGTTGATGGCGAGAGTTCGTGAGAGTGGAGGTATCTAGTCCCACGGTTTGCTTAGTTAGAATCCCATCTCTTTCCCCTCCTCGCGAAAGGATACCCGCTGTAAGCCCTCCCGGCCTCTCCAATGGCCTTAGATAGCTATATAGAGTTGAGCCTGGATGATCTCTGTGGAAATTTTTGGATCTCATGTCTACCTCTAGTCAACGCCCCCAACCGTGACCCCCGACACACCCCGTAAGATACAATACAATGCAACGGAAACACTCTATTGTTAGACTGTCATCTTCAGACTAATGTGAACTATTTGGCATTCAAACTAGATACCCAGTCTTATATGATGACGGTTGCGTTGACGGAAAATAGGGGCTGGTTTGGATTTATCTCCGTCCTTCTCCGTTAGTTTCCAGACTACGGCTTCTTCCTCATCGCTCTTCAGCACGCGTCCTTCCCCGCCCAGTGCACGCTGAAGACGACAAGCCTTCACCTCGCTCTTTGGCTGAAAGGCGAGGTTCGTACCCCTCGCAACCGCCGGCTAGATCGATCAACTCCCTCTCGGTCATCCTCCCCGTCCCCAAGTCAGGTGGCTAATCGCATCATTCCGCCTGGTGTACTTGCCCTCTCTCTCTTCCCTCTCTCCCCCTGTTGTAACACCAATAACGACTCTTTTGGAACGACTGCCAACTTCGAAACTATTCCCGCCAATGCCAACCTTACTGACGCTCCCTAGCGCAATCGGATGCACGCTCCCCGAGTATGGTTGCCCGCGCCATCTTCGACCCTTGGCTCTCGTCGACTCCACATCCAGGCGAGACTGCCGCATCCCTTGTGCCTTCTCAGCGGAAACATCCTTTTCCACAACAGGGACTCGAGTTTTTTTTTTTTCGCTAAGTCTAACTCTTCACCGCCTTTCTGGAATCTGCAGAGTCTCGCCCCTCTCCCTTCGAACTCGTTCCCCGTTCAGATTCACTAGACAGACGCATCGCGTTGAAAGTGCTGTAAGTAGGTCTATATAGTCTCTCTCCCTCATCCTGCTCGGTTGCTTAACATATACATACTCATTGCAGGCAGCGTGGAGGGAGCACTTAAGTCCTTTTTCGGACGCGGTTGTGTGATATGAGAACTTTGGCATCGTTTTCATCCATTTTTGTCCACGTACAGGTCATTTATCCATGTGTATACGTACTGCGTATAGGTTACTTAATACAGGTATCATGCATATGATGTCGTCTATAGCTAGGTGCTGGAGTGCCGGGGGTGGGGCGGCCTGCTTAAGTTTCAACAAACGTTTCCGAAGTGATCCGAGCCCAGGTCCCTCAACCGTTGCTCTTTCTGTCATGATCATTGATCTTACAAGCACTGAAGTGTCACGATCCCTAGGCACGCCACGGGGATACATTGAGAGTGGCCGACGGAGAGGGCCACGACCCGAGGAATGTATATAGTAAAGAGCAACCGTCGTCATCTTTCATATGCTGCTAGGTTTAATACAGGAATACAGGTGTGCCGCTGAGCCAAGATGGACCCTGACGTGCCGAGCCCCGGCAACGACAACGACACGCTCTCGCAGGCGGTAAAATAATTCTTTTGTTTGCATAAACTATGGAAAACTGGGTTACATATCATTCTACTTAGATGAGATGTAAGGGTAAGACGAGTGCTGCGAAGTGACGAGGTCAAGAGCCGAAATCGAACTCTTCCATGCATGGGCTATGGCCCTCCCGGCTTCCTCAAGTGGGTATTTGGTAAGCAAAAGGCGGCTGAAAGGCGCAACCCCACAAAATTTAAAACCCCTTGACACACGCAACACCGCTGTAATTTATAAAGCTAACAGGGCCGTGCAAGCCGGCAGGGCCCGCTACCTTGAGGAAAGTCTGTTTCAGCATTTTGTGGGCTATCATTTCAGGACACAGTACGAACGGTCGCTTTCTGAGTCACCTGGCGAGGAGTACGTTTGCCCGTCTTCAAACATAAGATACGACTCTTCAGTAGTTTTCGCAGACCTCTTATAGAGCATCCTTCCTTGTAATGTACGTTTCTTGCGCTCAATGCCCGTATCAGGCCAGATTTAGACAGCTGGGATACAGCTCGTTCCAAGATGCAGATTTGCAGTTGGAGCGTCTTGTCTCCATTGGTAGATGCATTACTAGCCGCGTTGATCTCGTCCGCAACCAAGGTCTCACAGCCTACATGGTGCCGCTGATCTAGACACGAGCCGTCCATCAGATGAGTCCAGAGCGTTGCCTTCATAACTTCAACTTTCATGTTCGACACGTCGATACCATGCATTGCGGCAAAAGAAGCGGGGGCCGGACGTCTCAGCCCATCAGTATCATCCAAGTCAATACGAGAATCCGAAATGGTAGCCTTTGCCCTGTAAATATGAAAGCTGTCAAGTAAAGCCTTTCGAGACTTGACAGACTCGTTGCAGAAACCCATGTAGAGAGAGCAATAAACTTCATGTTGGCATTGCTGATCTCTTGAACGGTGCTGTTTATGATGATACCTAACAGCGCATCACTCAATTCCTCGGCACTAGATGAACCATTTGCAACAAAAGAGCATCCACCGGGCTCGGTGCCATCTCCAAAACGAGACCATACAGCCGCAAAGTCGAAACACTGGCCAGTGCCGAATTATAGCTTTTCGCCGGTTAGCAATCTCAACGTTTGGTGACACCGTCTTGAGAGGTGAGTGTCCAAAGCCATGCGAGACCGTGAAAGGTGTGATAGAGGCCACGGGTGTCGACGAGATCCTGAAACACTGTCCGCACGCCGTTACTTACACAAGCTGTACTACTGCCCGACACTCCCTCATACAGTGATGTGCTCTGGAACGGCAAGGGGTTACTAGGCTCGACGTTTAAGGTCGGCACGGAAAGGAGGGATGGCGATGATGCGCGAGGGCTTTCACCAAGCTCCGTCTCGAGAGTGGGACACGTAGAGTTGATTACCAAACTATTGGGCTCAGTCGTATTTACAGTAGTCACTACTTCAAACATGTCGCGATCGGATAGCTCGGGGTCGCGATCGAGAACAAAGCAACCCGGCGTCGAGTCCGCGAGACCAGAGAGAGCACTTTCTGTTTTGTACGTTTCTGTGTCTGTTTTTGTTTCTGCAGCTACGGGAGGCGCGCTGCAGAGCGCCATGACGCGGGCGACTGTCCACGTCAACAAGTCCTCTTGGGAATGATCAGCAGCTGTTCGGCAGTTCCAGAATGAAATCGGGCTTACCACAGCTCCAATCAATACGGTATTCCTCAGTATCATCCCGGAGCATGTAGAACTGACAATCAGCGGGAAGGTAAGGCTTGTGCGCACCTCGGCAGGCGGTATCGTCGTTATCCAAGCTCTCACCTGAAAAAAAAGCGGATGAAGTAAGGTAACCGAAGCGAAGACCTCAGCGGAACAGCGTACAATCAACGCATTGGCGATGAACTCGTCTCATCCTAGCAAGTCGTATACAAGAAGGATGACGAAAGCGGTTGAGTAGCTTGAGCGTCGCCAGAGCAAGAGTAAACGGAGAAAGGGATGGAGATAGAGCTCAAGCTCTCGATGACGGAGTGTGACGTCGGAAACTCAGCCGCCCATCGATAATTCAAACGCCGCGATCGATAATTCGAACCCAGCTGCTGAGTCAGCCCCACAATGTAGAGGGTCATTCTCTTAATGTTTTTCGAAAATCGGCTCAACCCTACAAAAACCCACTACCAAGGTAGCGGGAATTTTTCCCTCGTTCGACGCACGGACCCAAGATATCGGACAGAGACTCTGTGCGTTAGGCAAGAGGCTTACGAGGTGTACATGTCCAACCAGGCCCAACCCACAAAAAACGACACACGCGACACCGCTATGATCAACATTTCTTTATTTTCCCCTCGTGCGTATTTGGTAGGCAAGAGGCTTGCGAGGTGCCCAACCCCGCAAAATTAAAAAAACGACACACGCAACACCGCTATGACTGACATTTCTTTATTTTCCCCTAGCTCGACGCACGTACCCAAGATATCGGGCAGAGACTAGTACTCTGCGTATTTTGGTTGGCAAGAGGCTTGCGAGGTGCCCAACCCCGCAAAAAAACGACACACGCAACACCGCTATGACCAACATTTCTTTATTTTCCCCTCGCTCGACTCACGAACCCAGGATATCGGACAGAGACTCTGTGCGTATTTGGTAGGCAAGAGGCTTGCAAGGTGCCCAACCCCGCAAAATTAAAAAACGACACACGCAACACCGCTATGGCCAACATTTCTTTATTTTCCCCGAGCTCGACGCACGAACCCAAGATATCGGGCAGAGACTCTGCGTATTTTGGTTGGCAAGAGGCTTGCGAGGTGCCCAACCCCGCAAAAAACGACACACGCAACACCGCTATGACCAACATTTCTTTATTATCCCCTCGCTCGACTCACGAACCCAAGATATCGGACAGAAACTCTGTGCGTATTTGGTAGGCAAGAGGCTGGCGAGGTGCCCAACGGCCCAAACCCCACAAAAACGACACGCGCGACACCGCTATAACTAACATTTCTTACCCTCTCTTGGAAGACCAAATGGCAACATATATAAACTGCCCCCCCCCCTCCCAACTCATGAACATCAAACGACCTCTAATCTCTCAGAAAAGGGGATTACGGATTACTTCTGCAAGTCATGACACTGCTACTACGATCCATATGCTTGTTCCGTCTGTTCCAGGTCGTGGTTGCGAGAGGCAAGTGAGCACCTTCTCTCCCCATGCCCCATTGGCGAGCTCACCGTTGTTCCGCTACAGCTGAAGGACCTGCGCCCACTGATTGCCCCCAGGCGGGACTGCGACCCACGTTGCTTTCCCTTTGCTCCATCTACAACACCATTATAGTTGGAGTCATTTCCCTTGCGCTCGTTGTGGTGCTTATTGCAGCCTTTGGTGGGGCAACCGAGCTCCTGGCAAGCTCGGCGCGCCGGCCAAAGGGCGATAAACACACCGCGGCTGCAACATCGACTGGAACGCGCCACTCAAACGATACGGTTGTAAAGGTTCAAAGAAGGGACCGGAGCTGATTCTGATTCTTTTGAGGTATCTCTCTGGTTGTTCGAAACGTCTTCCACCAGCGCTCACATCCATCCTACTTCCAAGCCACAAGCTATCGCCCTAGATGCCGCGTCTGGTCTCGCCACGAAGTGACACTACACCCGCCATCTTTTATGCCTCGTGTTCTATGATGATCTCAGTCCCTGTTGTCGATTGTCCCGCATGAAGGCCAATCTTCAGGAGTATTTAGTATGAGCTCGATCTATGCCTGCATCACATCCCTGTGCTTCCTGTAACGGCGGCCGAATGTAATTAGGAATTGATAAACGAAGAGCCTAGAGTGTGATTTAATTGCTGAGGCCATTATAACCGAAGGTCGCACAACCAGCCAATGGAGAAAAGTGAGACGAGACGAATGGAAGAACCAGAAAGATAAGAAGAGAAAAGGTGGGAGGGTGGGAGTGAGAAATGATGGGGTTACTAGTCAAAGAAACGTCCACATAGAAAGCCAAGCGTCGTCACCGCCTAGAGGCACGAGAGAACTCGTAGGCCTAAAGTTCTTCCCAGCTTCCAGAGGTCGCGTGTCACTGGGTCTCGTGTCGACATTTATTCAACGCCTCAACCGCCGGCACACCTGTATGATACAATGCAATGAAACGAAAAAAATCTACTGTTGGACTGCCATCCTCAGACTAATGTCAACTAGTTAGCATCCAAACCAGATAACCTGTATTATATAGTTCAATGACAGACCCCGTTCATAGAAAATAGGGGCAGGTTTGAATTTATCTCCGTCCTTCTCCGTTAGCATCCAGACCACGGCTTCTTCCTTATCCCCTCTCTTCAGCATCACCCCATCACCACCACCACCGTCCCTCCCCGCCCAGTGCACGCTAAGGACGACAAGCCTTCGCCTCACTCTTTTGGCTGAAGGTCTTGGTTCGTCTCTCTACACCCGCCGACTAGATTGATCAACTCCCTCTCGGTCATCCCCCCAAGTCTGGCGGCTAATCGCATCATTTCGCCTCGTGTACTTGCACTCTCTTCTCGACCTCCCTTGTTGTAACACCAATAACGACTCTTTGTAACGACTCCACTGTAACGACTACCAACCTCGAAAACTATTCCCGCCAATGCCGACCTCAGTCACCGCCGATACAGCCCTCACTCGTACGTCCTGGTCGAAGGCACGTGGATGGGCGGGACCGCTGACATTCTAACCCCCAAAACAACTAGTACCCGACATCCTGCCAAGTGGATATGTCCTACCATACGCAATACCTCTTCTTCTTCTGTCGATCAAAGTCAACTTCCTGGGTGCCTTCCTAACGCTCGATCGTACCCGGACCTTCGCGCCAATCGAAAAGACGCCCATATTCAATGATCGACGGCCGTGGTGGAGGCTTGAAGGAGGCTTGGGTGGACTTGCGGCTGGATGGTTATGTGGATGTGCGTGACATCGTGCCCTCGTCTCGTCGAGAAGCTGAGAGGCTAATTGCGTGTCATGATGACGTACAGTGCACTTGACGACCTATTTAGCGCTCCTTATCCTGAACAAGTCTAACCTCTCTTTATCCGGACTCCAGTTCCTCGTTATCTGGCTTCTGGTTTCCGGTCTGTTCGCGTTTCTCGGAGGGAGATGGAGGATAGCGGCCTCGATATTCTTCGCTTTGGTCGCCAGGTATGTGTTCACCATTAATTGGGCATCATTCAGGGTGCTAACCAACGCCGTTTACCTTACCCCAGTGCATCTTTCTGCTCATTAATCAACATCATTTTCCTCCCTCACTCCCTCCTACCCCGACTCATCGTCTACGCCATCCTCGCTCCCCTCCTCATTTTCGGCACACTCGTCCCGCATACCGTCATCCGCCACTCGACTCTCAGAACCTGCTCGGCTCTCACCGGAAGCGCAGGAATCGTCATCTCGATCGCTCTCTTCACCAAGGTACCTAGCTGGACAAGCCCCTGGCTCACCCTGGCCATCTCTCCATATGTGGGGAACAGGGATTCACATGAAAAGGGACTAAGCGCTGCGCTTTGCGTGCTTGCTGTAGCCGGAGCTGCTGTAGATTGGCTGTGTAAGCTCAAGTTGGGCGAAAATCCAGACAAGGTGAGGGTGGTTTGGACCAAGACGTTATCGTTAATTAATGCTGACGTCGGGTTCGCGCTCTCTCGAAAGGAATGGGACGCCTATCTCGCCAAATACAGCCAGTCGGTTCCCTTCAGCTCCGACCGCGCGGGAAAATTCCAGCCTTACGAGTCGTTCTGGGCTCGGCTCTTCAAAGGGCATTTGTTCAAGAGACGTTCAGCTTCGGATCGAGATATCCTCTTCCCGCCAGACTCTCACCTCCTCCCAACTTCCGCCAAACTGCACACCGGAGAAGAACTCGAAAAGGCCTTTACAGGAACACCTCCACCTTCATTCCGTCCGTATCCTTTCACGGCAAATCGAAAACCCACGATGTTGTCGAAGAAGGGTAAAACTCGGTCGGCGTTGAAGGGAGGAATTCTTTCCGATACGAGCGATTCAGACTCGAGCGATGACGACACTGCCGGACCTCCAAAGTTCAAGCCGTGGTTGATGAAGCGGACTTCGACCGCCAATTCCGCTGCGACGACGTTGGTACCTCAGACTCCTGGAGACATTGGTGGTCTCACACCTCCGCCAAAGTTCAAGCCGAATGGAGGGGTTGAGGATTATTCGGACGTTGAAGTGGACGTGACGAGCGCAGCTGCGGCGATTGTTAAAGAGGAGAAGGAGAGGGAGAAGCAGCGGAATAGTCCCGGCTGGAAGCCAGGGTTCTTGAAGAAGCACGAAGAAGAGGTGCAGAGGAGGGCCAGTCTTAAAGGAAAGGAACCCGAGCGCGAGTTGGACAACGGTTCGGTCGGTTCGACTGCCCCGCTCAGGCTGACGGAGAGCCCAACTCCGCTCTCGCGTAACGCTTCATCCTCCGCATCTCGTGGACCCGCCAACTCTTCTCAACAGCAGTCGCGATTGGCACCTCCAACGCCCAATTCCTTGCCTGCGACCCCTTCGCTGATCAGAGCCTACGAGCGTATCAACCGCGCCCGAGGAGAATCCGTAGCCTCCGCTTCTCCTTCGACTCCCAATGCCAATCCCATCATCCCAGGCACGCCCCAAGTCCCTCAAAGTGATTCTATGACGAATAGTGGTATTGGAAGCGGTTCCCCGGCGTTGGCGATTGATGATGGATTCTGGGAGCACCTTAGGGCGAAAGCTGCAGAGTTTAAACCAACGGGCCATCCTCATACCCCGAGGCGGTGACAACCCTTGGCTTTTCCCATTTGGACGTTTAGTTGAGTAGTAATCTTATTATTTCCCACTCTCTCCCCTTTCTGTATTTCTCCATCTGGTCCCTCCACTCGACTTGTCTCTCGCTTTTCTATCCTGGCTTGTTGTACGACCCACTGTTACGACCTTTTCTTACGACCTTAGCAATGACATCACACTCCAGGCTTTTGTGTTCATCAACTTCATTGCGATCATTGGTTAGCGTTACAGGGCGTAAAAGGACGTGGTGCATGCATTAAGATCGAGCTCATACAGAGAAAACCCCTGGAGATTGGCCTCCGTGTGGGACAATTGACAGCAGGAAGTTAAATTATTATCATAGAATGTGGGGCATAAAAATGGCGGGTGTGGTGTCACTTTTTGGAGAGACCAGACGCGGCATCTAGGGCGATAGCTTGTGACCTGGAAGCGGGATGGAAGTGAGCGCTGGTGAATAACGTTTCGAACGACAAGGGGGTACTTCGAGAGATCAGAATAAGCTCTGGACCCTTCTCTGGACCTCTACAGCCGGATCCCTTGAGTGACGCCTTCCAGTTGATGCCACATTCGTGGTACTGGGTTGATCGCCATCCGGCCGGGCCGCTGGGCTTGCCGGGAGCTTGGTCTTCCCTCCAAAGGTTGCAATAAGCACGACGACGAGCGCAAGGGAGCCAAATCCAACGAAGATGGTGCTGTAAATGGGGCAAGGGGGGAGCCGTGACGGTCTATGTCCTCCCTCGAGGGGATCAGCGGGCGGAGGTCCTTCATCTGTCGTGGAACAACGGCAAGGTCATTCGGGGATGGGGAGGAAAGGCGTGCCTATGCAGACTTGCCTCTCGCAGTCATGAACCGGAACAGATGGAACACGCGCTGTAGTAGCGGTGTCATTACTTGTAGAAATAGTCTGTAATCCGCGCCTCTGAGAGATTAGAGGCTGTCTGATGTTCCTGTGTGGAGGGATCGGTAGAGAGAAAAGGCTTACATTGATGTAAAATTAAAGAGTAAGTTGGTAGCTGGTGGCAGCTTTCCTGGAGATCACCTGGCCCATTTATATGGCTGAGAAGGTGTAAGTAATAATGTGGTGGAGGGGTCTGGAGGAGAATGAAACCCGGTTTGTGAGGGTTTGGCGGGGATTGTTGGGTCGACTCTCCGAGTCCCCCGTTTAGCCGATCCTCGCCGCCTTTCCCCTCGATTCTGGTCACAGGGCGGTACCTCTCGCTCCTGTGTGCTCGGTGTCCGTGCTCTCGTGATTACATCCAATGAGGGATGCCGAAGAGTATGCCTCGCGAACGCGTGGTGCACCTGCGCTGACGATCGAGAGAAGGCTTGACTTGAGGCTTGCGCTGAAGATCGGCAGACAGCTTGACTTGAAGCTGCGCTAACGATCGAGTGACGGCATGACTTGAAACTGCGCTGGCGATCGAGAGAAGACTTGACTTCAAGGAGGATTGTTCTATTTGGCAACCCCTCAGGGTTTGCCAACACCCCCTTCCGATCCTCCCGGCAGAGGCATATCGGAAGAGGACATTGCATGAATGGTACCCTATTGCTACTTTAATTGCCATTACACAATAAAATGCGGTTTCATAACACGGGCGGCATGTTGTCGGGTGAGAGTCGCCCGCAACAAGGTCTGTGTCGTCGCCGCTGTCAGGGTCCACCACATAACAATGAGACACAAAACAAACCGTCAGCAATGGCATTCTGTACTACTAAAGTAATATTGAAGCGTGCTCTTGTAAGGTGTTGCTCACAGGCTGTAGTTGCCTGATGACTGAAACCCTGGCGGCAGCAGCGACATAATGTTGTGCAGGGGCTGGGCGACTAGTCAAGTCCCACCTGACGTGCCGATACTTTTGTGTTTGCATAAATAAATCGCATTTTATTATGACATTCTCCTCTGAAAGGATGATACAGTGTCTCTTTCCGATATGCCTCGACCGGCAGGATCGGAAGGGGGTGTTGGTCGGGTTGGCAAACCTGAAGGGTTGCCAAATAGAATAATCCATTGAAGGAACTTGCAATTGCCTTGGGCACGTCCGGATGTCCGATCATTCTCGAGCTCCCGGTCAGGTGTGCGAGCTTATAATTGAACTCGTCCATCGCCGATCGACACTTCAAATGCCCCATGCTCAGGCCGCTCGGCATGAGAATAAATTACAATCCCGGTCAGCCACCATCCACTCCATGATTTCACAGGTTATTTCAAACAATGCTTAAAGGACAAACTCCTTACCAAACTTTCGCGTCTAATACTAATTCGCGTGTACCCACGGAACTAAAACCAATTATCGGGCTCAGGTGTTCAGCATGTTCTAATTTGTTTCTATAACATGCGGACCAGCTCGGGCCTTGAGGCAGCCCACGCTCCAACACACGCGTATCCCCATCCACCACAGCAGCATCCCCAGCGTGGCAGGGTTGGACCTCAAATGCGTCGATAATGCTCCGCTACCTTACCATATCCGCAAGAATACTGCTACACTGATGACCGTAAGCTTGTCACGTGAGAGGGTCTGACAAAGCGGTCGACGAACTTAACCACCTGGTAGGTACTGCACACCAGACTGGCCGTGTTGAAATCTCCTCCCGAAGAACATGGCCTTTTAACCCCTTAGGAGTCGCTCCATCCTATTTATTAAGCGTTCAAGCTACTGCACGAATCGATGTAATCGAGGACGAGGACAACGGTTCGGTCGGTTCGACTGCCCCGTTCAGGTTGACGGAGAGCCCAACTCCGCTCTCGCGTCGCGCTTCATCCTCCGCGTCTCGTGTACTCCCCAGCTCTTCTCAACAGAAGTCACGCTTGGCACCTCCAACGCCTACTTCCTTGCCTGCAACACCGTCGCTTATCAAAGCATACGAGCGTATCAACCGCGCCCGAAGAGAATCCGTGGCCTCCGCTTCTCCTTCGACTCCCGATGCCGATCCCAGTGTTCCAAGTACGCCCCACGTTCCTTAAAGTGATGCTACGACAAATAGTGGTACTGGAAGTGGTTCCCCGGCGTTGGCGGTTGACGATGGATTCTAGGAGCACCTTAGAGCGACAGTGTAGAGTTTAAACCAACGGGTCATCTTCATGCGCCGAGGCGGTGACAACCCTTGGCGTATTCGGTGTAGACGTTTAGTTGAGTAGTAATCTTATTATTTCCCACTCTCTCCCCTTTCTCTACTTCTCCATCTGGTCCCCCCACTCGACTTGTCTCTCGCTTTTCTATCCTGGCTTGTTGTACGGCCCTCTGTTACGACTTTCTCTTACGACCTTAGCAATGACTTGTCTCTCACTTTTCCATCCTGGCTTGTTGTACGACCCTTTGTTACAACTTTCTCTTACGACCTTAGCCATGACATCACACTCTAGGCCTTTATACATTGCTCATCAACTTCATTGCAATTATTGATGGGCGTTACAAGGCGTGATGCAGGCTCAAAAGATCGAGCTCATACAGAATAATCCTGGAGATTGGCCTCTACATGGGGCAATTGACAACAGGACATAAAAATTATCATATGCATAGAGCGTGGGGCATACTGTACAGGTGGCGGATGTGATTTCACGTTGTGGTGAAACCTGAAACCAGACATGCGGCATTTAGGGGCGATAGCTTGTGACCTGGAAGTGAGATGAAAGTGAGCGCTGGTGGATAACTGTTCGAGCAACAAGAGTGGTACTTTAAGAAATCAGGATTAGCTCCGGAACCTTCTCTGGACCTCCACGACCGGATCCCTTGAGTGGCGCCTTCCAGTTGATACTGCACCTGTGGTGCTGGCCGGGTGATCGCCGTCCGGCCGGGGCACCGAGCCCACTGGGAGCTTGGTCTCCCTCCCAAAGTATGCAATAAGCACGATGACGAGCGCAAGGGAGCTAACTCCAACCATAATAGTGTTGTGGATGGAGCAAGGGGGAAGAAATGAGGGTCGCAGTTCTGCCTCGAGGGGATCAGCGGACTCAGGTCCTTCAGCTGTCGACTCGTGGAACAGCGGTCAGGTCCTTGGGACATGGAGAGGGAAAGCGTGCCTGTGCATACTTGCCTCTCGCAGTCATGACTTGAAACAGACGGAACATGCGCTGTAGTAGCGGCGCCATTACCTTGTCGAAATAGTCTGTAGCCCGCACCTCTAAAAGATCAGGGGCTCATGTCTGATGTTCATGCGAGAGAAAAGAGAGAAAAGAAAAGGCTTACATTGTCAACGAGTACGTTGGTAGCTGGTGGCAGCTTTCCTGTAGTTCACCTAGCCCATTATATATGGCTGAGAATGCGCAGTAATTTGGTGGAGGGATGTAGGTAGAGAATGGGTTTGTGAAGGTTAAAGGGATTGTACAATTGTAGGGTGGACTACACGCTTACTCTTCGGCTTCCCCCATTGGGATGTAATCGCGACTTTGCAGGTACCGGCACTGGAATTAGCGAGAGGTACCGGAAGCGGCCACCAGCGCTGGCGATCGAGAAAAGGCTTGAGGGGCTTGCCTCGGGCAGGTCCAATGCCCGATCATTCTTGAACGTGCACTGCCACCAACCGCCCGCAGTGCCCGGTCAAGTGTGTAAGCTTAAACTCGACCATTGCCGATCGATATTAGTCAAGTCCCTTGCTCGGCATGAGAAGAGATTAAAATCTCAGCCAGCCATCACTCGTCACCATCCAATCTATGATTTCACATGTTATTTTGAACACTGCTTTATAAAGGATGCACTCCTTACCAAATTTCCGCGTGTAATACGAATTCGCGTGTACCCAGGGAACTAAAGCCAATTATCCGGCTTAGGCGTGCAGCATGTTCTAATTTGTTTCTATAACATGCGGACCCGCTCGGGGCTTGAGGCTGGTCACACTCCAACACGCGCGCGTATCCCCATCGACCGCAGCAGCATCCCCAGGGCTTAAATATCAAATGCGTCAATAATGCTCCGCGACCTTCTATATCCGCAAGAATACTGCTACACTGATGACCGTAAACTTATCACGTGAGAAGGTCTGACAAACACGAACTTAACATACCGCACACCAGGCTGGCCGTGTTGAAATCTCCCCCCGTAGAACATGGCTTTTAACCCCTTGGAATCACCCCTTCCTATTTATTAAGCGTTCAAATTACCGCACGAGTCGATTTAATCGAGGATGGGTGCACCAATTTTTTCCAAGAACGGGTACCGCGAAGTTCTTTTTTTCCCTCCTCCTCTCATCGACCACCTTTACAGCAGCGTTTCTCACTTTTATTTCGTGGCTTGTTGTACGACACCCAATTACGACTTTGTCTTACGACCTTAGCAATAAATTTACACTTCAAGTTTTTCTGGTTATAAAACTCTTTTCAATCTTTGGTAGGCGGTACAGAGGGCGCATGTTATGTCCATTGAAGAAGCTCGTATAGAATACCACTAGAGACCCGTCTCTAGATACAACAATTAACACAGGAAATGAAAGAATATCATCGAACATGAGGCATAAGAGATGGTGGGTGTGGTGTCACTTCGTGGTGAGACCAAACGCGGCATCTAAGGCGATAGCTTGCGACCTGGAAGCGGGATGGAAGTGAGCACTGGTGAATAACGTTTCGAACAACATGAGACGGACCTCAAGAAATAAGAGATTAGTCCCGTATCTTTCTTTGAGCCTTCACAACCGGATCCCTTGAGTGACGCGTTCCAGTTGAGGCTGCATTCGCGGTACCGGGTTGATCTCCCTCTGGCCGACGCGCTGGCCTTACTGGAAGCTGGGTCTGCCCTCCAAAGATTGCAACAAGCACAACGACGAGCGCAAGGGAGCAAGCTCCAACTCCAAGAGTGTTGTAAAGAGGAAGCAATGACGGTCGAAATCCTGTCTCGAGGGGATCAGCGGGTGCAGGTCCTTCAACTGCAGTGGAACAGTGGTTAGGCCATTGGGGCACGGGTAAGGAAAGATATGAAAGTGTACTTGCCTCTCTCAGTCATGACCTGGAACAGACGGAACATGCGTTGTAGAATGGCTTGTAGGAGTAGCCTGTACTCCAAGCTTCTCAGAGATTAGAGGTTGTCTTGAGTTGGAGGAGGGAAAGGCCAGTTTATAGCCTCTGAAATTTCGAGGCTGTGAATGATTTGCAAATACTGCGTCCAAGGGATACGGGATTCCATTATTACATTCAGTGACCCCGTCCCTCAGACCGCCGGTCTACATCGACGTACGTGTACACATTGAGTCGCATTCTCAAGACCCCTAAATACTGCACCACCCAACGCGTAAGTCACCGACATCTCCCACATTTTAAAAAGCGGTCAGCATACAAATTAGCAATCATGATACTAGCATGATATACAAATAGAATAACGCATGATGCGATATGTAGAATTGCCGAGTCGGCGGCTGGAAGTTCGGTCTTGCCGAAAAGTATCGGATTGGGGACGAGCGTAGCATGCATAGCCGCCGTGGCTGAGCAACGGCCATCATCGAGGGCCTGGGCACTTCAGAGACATCAGCAACACTCAACGGGGTGGGAAAGAGTCCTGACAGGGTCCTAACGTATCACCGTGGATTTTGACCAGCGCATTACAACATTTCTATAGGTGCGGTTCTAAATCTGGGATCCTAGCATCTATTTTGCCTGCGGGCTTGGCCTCAGAGCAGTGTGCTAAAACACACAATATATTACATAATCTCCGATCCCTGCGGAAAACAAGAGTGGAGAGCCTAATGCGGATCCTGACCCCCCCCCCCCCATCTTCCCTCTTTCGACTCCCAGGCATGCTACCTGTTACACTCACCACCGTCTGCACTCGAAAATATTAGCATGGTCATCGTGGGGCAGGGTTGGGGTTGCTGCACTGGCGCCGTTTCCACTCAGCAGCCAGCGCAAATCGAACAGAACAAGGGGAAAACATCAAAGGTGCGTTTGGTTCCCGCATGAATCGGATCCAATCCGGGCGAAAAGAGGGTGAGGAAGAAGTGTTTCACGTGAGGAACCTTTTGTTGAGCGCATTTCGGAGGTACACATGCAGAGCCACGGAGCCTTCAGGGTGCTTCTGTTGTTTTTGTTATTCGGTGATGACACATGGGGAGAGTAGGTTAATATCCGGAGACCGTGGACTGCAAGGAATGGTGCAAGTACTTCTCGACTGACACCCTTTGACTTTCTCGCTTTCACCGCCAGGGAATGAATGTACAAAGGGGTTACTCCAGCTGGAACTGAGTAAAGAGGAAATGAAGATCGCTGCAGTCGTGACTCAGACATCTGTGGAAGGAAGCCCTTGAGCGATAGTGGGCCGGTAGTTAGGTGACACCAGCGGGCAACTGTGTCAGTCCATACTTACCTCGCGTTCTTCCGGCCTGAAAGAGGTAAACTGTACGTTGTAGCAGCGGTATCATCGTTGCTCAACAGAACCTGTAACTTTTTAAGGGACTGTTGGAGGATCTGGTTTAGAGAAAGCTGTCGTTGTAAATTTACACATCACATGCATATGTGGGGGAATTTGGACAAGAAGCTTCATAAGATACTGTTCAGACATATGTATAGGAGGAAAAGGAACAGGAGCTGGCGTATTCCCTGTCGGAGGGAGTGTCAGCGTGCAACGCCAAGCCGAACGATGCCGAGACCGGCGCTTAATCTCTCTTTTTGCCATTTTTATTTCTCGTTCGGCATCTTATGTAATATTCTGTCGTATCGTCACCGTTCATTTGGTTTGTTTCTTGGTCTTGTAATTTCTTCTCATATCGTAGACCCTTGCATGTATGGTATGCCCGTTTCCTTCCCTGTCCTCTCGCGGCTGTCTCGACTTGTCCCCCGTCTCGCAGTGCTTCATCCCGACAGACGCCCATCCAATATACATTAGCCGATCGGAGTACCTCACTCCGACAGGGAGAGGCGCTATCGAAGTCGATTCCATTGCGGAAAAGGCTTTTGAATTGCAACTTCCCGTGGAAGCGAAATTTGAGAATCTGCTGGACCGTGGACGCTTCTGCGGAACGTGGATTCGGACAACAAAATCTCGGTCGGTGGCGTGGAGTTCGGATATATTTGCTCAAACTCATTTGCAACATAAATGGGATTATAGTGCCTGAACGTGGTTTCTCAGGACAGGCAATTGCTTCGGAGTCGAATCCTCGATTGCCGTTCAGTCGGGAACAGTCTCCATTGGCCAGAAATGCAGCATACGACTTCGGGAAACTGACGCGCAGACCTACGAGCAAAGATCCAAGGCCAGCCCCAAATCCTAGTTCCAAATAAGGGATCCTGGGAGTCTGTGGTCCCAGGCGATGAACCAATGAACCAATGCCTAAATAAGCGCGACAGGCCTTTCGATAGGGATTACAAGCGGGATACATAGGAGTAGTACAATCAATTCAAATGGTACGGCGGGAACCTCCAATCGACGCAGTACACGATAGCTGGTCAAAGCAATTGGGAGCGGTCTACGAAGCCCAAATGTTGCCGGGAACGTATCACAAGATTTTGGTACTGCAAAGCGCTAAATTGTGTACTATGGAAGATTTCTGCAGAGAAAGGAAATATTGATCGCGAGGGAGCAAGTTTGATCCATGCACTCAGTAAGGCTGCAGGGAACGTGCGACACATGGCAGGAAAGAGAGTTATTTAAGTGGCAAGGTTGACATTGCGGGTGAAGTAAGTACCACCACCCTCGTCGTCACTCAGAATCTCATCGAGGGATTATAGGGCGCACACAGAGATGGCGGCGTGGAGGAAATTCAATGGAGGCTTCTCGTTTGACCGTTGTTTATGGAAGATTCCTCCTTAGCACGGGTACGAGTATTCCTTTTTGTCCGTCTCCGACGATTAACCTGTCCGCGCGCCCGTCTATCTTCGAGTTCTCCCCTACACTCTATCGGCGCGAACGCCAGGAGAAAGGCCCTACGGTGATTTCTTCCCGACGCTAGCCTCGTGGTCCCCGCATGCGTGCAACTCCTCACATTGATGCACTTATACCAATAGGGCGAGGCTGCATGCCCCAGCCCCGTCAGCCATCATCATCGCTTCGACGGGATGTTTGCTCAAGTATTATCATGTTTCCGCGATGTTATAAATGGGACCGAATGACATGATCACTTGCAACTAGAAAGTGTTCCGAACAAGTTACGGAGAGCCACTTAGTAGTATTTTCTGAAAGCAATCCACGTTCCGCATCATACCCCCGATTCTTACGACCCTTCAGAGCGCTTCGCATACAAGGTATATTTTCGTGAGTGAGCCGGGCTTCGAATACTTTCCACTGCAAGTGCTCAGCCAAGAAGTGGTCAAAGGCGAACGTTTTATACGGCACCGTGAGAGGTGCGAGTGGCGTTTCGAATCGAACCGCGGGCAGAACCGGTTTTATCAACCTTTCGGGAACCTTTGGCCCCTCCTTATGACCTTTGACGTCTGAATAACTCTACAAGACACCCCTTTCCCCTATAGCAACCTACGCGCTTGCTACACCGCTTCTTCGGTCACTCGTGAGCAGGGTTGATCGCCGTGGACACCTCCAGAACCTACTTAGTTACCACTGCAGGACCCATCCTGATCAAAAGGTCTGACGGAGTTGTCGCACTTGAAGAGAATTGGGTGTCGTGCAAGCTGCCAGCTGCCTAGTCTATGGTTGGGGCGGAGGTCACATCGCCCAAAGTCAACCAATCAGGGAGTAGGACGCGTCGATCGGTTAAATCATTGTATAGTCGCGGTATGTTTATTTTATTTGGATGTGGAATGAATCTTTTGCGTGTTTCTCTTTAGGCATGAGAAGCGTGACAAGCACGGGCAATATCACGACAACGTGTAACCCCACAGCTTGCATCAACATTCTATCCCATGACTGGAATACGGCTAGACAGTGCTACGATCGGGAGATATCAACACCTCAATGGAAACAAGAGCTTGGATACAACGTGGTTTTCGTGTCTAGGCCTAAGCCAACCCGATGAGCAGGAGCCAGACCCGGCTGCAGCTCAGTATATCGAAGCGTACCACTTTTCCCCTCTGGAATAAAAAAGGTTAGATTCAACTATACCACGAACCATAGAGTGCACTAGAGGATTGACACTAATTTGTCTCCACGACCGCTTATGCCCGTGTATGACGCGAGAAGTATCAAGGCTCATTAACAATGATCAGTCGGGCCTCTTGGACCGCGAATGAAGTCCCACAGATACTTCCACGTCGAACGAGCCTTGCACGCTGATATCAGGGACGGATCGACGCACCTCGCGAACGCGAGAATAGAACACCTGATCGTTCTGGAAAAGCGCGAGGATCCAAACCGGGACGGTGGGAGCCCTGAGAAACAGCGATGATGCGTACTCGAATTGGTGGGATTCAGAGCTGGGTACAAACAATCCCGCTGCAGAACAAGTTTGGAGAACAGGTATGGAAGACAGGTACGTAAGAACAAGCCCAGAGAGAGGAAAATATATTCGGAGGTAGCTAACGCGCTCTTGGCTTTCGCGGTTCTGTGTTAGACTGGTTAGCATAGATCTTGCCCTGAAACCGCTGCCAGTGCATTCAATGGACTTACTGTACCTCCCCACGGGTCCGAGCCGTCATTGCTTCCGCTCTGGTACGCTCACGATGGGATCGTAGTAGTGGCGTATTGCGGCACCAGCAAGAGTATCATCAGTGGAGAGAGCCGTGTTCGGATTGGTCTCGCCGCCGATATGGGTGCCACCACCACCGTAGCGGATGCTGGCCATCCCGACGAGTCGCTTGATGGCCCGTACAACGAGTTTTGCCGCTCCGGAGAAGTACCACATCGCGTTTGATCTAATGCCATGGGAATGATGAGAAGGAATATGGTGGCCTTGAGCTTCCTCGGCGGAGGTAATCCCATTGAGAGTAGGCGCAGGGACTGTGGCAATGGGAAGCGGATGCCGATTATTTGTGTGAGCCGGTCCTTTGAGCTTTGTCATTAGACTAACTTGGAGTTGATGTGGGTGTATTGAAACCGCCTCAGTGATGGGTAGATGAGTGGGCGACTTTAAGAATGAGGGGAAAGCCGTTGCAGTTGAGCCTGACCCATGGAATGATGCTCTTCGCACCACCCTCCGTGCTTGTTGCTACCTGCGGATGTTCTAGAAACAGGAAACGCCAGCGTTCAAAGAACATAAAGATCGAGAACTGTCTTCCGCGCTTCCTCCCATGAGCACTTAGGCGACCAGGGCAACACGCGTAGCTCGCCAAACGCGATTCCTGCAGGACGACCGATTGCCAACAGTGGATACATGTGAGGTAAAATAACGCACAATGCTTTCCATGGTACGGAGGTTGCCCTCGGGGACTCGTTTGATGACCAGTCGAGAGGACGACCCACAGGATGACAAAAGACCGGAGGTGGGGTTGCATATTTTCGGGGAAACAAGGAATCACATCTTTCTGAAACAGACCAAAAAGCCGCTCTGTATAAAACAAGCGAGGAATGGATCCTTTCATCCATGGAGCATGCCCCGATCGGCTTAGCCCTTTGATCGCACTTGTGACCAATTGGAAAGAATACCTCGTGTTCCCGGAACCTTTTTGGTAGTATTAGAAGAAGACGTTGGTGCGATGCGAGAGTAGTTCCGCGAAGGAAGAGCCCTTGGGGGCATTGGGAAATCATTGGCTGAACCCTGCAGTGAGAACGCCCAGTATTGCAATGCTTCCAGGATGTTCCTGGTCGGCAGGGCACACGGTACGAAAGACGCCCCACCACACTTTAATTTTTGGTGTTATAGTTTAATAGGGGTATGAAGTGTCGGGCCGAGGGCAATAGCCCACGTGTGGCGTCGGTCCATGACAAACAAGCACACGCTTAAATTTAAACGGGGCTTGAGAACGACACAACAAAGAAGCCCAAAAAATAAGATTCGATTTGTCGTACCGACACTTAAGTTCATGACTGCCCTCCATGGGGAAAGGGGCAAGGAAATTTGTGCTCAGATTGGGCGGCTCTGGAAGGGTGATAGTCGAACTATTTAAATTCAAAGCCGTCGCGCAGAGCCTGGGATAAAATAGCACCATCGCCTTCACGTACGTTCCTCTGGCTAGCTACTCTGTTGTTCGCTTCGGAGGCCGAACCCTCCACGTCAAAATTGGGCAAAATTTTAGCTGTAAGTGCATCGTGAACATTCTGTGTGAGCACATCGCTCCCATGGAAGCCAGATATTGACTAATTCAGGTTATAAAGCGGGCCAAGCGTCTGGTAGCGGTTCATCCAAACCATCGAGTCGGAGGTCCTTCTCTCGATGAAGGCGATAAGGCCCTGAAGCCCTTTGAGCATAGTCTGCGATCTCTGTCAGCAGCCCCTCCTCCAACCACATCGTTTTAGAAAATTCCAAGACCAAGATGTCGTGAGGCCAACACATTTCAGCTGGAGACGTTGTGAAGGTCGATGAGTGCATGACATGGGTTTGGATGCTTTGTTTGAACTGATCGAAAATGACCAACGCATTTGGAAAGGGAGAGGGTGCCCTTGACGCAGGTGAATGAGGCAGTGTGCAGTACTGTCGTTGGATGCACCGTAGGGCTTGAATGGGACGTCTGTGTTGAAGCTGCGATTGCGGGAGGTGGGTTGGCGGGGGTGTTTGCTGCGTGGCTGGTGCCACGCCACATTGGGGTCGCCAGCTGCATTCCTAGAATTCCGCGGAGTCCAAGCTCCCCAGAGCGTTCAACACACAAAGACGAACTATCAACTTGAATGCTTCGTTCGGTCCGTACATGAGTAACCGTTGATGGTACTGCGCCGTCGGTTTGTCTGCGGACCAACGGCCGCACGCAGGACGCGCCGGTCCGCAACAGAATGTCGTGATCGGGAAACTGGTGATCGTACATCTAGCTACCCAGCTTGGGGGGATTAGAGGGGGTAATTTAGCATGGATTAGTCTAGTTTGTTTTGGCGTTGCCTTCGAAGACCTTCGTATTCGCTAACCAACCGTGAAGGAAGTCCTGGTCCATCGGAATGGAGACTCCCGGTGCTCAAGCTCGGAGCACAGCACCAGTGGAACCTTAAATCACGTTAAATTGTGTCCCGTATCTAAGAGACCAGTCATAAATGGCAAGGGTCCGAATCTCAGAAGAGGTGGCCAGGGCCTTGCTATCGATGACGTACAGGATGCTTACTTCCCTTCACTTCTATCTTAACCATCCACAGAACGAGGCTGTACATCCTTTAGTAGTTTAGAATGCATTTTATATTGGCTTTTGTACCAGGTTAGTCAACCAAAAGGGTTAGCCCCCGGTCGATACAATGTCATCCGGCCTCCGCAGATATCTCAGTCAAGGTCGCTGTAGCCTAACGTTTCAGCTGAAGTTTACGGTTCTTAGGGGTGAAAACTTTCAGTTTTCATCCGCTCCTTTGGCTCACGCGTGCAATGAGGTTTTGCGGGACGGTGTCCCGGGGGGGCTTGAAGGCCAAGGGCCAAATAGACCCCCCTTCCTCTCGGGTAAATCCGTTCTCTTCAATACCCCAAAGACCATCCTTGATGTGTAAATACAGCGCTCTGCCCTCAGGGGAGGTGGAAGACGAACACTCGACTGTGATCGGTAACCACCTCACCGTCATACACCCCCTCTGCTTAAATGCAAGCTTGACGGGCGCAATGGCTGATCACTCGACGCCAATGGTGGAGCAGAGTCCTGGTTGACAAAGTTCGAGGGTTGTCTCAAGGGTGAAGCCTTGAGGCATGTGTTTAGTGGCAGTTCCCAAAGCATGCTAAGCGTCGGAGACTGTAAGTGCGCAGATTGCGATAGCCTAATTGACAGGCCGCATGGGGCCTTGAGCGGCTTTAGCAACGTCAGCGACACAGCAATTGAGTGCGTACCTTTCATTCTACCAAGAATCTGCCATGAGGATCTCCAAATTTCAATTTGCCGCAAGGCCAAAGGCCTTTTACGCTCGTCGTCAGGGCTACATGTGGCCCCAGGGATCGCTCTCCCTGGTGCAACATGCTCCGTAGTTAAAATCATTTTGACAGGTGCACCAAAATATTTCCGTGGTTTCACCTACGCACATGAATTTCTTCTCTCGGGGCAGAGGGGAGGGTGAGATTGACGCGGCGCGCTTGATCGGAAATACCGGCACGCAGACTACGCCATAAGTAGGCTATCTCGTTCGTTCCGCTGAGCTTACCGCTACCCCCACCCTCCTTCTCACCTTCCTCACAGTCCAAGTGACTGAAGAGGAGGTATTCACACTTCTGGTCGACGCTTCTTACTTGCTCCTCGTCTTGGATATTTTTAATTCTGCCTCGAGCCCCCCATCTGCAAACCACACGTACAGCACGCATAATTTTACATGGCGGATCTTCTTCTTCTCGTTGTTGGTGAGCGAATCCGTTTCAGCCTAACGTAACGGATGTACTCAGGGAAGCGCTCTCTCCGCAGGACTTGTGATCGTCTTTGGAATGGTCTATATTCTGGCGGCCCGATTTACGCGCGACAACCGGCGGCATACCCCTCATAACAACCCCCACCTGCTTCCTCCTGTGGTATTCACGGAGTATAGTGATCGGATTCGCGCAATGCAAGATCGAGCGCTGGATCTGCTGGAGGATGAGCCCTTGAGAGGGTATACTAGGATGGGAAACGTGCTGTTGGACTGGCTTATTCCTGCACCCGAGGACGATAGAGGACCGGTTGAAGACCGCCGTCGCGGGCCCCAAGACCCGTCCATGGAAGTCCCTCGGCGAAACCGACTCTAGATGTTCCAGGTAAGCTTTCATCTGATCTGCACCCGAGAGATCTCAAACTGGACTGACGCCGGATCGGCTTCATTTTAGACCCCACGCGTCTCCGCAGTGCACATCAATCAAGCCTCGATCTAAACCCTTCCCATTGGTCTTTGCAAACGACGAGAGCTTGACACATCTGACTCGGAGGTCTATCAGTGTACTCCACAAGTACTGCTGGTAATCCTGCTAGGAGGGGGTGTCAGCTCCACGATCCTTCAACTTTGACAATATCTATTCACGACATTTGCGGCCGAAACGTCACGTCTTTCCTTGCTTCATTGTTTTTTGATTCCTCGTTTCGGCCGGTACGTTCCGGCCCAACATGACTATCTGATTCCTGGAGCTGAAATCACCGCGGTTCTCTTCGATAGTGCCCATCTTGCATGTCAGCATAGAACCCCCGGTGGGTTCTTCTGGCACTCAAGACCGTTCGCCGTCCGCTCTCTCCCATCTTCGCACCTCACGGGTCTTTTTGACGGGATACCTCTTTCAACAATCTTTCTTTTTTTCACCTTTCCAATCTTTGTTCTTCCTCCTTTGTAACTTTAGCTCACTTATCTTCGTTCCCATCATAATTCGTCCACCCTCGCTTCCCCTCCATTTTCGTGTGTTTTCACATCTTGTCTTCGAATAGTTCTTACCTCGCTTTCTTGTTCCGTTCTCTTTCATACCCTCGTTAGTTTGCTGTTACCCTTTCCCGCTACTTCTGTTCAATACCCTTTGGAGGTGTAAAACCTCTATTACCCGATCCCCGCCCCGGGCATCTCAGTTGCGTGTGGGACTATCATCGCTCTTATAAATTCGGGTATCCTTCACCGTGTCTCTGCCCTCTTCCCTTAACCTGATTTGTCACCCACACGGGATAGTGCTGCTCCATAGTATACCAAGCTGCCCTCTCTTCCGAGACAGGTACACCATCGTTGCATGCACCGGAGATGCATGGACATGCACTCTCCCTCGCTGACTAAAATTAATGCTTTACGGACACCGTGGTCCTGTGGGGTCCTCTCGGTGGTTGAACTGACGCAACGTGCCGCAAAAGTTGGATGCTGATCTTTCTCCGTTTGCGATGCCCAAAGTGTCAACAATATTTAGCTATAAACAGAGCCAGACGATGACGCGGGATCCACTTGGCGCGTGATTTTTGCCTAAGGACCTTTTCTTGGCAGCTCACATCTCCGAAATCCGGTCCTTATTCTCGCCCTTTTTTTTTTTTTTTGGTGAGCCGAACCGAGGGTGAAAGCTTTCGTCATATCGGACTCTTCGTTGCCCGTTTGGAGAAATGTCGTGCTAGCCCCTTAAAGGGATAGTTCGACGTCGGCTATATATCCATTCGCACATATGTGCAAACAGCTTACCATACATACCGTCCTTGGCACCCCGGCACCAGTTCACCCCCTCTGTCAATTGCCCCAATCTTTCTTGGCATATATCATAGACCTACACCGAGGATCAATCTCTATCTCGCATTCGCTCAGGCTCACTTATACCCCCTTCTCTTGTCGTAATTCTGTCCTACCCCCTCTTCCGTTAAGCCGCGCGCCAAGATGGACATACTCATTCTCGTTATTGGTGAGTCTGTTCCAAGCTCGTTCACGGAATGATTCAGTCCAGACGGTACATTTCTTTTCTATATAGGATTGTTCCTACTCCTTGTCTTAATCGGTGCTGTTTGGGCGAAGCTGGTGCGGGACACGAATCCAGCTTCGCGGCTGCCCACCCAGAGGGAACACTGGCATGCCGCGCAGCCGGTCTTACTGATAGGCTACGGAGAATCCGTCCGTGCCACATGGAACTGGCTGCGTTTCCTCGGGCTACCGATTAATCCGTTTACTCGAATACTCTTTGAGAGAGTTTTGGATTGGTTAGAGGACGAGGAATCCCCACCACCCGCCGACATCCCTCTTGGTCCTCAGGACCCATTCGGGACGATCCCCCTTCCTCGTACAGACGACATTCCAACATAGCAGCGGCACTTAGGTACGTTTCTTCGCCCTGAACTAACTGATATTTCATTTTTGACTGGGCCTAATAATGCGTGGCTATGCGCTTGCTTTTCTAATTTTGGTTCGTTTGGGCAACAGATCATGTGCACGTCATTGGACCGGCTCCTTGCATTTCTAACGATACCCGGGCTAATTATGAACTCAAAGATAGACCTGTGTCTTTAATCCATCGCCCTAGCATACAATAGCTCCCGGCAGACTAATAAAGGTTCGTTGAGATTTCCCTCCTTTCGACAGGCTTTCTATGTTTGTGTTTGTCCATCTCTATGTGTTGCGATCTTTGCCGCTGCTTTATGTAATTTGGACTTGCTAGCTATCATCTTCACTATTGCTCCTGTCACTCGATCGTCCTGTAGCTGGCTACCTCGTACTCTTCCCTTGGCGCCTATATAAGTTACCGCCACATTTTTCTGTCTCTCTCCTATATCTTACACGTTGGACAACGCTCGGCTGCTTGTCTGGCTTACGATGTTCGTATCACTTGTATCTCCGCGTAATATACTGTTATGGTAGGTTGGCGATATTCCAGCTGTTCAATTGCTCGCTTGGTTTGTCCGTTGGGGTACCAACCAGCCCCCCCCCCCCCCAGCCCGGATTTATCATTCGGATAGAGATCCTAGCGTAAAAGTGGATGCAGACGAGCTCCGCAGCTGGACATAGCAAGTGCGGGTCGAGTTAGGGCGGCAACACGGCCATCTTTGCACGAGCCCGTCTCCGGACAGAAGATCGGTGGGCTACTTCAACATGCCTTGTTGTTCGGAGCGTTCTGCTCATTCTTCTGGCATTGGGCGTTTTGCACGATTTTACTGGTGCTTGATGGCATCTCCCGCGCGATTGACTTCGGATCAATTAGCCACCCTGCACTTAGGTGTTGGAACCAAACCAGCCTCTGCAACATCACTCCAGCCTGACATGGGGTTCAGACCTGATGGAGTAGACAAGGCGAATAATCCAGCAGCATTTGACCAATGGGAGTCTGCGATAGACACACGACGGAAAGTGGAATCGCATGGCATTAGCCCACACATGCGGACTGATATTCGGTTTCAGATTTGTGGGAAGCATGACGACCCATTTAGTGGTCGCTTGATTCCCAAATGCCCGGTCGACCACGCCAGTTTCTCTGTCCCATCAAGAGATTGTTCGGGAGCGGATTCCAAACGTGCGAAAGGATTCGGACATCCGGCTTGCATCAGTTCACAGTCAAGCGGGACAAAGAAGTCACAAGGAGGTGCTCCAATATCAATCAGCTTACAATTCTGGAGAATGCGATCTACCGCGCGCGGCGAAGACTTGGACAGGCGCATCGTTCGACGCCTGCAGACTAGCAGCTGCTTCGAAAGTCTTCGCACGGAGCGGGAGGTCAAGAGTCGAGCTCCGGTATATATAGTGAGTGCGCCGCGCACTTAAAGAGCGCTACCAAAGAACGGGTCCTTGTACCTAACTTACGATCCCGATCGCACACGCCTTCGAGGCGTGTTAAAGGCACTGTTTTAATATAAGCCTTGGATAAGCTAGGCGTCGGTATCGATGCATATATATATACATAGGAACGCCCTCCAGCCCCCAGTCTCACCTTCAATCCTTTCTCAACCCCCCTCCCCCGACTAGGAGGCATGACCCACGACTCACTCTCGACGGCTACACGCAGCTTATCCACTCTTTCAAGCATTCAGCCAACACCTGTTCCGCACCAAGCCGCACCTCTAGCCGTCACTAGCCCCCTGCCTCGAGTCCCGAACGCCATGACCTCAACCCTCACTCTCATTATCTATACGATCACCCTCTTAGCTCTCCTTTACCTTCTCCTACGACTTCCACCCGACACTACCCTGACCCCTCCTCGATCGATTACGCGCGCGCTCGTCGGCGTAGCGTTCGTGCCCTATAACGGACAAAATCGTGCATTGCTACAAGCGGAGATGGGTGTGCTCGGTCAGGAGCCCCTGCGGGGATACTACCGTTGGTGGAAATTTGCGTCAGAATGGAGCGTCCCGACGGTTCCGGACGAGCTTAGCCTCAAAACCCAACACCCCCTCGGCCGCCAGGACACAATTGCGGCGGTCCCTGCGCCTGCAGCACCTTTCGTGCGTTAGTGCATGTGTTGCAGGTGCGTATTGGTCTTCTGTATCGAGCGTCGAGCGCCAACCGTTCGACTTTTGTCATACAGTGCCATCATAACCTCGTGGATGAGCGAACTATGTCTCTGACTAAGAGGCGGTCGATTGCTTTAACGGCAAAAGGCCTTAGCAAACTTTGAGCGACCCCCTGTTTCTCCGGGGGCATAGCCTCGCCATCCTCCTCGACAACGACACGATGCCGAAGTCACCCACTTTCAAGTCTTTCCCGGTCCTTCCTATCTTTTCTCTCTCCATTCGCTTTTCCAGTTCTTCCTTTCAACTTCCCGATCTCTACAATGCGGTCAGCATGAGTTGCGAGCCAGGAAGGAGCGCCTTCTGGTCCTCAACCCAGCGCTCGTCTCGCCCCCGAAGACCAACCCCTCACCGGACGACCACAGGATATTCTCTCCAAGAGTGCTGAGGATGCTTGTTCAACATTCCCAGCGACTTTGACCCGCCCAGAAGTCTGAGAGAGCTGTCGGTGGCCGCCGAGAGTGGCCACAAGTCGTCAGTCGCGATCATCTGTTCCCTTTCCGCGGCAGGAACTGTCTCCGACGACCCGATATCGCGGGTACCGTTTCTTGACTGCCAAGATGATCAAGCTGTCGTAGTAGCACTGCCCACTTGTTGTCCGTTAATCTTGAATGTGTTCAAATCATATCGCGTATACTTCAATTGGCTTGGGATTTGAACCGGCGGGGAAAGCTGACCACCGCGCAGATGGGCGTCAATTGAGAGCGGCGCTTCGCCCGCTAGTCGCATGATCCGGCTTTCAACACCGCTTCGCACACACTGTCCAGTAAAGTGCACAGCCTAGATAGATAATAACTGGTGGAGCTCCTTGATACCTGTTGTGCAGTAGCGATTGGATAATATGACATGCCTTCAGCACAAGTTAGTTGACCAAGCGGCCATGCTCCCCCAAGCGGAAAGGCCAAACATCGGATGCGTCCGCGCGCCTGAAAGAAAATTTAAGACACTTAAGCTCTCGTGGGCGATGCGGAATTTTTTCCTTCAGCCCAAACCTAATTGCCATTCAAAATACCTCCAGACGCTGCCACCGCACGTGCTCGCGAACAAGTGAATTCTCTTGTGCTAAGCCAAAGCAAGCTAGACATGGGTATAACAGCACTTTACCTACACGCCGTGTTGGAGTTAGAAAAGAAATAAAAGTAGTGGTCACGAGTGCTTACTGGAGCGGAACTTGGTCACAGTGGGAAAAGGAGACACTTGCAACCCTGAACATTGATGGCGACGAGACACGATTGATCGCATTGATGCCGACCAAGCCGATACTTCGTCAGGTGGCAAACGTAATACAGATGACAGGGATTTTTAGGCTGCTTGATTCGTCCGTAGCGAGCGCGGGATTTGCTGCTTTGCACTCTTCGTGTTCTGGCGCTTTAGACACAGCCTGTCATCAATACGTCCGCTCCATATCTTTTTAGCTAGTACCTGTGTCAATCGTGCATGCTTTTTCCTCCCTCCGCAAAGACAGCGATCTCACCTCAACAGGTGCGGGAGTACTTTCGGTTGTTGTGACGTTGGGCCTAACGCGTTGACATATGTATGTACGGCTTTCCTTCCCTAGAAACCAACAACCTCACTTAGGACACAGCTTCAGACAAACTTGCCCATTGATCGTGATAGTGATGGTACGGGTTAATGTCGGTCAATGCCGGGCTGCGCTAGCCACGAGTAGACTGAAAAGGGAAACCTTTAAACCTAGTCTATCCGAAGGGAGCTCTGGCAAAGAAACTCCGGGAGCTCGTCGCATGGGCACAACTGGCGCAGCACTTCCGCTTACTCGGAATTAGAATTTTGTGCGCTTTCGGGGGGCTGCGAGCCGTTGTCGCATAGTGGTTGCTCGGTCCGAGTCCGGGAAGGTAAGGGGTCGGCGGCAGAAGCCGGCTGCGGGAGGGCCTCCGCCCCACCCTCAGTAGGGTCCAATTAACAAAATTTGTGTTCTTGTGTTGGGCCAGAGAGTGAAACACATTCAGGATGCCCCTTGGTGAACTAAGTAGCTCCTTTGGCGCTACTGCATCAACGCGACATGTCCAACACAATTCCTATGAAGCGCTTCCGCCAAATCAACCCACTCACAAATGGTCAAGAAATCTAAAGTTCTTATATAGCCCCATATTGATACTTAATATATTTTATATTAACATGATGCATATGGTCATCTTCCATATTTCCACCGCAGTCACCCCCAACCACTATGTACGAGTCACAAGGAGAGTAAAGACCGCCAGAAATCGGAGCAACGCAAAATGTGCCTGGTAACCAGCCAAATGCGAGACAATCTCAGCCTGCCTTGCGGCCACTGTCTCCAGCCATAGCCGAATGATCGAGCACAGCTACTAGTACCCTTTCGGCCTATCCCGACGCCCCTAAGGCACACAAATTTGGTTCATCCCCTAGCCCTAAAAAGAAAAAAACGTGTTTTCTGAGAGTCGGACGGACTGCTTTAGATCCCCAATTCGGGGGTGGTCGAACTCGGTTAGATGCGTCCACGGTCAGCCGGAGCCACCCACTCATGAAAACCGCAAGGCTAAGGGCGTTGCATCGGATGCCACTCTGAGTAATACTACTGAAATACCTCTGTTTTAAAAGCTCGGTGGATTTTTGTAGACTCAGATGACACCCCAAGACTTCCCCTTCCTAACACCAAGAACGACGCTGGCCGCGGTCCCCTCCACGAATTTCTCCCCCTCCCCTACTTTAATCAACGAACGTCCGACGCCCATAGTCCTCCCGGATTTCATCATTACTGTGCAATCGAATTTCATCACACCTGTCACCATGCAACAACTCATTCTCGCACTCGGTGTCGTCCTTGGTGGATTATTCTCTCTCCTCCTTGCACGTCTTCAAGACAACAGCATCCCATCGGAACAAGCATTCAAACACACAGTCGGCTCTGTTGCATTTGTGCCCCACAAAGCAGAGATTCGGAATCTACAACAAGAAGACATGGCTGGTTATCTCCGACAACGTTCGGTCCACGTCACGTGGGTAACCTTGTTCGGCCGCCGGCTTGCCGCCCCCACAGCCCGAGACGATCAGCGCCAGCAAGTTGGCCCACAGGATTCCTCTGCTTTGGTCCCCCGCCCTCGGCTCGAACGCTAAATGGGCACCAAGCTGGTGCGTATCTGCTGGAATCTAAAAGTCACGTGCACGAAGCCATCGGCCCTCTGACGTTATCCTTTTCTTAGATTGCGTGATCGCCCACTCGTTCGAAAGAGACGTGCGAACCGTCCATCCTCAGCGTACTATCTGCGCGAAACCCCGCCTTCTGTTAAGACGGATCACAAGGTTCAGCACAACTCGATGGGTTGGATCGATCAAATAGAAAGTCATTTCATCCTCAACATTCTTTTGGCTCACTTCCTTCACTCCTAAACCCTTAATATTCTCTACACCGGATACCTGTGGGTCTTTCTCACTGATGACCCTCGAGCCTCGAGCTGACCAATGCATTCAGCCCAGCACATAATCATCGCTTGCGAGTCAGCAGAAGACTCTTCTGGCCCTCAATGCGCTCCCCATTTCATCATCTTTCGATGCACTAGCTACATTCGTCCCCTCCCCATTTGCGAGTCAGCATACTCCGTTCGACGCTCTCCCCGCGTTATAATTCTGCGGCCGAACGTTTGGTTCACTAAGCCGCGCGTTCCCTGGCCCGTCTGGTTTCCTCCTGATTCCACATTACTGTACCCCCGCCGAACAGGCGATTGAATAATGATTTTGCTCAGCTGTGGATCGTAATTTTGTACCAAATTTCACGCTGTTCACGCTTGAAGAACCCAAGGGAAGATAAACCTCGACATTGAATGCGCCAGGGCGGAACACCGACAAGCTCGGCTGTCGTGCGAGCGAACAATACCTCACCAAGTCTGAAGGTACACGGCAGCGTTTCAGTTGCTGGGATCATCGCCACCCTGATCCGGTTTGGTAACGCCGTAGAGTCGGATAGAAACACCACGACCAAGAGCATTGAGATATACTCAGAGGATGCTCCACTGACATACCATGGGAGCTGGAAAACACGGACCAGGGCATGGATCAGGGGGGCGAGAAACCTCCGCGAGGCACAAGAAAGCGTTCATTTAGGATAACTCCTCAACCCGTAGGAATGTACGAATAGATGCGTGCATGATCGTATGTTCTATTTTTTAGTGTTTTGAGACAAGGTGAAGAGGATTGGAGGTTGCTATAAATCCGGTTTGGGAAGCTGCTGATTTAATGATAAACAGGGTCCCGACACCCAGGGAGATGGATCGTCCTGTTCGGACTTCGGCCGATGGCTACCGGCCATTTTGTTAACCGACCGTTCTAATTCTGCTATCTTATCACAGCCCAAAGATCTCCCCAAACTTAGTTTCTTTGCTTTCCTTTCCTTTCTTGACTCGTCCCGTGGACCATGCCACCGATCATACATTCCCACATCCACACAGGGTCAGCTCTGTGAGAGCGCGGAGAACCGCTCTCGTACCCTCAACCTCTTGGATTGGTTAGTTCCCCTTGCGTTCCGACCTTCATGCTTCATGGATGCTTCAAACGCCATTCGCGTCTGGCCCTTACCCGTCCACTTCTCCCTTTAACATCTGCGCAAATTTAGGAATCCGTATTGTATTCTGTCGGTGTTTGGTTTAGCTATCTGGGGCTGCGAGACCGGCATAGAGAGAGGTACGTTGTCACGTTGTGGGGATGTGTGAAGGGTTCTCGGATGGGCTTAGAGCGCAGCCAGCCATGCTTTCCAGGGGTCATAAGACTCCCCGAATCGAGTCGAGCGAGGATATTAAGAAGCGTTAGGAGCTGATCGTTATACCCTTCTGTTTTTTATTTTTATTTGTATTTTTTAATCAATCACCGAATAACAGACTAAGTTCTAATCTTCCGTTAATCACAGACTTATCACGTTTGCAAGTCTTGTCGCTAAGGCAATGAATGAAAGCTCTGCATTTCTGTTCGAGAGCTCTGAGTGCATCTTTATGGGGTTACGGTGGATGAGGACCCTAGGGCTTCTGAATCTAAGGCGTGCCTGTCGATACCTAACCTTCGGGGGGACCAATGCGGCACCCCCAATAGTCAGAACAAGCCATATGAAATTGGGGTTTGGTTCAAGGTCCCGGGACACAAGCGACCCGCTATCGGGACGCTGTTTTCCCATCCCAGGTTGAAGCGACCGCTTGGATATCAGACCGTACGGTACGTTGTCCAACTGCACTCGACAAAATATCTTAAAGACATCTCAACTTCAAACTCTGTCGTCGTTATTGAAGATAGCATTTGTCGGAGCGTCGGAATCCTTTGCCGGGGAGGATCTGGGATGACGAAGGTCAGCGCGCGTGGCTTTTACCCCTATCCACAGGCGGCGGTCCATTTGTTCCTACAAGATCCAAGGATTAGGTTCCGCTTTTCAGAGAAAAAAAAAAAACGTGGTCGAAGGTTGGTTCTGCCGCCCCGGGTTTCCAATGGCACCGACGGCGTGGAAGGAAGAAAGATGCCCGACGAATTCTGATCACTGCTAAATGAAAGTTATTGGCGTAGAGATGTCACGTTAATCACAAGAGTTTAATCGAATACTAAAGGGATAGAGGTTTGCACATATTACTGATCTTTTGCAGTTACTCACATGTGACCTTTGGATGTCATTTTGTGGTCCGCACCCGTAGTAATTCTTCGGACAAGGGAACTTACTTCCCAGTACAGCGGAACTTAAGCCGCGATATTTCCATCGAGCATGCAACGTGTGGGGCCGAGACGTTCCGTCTGATCGTTCGAGAGCTTCAAGGACCCTTGAAGGACAAAGCGCTTTGCATATTTAAGGCTGCCCACTCTCTAGAAATCCCAGATTCAGCATTATACATCACACTTTGTCTCCGGGTAGGTGATTTTCCATCCCGTTGTGAGGTGCTCTGGCTTGTTTCCCCTCAGCATTCGTCCCAATCCCCCCCCCCCCATCTGACAAACCTTTAACAAAGACGACTTCTGACAAGGTATTTTCCAGACTCTAGCAGCCGCCAAACTCTTGCGCTACATCCGAGAACACACTCGGAAAGAACATCATTGCCTTCGCCACCCTCCAGTCCAAAGTCATGTCCACTCCCCGACGCCTCGCTCCCGCAGGCACCTCCACCTTGCGCAACAAGCTTCGGGCTATACAAAGTCGAGCAAAAACGCTACTATGGCGCGAACCTCTTCGAGGATACACTCGCCTGACGGAAGCAATCCTCAGCCGATTCAGACGTCGACCCCCGATTTCAGAACCACCCATCCCATCTTCTTCTGAACCGTCGGATCCGAATAGCTCTGGAACCGCTTCTCGAGGAAGGCAGGGTAATCTTTCCCACAGGTGCGATGTAAATCCCTCTCTCTTCAGAAGATCTGATAGGCGTCACTCACGCTAACTCTTGCATGTCACGTGGATAGGCTGAGAGATCGAGAAGGCGCTCACGGCCACCAAGGACGCCACATTCGTACCCACGATGGGGTTCAAGTTTACGATCACACCCGCCTTAGTCGAATTCCGATTGATATATCCTCGATCTAAGCCGCATGAGGTGGTGGCGCTGTAACGGAGAGTACGATCTATTCGCCCTTCCAAGACGACGCTGACGTACTCTGATTTACGCTTTATATACTACCATCCTACCGAGATAACCCCCAGAGCCTCGCAGGAGTCGTCCCGCAATGGGGTGATGCACCGCTTTTCAAACTGCCGGGCTCCGTGCGCTGCGATTCCTTGGCACTGGGGTTCGATCTCGTCATTATGTCTCCCTTCGCTTGGTACCCTATACATATCCTCATTTCTTTTAATCTAACAGTGCTTTGTTTAGTCGTGGGCGGATGTCAAGCGCAGCCAGGCCTTGCGGTGATAGCTTTGAGGGGGGGTGGGAGAGGCTTCGTAAAAGCTCGGCAGCTCGGCAACTCGGAATTACTGTCTTGAAAAAACCTTAGAACCTTGGCCTCTTTGTGACGGGCGCCTAATGTTTAATTTGGGCTGTCAGTCGGCTCGTATATGGGGCTATCTTGTTTGTGGTTGCTGTGCACACGGCTCTTTCGGGGGCCGAGCTGCAAAGGCTGGAGAGCAGTAGCGGCGACTCCGAACTGCACAGTCCTCAGTATTTGACATCCACTAAGTACAAATACGAAGTCAGCTGCATAAGTGCATAATTAGAGCCCGAATGTCGCCAGGCTCAGACGGCATTATTGGATATGCTGCGCCCTCCAGTCTGCAACGGAAGCTAGGCTCCGGCCTAAGCGACGCCGATCCTGCGAGATAAAAAGCTTAACTCGGATAAACTCCCCCTTATGCATATCTGGTCAGAGTGTGTACGTGTGGGAGTCTCGAGTTGACTGGATGCTGGTTTGTTCGGGCATTGTCCGACTTGGATGATGAGGCGACCAAAATTCGCGGTCCATCATTTGAACGGGTCTCCAGTGATCTCAGAGTGCCCTGCGATTAATCCACGCACCTTTATGAGAGCATCCGAAGACTCGCTGGCCGGGATGCTCTTGGCAATGTGGTGAGGGGTAAGGCGCTTTGTTTGGCTGGGAACTAGGGGCCCGCGCGCGAGAGGATGCCGAGGATGTGGTACCCGAGTAATCCGTAGACACCGTCCGCCATGGGGGAAACATGGAGAAAAGCAGCATCGTAAGTTCTCGTAAGCATCCTCGCGTCATAAAATGAGGCTCCAGATTCCAGAAGTTTGTGCAACGGAGATGCTGGCCGCGCTGCATCCTTGCTGAACTGGGGTAAAATAGCTGGACTGTGGTTGGACGGCACGGGAATGCCGCGATAACAAGAGATTGCGTGGCTGACTCCCGAGAGTCACTCCCCTAAATGCTGCGAAACGTCTAAGTGAACGGTCACACTGCGGGATAAAAATAGCTGCAAGGTACGCGTCCAATAAAATTCGCCAAGCCATGGCGGGTTTGACCAGCCGCCCCGGCTTGTTGCTGACGTAGACTCGCCTGGGAATGTCGACTAGCGGGTGAGGATGGCCCCAAGATGGCATCCGGGGCCCGGGAGAGCCGCAGCCACCTTGGATTGTTGGATTGGTATTTTCCGGCGGTTTGACGTTGCGACGTCTATCCCTCAAAAGTTCCTTCAGGGTCTGCGACCGGCCGCCGCTTACCCCTCACCCCTCATATAAAGCCTTCTACAGAATTTCTCCATTGAACCATACGATCTCCCCTCCTCCCCTTTCTACCAACATTTGGGCACTCTTTCATACCCTTCAACTGTAGGATATACCGTTTATTGATCGTACCCGCGCCCAACTCGTCGTCGTCAAACAAATCAACCCAAAATGGCCTCGTCCGCCATCGACGAGAAACACGAAGGAGGAGCAACTTTGCCTCAGCCTGCCACAGCATCCTCTCCGACTTCACCGACCAAGAAGAAAGGTTTCTTTGCCTCAAAAAAGAAGGACGCAGCTGAGAACGAAAAACAACACCGGGACAGCGATTCCACCGACTCTCATGCAGATGCCACCGCACTTGCCGCTGCAGCTTCGCCCGAACCCCAAATCGTTCCAGTAGGATTCACGGAACTATTCAGATACTCGACGAAATTCGAGTTGTTTTTGGATGCTATCGGACTGGTGTGCGCTGCGGCATCGGGTGCAGCTCAGGTGGGTCTTTTCCAGTCCAAATCTAGATTTTGTTTTTCAGACGCGGTTCGGTACCGAGGTTTACCCCTCGATCCCCGGCGGCTCTCCACGAGGCATCGTATACTGACGATCGTTGCTCGCCTCTATTCTCACAATGTAGCCGTTGATGTCCTTGCTGTTCGGTAATCTCACAACCAGTTTCGTCAACTTCGCCATCGCTATCCAGAGAGTGGTACGTGCGACTGTTTAGTCGACTTTCGAACTTTCGCCTTAACATGTTGCATCTCGCTCCAACAGGGCCCAGGCGCAGAAGATGCTCTCAGAGCGGCTCAGGACGACTTCCGTCATACCGCAGCACTAGATGCCGTTTGGCTCGTGTGCCTCGGTATCGGCATGTTCCTCGTCACTTATGCTTACATGGTACGGCATCTCTCGTTAATCCATCGGAATCAACGTTTATTCACATAGTACGATTTTACAGTGGATTTGGACCTACACCGGTGAAGTCAACTCGAAGCGTATCCGAGAACGTTACCTCCGCGCCGTCTTGCGTCAGGATATCGCGTTCTTCGATACACTCGGTGCTGGTGAGGTCGCCACTCGTATTCAAACCGACACGCACTTGATCCAACAGGGTATTTCCGAGAAGGTTGCACGTAAGTTACAGATTAATCCTTGGGGGTCATCCACTTAACTCGGTTGAACTTTCGCGCGCAGTGATTGTCAGCTTCATCGCCGCGTTCGCTACCGGTTTCATCTTGGCCTACATCAAGTCCTGGCGTCTTGCCTTGGCTCTTAGCTCCATCTTGCCATGCATCGTCATTACTGGAGGTGTCATGCAGAAGTTTGAGGGCAAGTACAGGACGTAAGTCATTCCCCCATCTCTGTGCTCTGTAAAGCTTTTCGACTAAACATTTTCGGTGAATCAGTTTGGCTTTGAACTCGATCGCCGAAGGTGGAACTCTCGCTGAAGAAGTCATCTCTACCGTCCGCACTGCCCAAGCATTCGGCACGCAGAAGATCCTCTCGAATCTGTACGACGTTCATGTCGCCGAGGCACATTCCGCCGAACGCAAGGTTGCCATCATCCACGGATTCGGTTTGGGCATTTTCTTCTTCGTCATCTATGCCTGTAAGTTTCTTTTCACAAAATACCTTCCTCCTTTCGCTTACCTGACCCCACGCGTGCTCTTTAGCCTACGCTTTGGCCTTCTACTTCGGTACAACCCTCATCCTTCAGGGTCACGCCAACGCTGGTACCATCGTCAACGTATTCCTCGCCATCCTCATCGGTGCTTTCTCCTTGGCTCTCATGGCCCCCGAAGCCCAAGCTGTCGCCAACGCTCGCGCTGCTGCAGCCAAGCTCTTCGCCACCATCGACCGTGTCCCGCCCATCGACGCCGCCGACGAGGGAGGAATCCGCCCTGAGAAGATCGTCGGAGAGATCCGCCTCGAAAACGTCAAATTCCACTACCCTTCCCGTCCCAACGTCCCCATTCTCAAAGGCTTGAACGTCACCTTCCAAGCTGGCAAGACCGCCGCCCTCGTCGGTGCTTCCGGTTCCGGAAAGAGTACCGTCGTCAGTCTCGTCGAGCGCTTCTACGATCCGATTGAAGGCAGCGTCTACCTCGATGGAGTCAACATCAAGAACCTCAACCTCAAGTGGCTCCGCCAACAGATCGGTCTCGTCCAACAGGAACCTTCGCTCTTTGCAACTACGATCAAGGGTAACGTCGCGCACGGTCTCATTGGATCTCGGTTCGAGAATCTGCCAGAGGACGAACAGTTCAACCTCATCAAAGACGCCTGCGTCAAGGCCAACGCCCACTCTTTCATCGAGAAGTTGCCTTTGGGTTACGACACCATGGTTGGAGAACGCGGCTTCCTGCTTTCCGGTGGACAAAAGCAACGTATCGCCATCGCGCGTGCTATCGTCTCGGACCCCCGTATCCTCCTCTTGGACGAAGCTACCTCGGCTCTGGACACTCAATCCGAAGGAATCGTGCAAGACGCTTTGGACAAGGCCGCTGCTGGACGTACCACCATCACCATCGCTCATCGACTTTCCACCATTCGCGACGCCGACCAGATCTACGTCGTTGGAGCCGGAGAAATCATCGAACACGGAACTCACAACGAACTCTTGGCCAACGAAAACGGAGCTTACTCACAACTCGTCAGTGCTCAGAAGTTGAAGGGCCGCGATCCTGCTTCTAGGGATTCCGAGGAACAGGAGACTACGGCTGAAGGCAGCGAAGCTGGCGGAACCGGATTGATGACCAAGGCCGAGATCGAGGAAGCTCTTCATGATGAGAAGCCTTTGGCTAGGACGAACACCGGCTCTGGAAGGTCTTTGGCTAGTGAGATCATCGAGAAGAAGAAGAAGGAAGGTTGGGGTCAATTCGGTGATAAGGAATACAGCTTGCCCTACTTGTTCAAGCGGATGGGTGCCATCAACAGGGAAGATTCGACTCTTTACATTGGTGGTGCTGTCGCTGCTATCGGTGAGCATTCGCAGTTTTATTTTCAGTTGCTGGATAGTTGCTCACAGGGGGTTTTTCTGATAGCTTCTGGCATGGTCTATCCTGCCTTCGGTATCGTCTTCGGCAAGGCTATCTCCGCATTCTCGCTCCAGGACCGCCATGAACTTCGCCACGCTGGTGATCGCAACGCCCTATGGTACGACTCTGCTGTGGCCCCCGCTGAGCGTCAGACTGTGACTAATATTTTGTGCTCTCTTTTCTTCCTGATAGGTTGTTCCTCATCGCCATTTGCAGCACCTTCGCCATCGCCAACCAGAACTTCTTCTTCTCTCGCGCTGCTGCTGGTTTGACTTCCAAGCTGCGATCGATGAGCTTCCGCGCCATCCTTAGACAAGACAGTACGTTTGAGTGGGTTTGGAGGGTCCAGAGCAGGTTCACTGACCACAATCGGACGTATTTTTTAGTTGGCTGGTTCGACGAGGACAAGAACTCGACTGGTGGTCTTGTTTCCGTGCTCAGCGACAACCCAACAAAGATTAGCGGTCTCGCTGGTGTCACCCTCGGTGCTATCGTTCAGAGCATTGCCACAGTTATTGGTGGTTCCATCATTGGTCTTGTCTTCGGTCCTAAGCTGGCCGCTGTCGGAATCGGTGAGTCCCGTCACCTTCCACTGTGGTTGACTTCTAGGCTAACCGACCGTTTGTCTAGCTTGTATTCCGTTCGTCATCAGCGCTGGTTACATTCGACTTCGTGTTGTCGTTCTCAAGGACCAGACCAACAAGGTTGCTCACGAAGATTCCGCTCAAATGGCTTGCGAGGCTGCCGGAGCTGTCCGAACAGTCCAGAGCTTGACTCGTGAAAACCAAGCTTTCATGGAATATTCTCAGAGCTTGGAAGGGCCCTTGGTACAGTCCAACCGCACTGCGACGTTCAGCACTGGTCTTTTCGCTTTGTCTCAGTCTCTTTCGTTCTTCGTCATTGCCCTGGTACGCAAACAGTTTGTCTTTGGGGTGGATTCGGGACTAACGACGACCCGCTTAGGTCTTCTGGTATGGCTCTCGTTTGGTTGCATCTCTTGAATATGGTACCTTCGAGTTCTTCGTCTGCTTGATGGTGAGTTGGGTGTCCCGATTTTGGTTCGAGTCCGTGAGCTAACTTCCTTGCGACCCATACACAGTCCGTTACCTTCGGTTCCATTCAAGCTGGTAATGTCTTTAGTTTCGTCCCCGACATTTCCGCCGCCAAGGGCGCTGCCAACGATATTTGCAACCTGCTCGACCAAGTTCCTGAAATCGACGCCGAGTCTCATGATGGCGTCAAGGTCGATGACAAGACTATCCAAGGCCACATCCGCTTTGAAGACGTCCACTTCCGTTACCCCACTCGTCCTGGCGTTCGTGTCCTTCGCAACCTCAACTTGGTGGTCGAACCTGGTACCTATGTTGCTCTCGTCGGCGCTTCCGGTTGCGGCAAGAGTACGACGATCCAGCTTATCGAACGGTTCTATGATCCTCTTGCCGGACACGTCTTGGTAAGTCTTGCTTTATGCCTGCGGGCGTAAAAATATGATGCTAACGCCAGCTTTGTAGCTTGATGGCATTGACATCTCGACCTTGAACGTGAACGATTACCGCAAGAACATTGCTCTCGTGTCTCAGGAACCCACTCTCTACGCCGGTACCATCCGCTTTAACATTCTCCTCGGTGCGACTAAGCCGGCCAGTGAGGTGACTCAAGAAGAGATTGAGCAAGCATGCCGTGACGCCAACATCCTGGAGTTCATCCAATCGCTACCCAGCGGATTCGATACCGAAGTTGGTGGCAAGGGCTCTCAGCTTTCCGGTGGTCAGAAGCAACGTATTGCCATCGCTCGCGCCCTTCTCAGGAACCCGAAGGTCTTACTCTTGGACGAGGTGCGTTAACTCGCAGTTATTTCAAAATATATGTCTCATATCTAGGTAATAGGCAACTTCCGCACTGGACTCGCAATCAGAAAAGGTCGTCCAAGCTGCGCTCGACAACGCCGCCAAGGGTCGCACTACCATTGCCATCGCTCACAGGTTGTCAACCATTCAAAACGCCGATCGCATGTGAGTACTTTGCAGTGTCTCGGTTTGTCTGTCATTAGCTAATATGAGATTCCCTTCCAGTTACTTCTTCAAGGACGGCAGAGTTGCGGAAGCTGGCACCCACGACGAACTCCTTGCCAAGCGTGGTGGATAGTAAGTTTAACTTTCGCTCAGTAGGAGGTCAATCTTGGATGCTAACCTCAAAATTCTAGCTACGAACTTGTGCAACTTCAAGCCCTATCCAAGATCTAGGCTCATTCATCTTTCTGTTCATGATTTTGGTTTCGTTAATGGACCGTGTGCATGAACCCGACTCCTTTTATATTTAGATGCCCTTCTTCTGCATTCATTTCCCCGTTACTTTACTTCTCTCTATTGGACCTCGCTCGCTTTGACATTTAGGTAGAAACGCAAACCTCTTTATATGGTGTCCTCTCGCTCGGGTGCAAATTCAAGGATGATTCATTGCACGATTCGGCTGACACACGTAGTTCCTTTATTGAGCGTCATAGACGAGAGATGATCAGAGGTTATATTGGTGCGACTCGTTTCAGGCTGTAAGGAACATTTCGCTAATTGCCGGAATGGTCACGTCAAGTAGATCTTCTCACCTACTTTGAGAATAAACGAGGAGAACCGATGCCTTTCTAGGAACAAATCAGTCCTCATCAAACAGAGAGAATTGAGGCAATCAGATAAATAAGGTTCCCGACAATGTGGGACACATACCATCCGCGCGTGTGTTCTTCGCCTCGAGGGGAAAGGCATATTAGGACTCACGGCCCAATAGCATTTAAGACTCCCTGCGGTGATTCACCACCCGTTCCCCCAACTTCATTCACTTACTCCCTCCTCGGCGAAACTACTCCTTAACCATTAACTCACCTAACCGTCGACCATCCTGTCCTACTACGACGCCCAATGCTTGTAGACAAATTAGAAAACGACGACGCCGGTCGTGGTGGTCCGTCCGGGTCCGATCCAGGCGATACCGGAAGTACACCCCCGACAAGCAGCAAATTAGTACGTCCCACCCGAATTGTGACGAATTATCATAGTTGCTCACGAAAGTTTATTTCCTCATAGAGCGATAAGCTCCAGAAACTTGCGGAATGGCGAATTGATCCTTCCTTGATCGAATTCGAGGAAGACGCCTCCGAGTTCCATGGGGGACATGCGACGGTCTCACGAGCGTTCTTGGTCTCTACCTCTGGCAATGAAGACAAAACGGACAATGCAGCACGTGCCGGACGCAAGAACGAGTCCGACGATAGAGCCTCCACGCGAAAGGTGTGTTTCAATCAGACTCTCCTGTTTCTTCCAACAAATTTTGACCGCCTGGTCGACTCCAACCTGTTAGACTGTAGCCGTAAAGCAGCTGAAGATCGAAAATGGAAAGGTCAAAGAGCGAGTATTAGGGGTGAGTCATCACAACGCGTCGGAGCGTTCGCACAGCGCTGAGCCCTCTTAGTTGGCACTCAGAGAAGCGAAATTCTTAACCGAACTTTCTCATAAAAACGTCATCAAGCTTGAAGGATTTGTTGAAGATATGTCCGAGGATAGGGTCTGGCTGGTGTTTCCCTGGGCAACCAACGGGAATTTGAAAGACTTTGTGGCCTCAGCGGACTGGGAAATCCCTGAACGAATATGGCTGGTAAGAACAGGACACTACCTTTCGAGCCGTCCTCTGAGAAACCGTATCCCAGATGAATGACGTCACGAAAGGAGTGGAATACCTTCACAATCGGGATCCGCCGATATACCATGGCGACCTCAAATCGGTGGGTCCGGGCATTACTGTGAAACGACCCTTAGCAAGCTTAACTCTACATTGCGTAGGTCAACGTAGTAGTGAACTCGAGATATCGGGCAGTAATCACGGACTTCGGTTCCGCCCGTCGGCTCGTGAAAAAGGATCCTACCGCAGAACCCGACAAACGCGAAAACGGAGCGCAACCAGCACTGTTACTCGAGACGAAATTTGATGAAGCCACCAATACTGTTACGCTGACCGGCAATCAGTATACACTCCGGTGGGCTGCTCCAGAGCTGTTAAGGGACGACGAACCTGGCCTGTGGAGTGATATATGGGCGTTAGGTTGGATATTCTATGAGGTATACCAAGATTCGGGAATCGTACTGAACAGGAGCTTACGATTAATGCTGAAATAGGTTATGACGAATGCCATTCCATTTCAAAATATCCAAAAGGACTCAGTGGTCGTCATACACGTCATTCAAGGAAACCTCCCATCCGCTGCGGATCACATTCGCATGGTGTTGCTTCGGGCTCTTTACTCGCTCATGATTAAATGTTGGAGCATTGATCCCAGCAAGCGGCCGACGGCTGAGGATTGTAGAAAGCCAATGACTTGGATGGCAAGTGGTGCTGGTTGAAGTTTTGGGGTCATTTGAAGGCAATCTGACATATCACCATATAGCCAATGGTTGCTCCAGATCCTCAGCGGGCCTCAAACACGTCCGGTTCCCGAGCTCATTCTGTCGATCTTCTCATGCAAATGGGAGAAATGCATAAAAATCAGAATGACTATATCAACGCGTCAAAATATTATACCGAAGCCTTAAACATATACACAGATACCGCTAACAATTCAGGAAAAGCCGATGCTCTCTTTGGCCTCGCCGAGGTGCATCGGGTTCAAGGGGAGTACAGCAAAGCCACTCCACTCTTCTCGGAGGTCGTCCAAATCAGGACCGATGCCGGCGACATGCAAGGGAGAGGCCAGGGTCTGTTGGGTCTTGCTGCGGTGCATCGGGTTCAAGGGGAGGTTAGCGATGCCGCTAGGTTGTACTCCGAGGCCGTCCAAGTCTGCGCAGGCAGACGACTGAGAGCCCACGCTCTGTGTTGTCTCGCTGACGTGTATCGGAGTCAAAAACGGTACAGCCAGGCTGTCCAGCTATGCTCCGAAGCTCTGCAAATTCAGCTTGAAATTGGTGACAGAAACGGAAGAGCCTGGACACTGGCGTGCCTTGGTGACGTCCACGACGACCAGGATCAGCACGAAGATGCAATACACCTTTATGAACAAGCCGCTGGAATTTTCGAAGAAATCGGAGGTAATCAGGGTGTAACGGAGACATTAGAACGGGCCGCCCACACCCGTCAACAACTCAAACCAACGCGGTAACGTTTCAGTTGGGCAGTTAGAGACCGACCGAGATTCGTTTCTTGACACCCGACTGTATACTACTTCATGTAATTCATGTTGCTGTACGGATTTGCAGGCCATGTATCCTGTTGTCAAATACTCGATGTTGTCTCGTTCCTGGCATGTGAATTGATTCGGAGCCTCCCGTCGTCTAGACGCTCCTTTCGAATGACGTGAACGCATCGCCTTTCCTCTCCTCTTGATGACTGCAAGTTGGGTGCATGGAGCCACTGTAGTGCGAAGTCTCTTGGCTTAAAGACATGGTCAAGTACTCATGGATTCTCGCCTGGACGACATAGGAACTGAGGTTTACAAGCCATTCAATGACATAAAGACGGTTGTTTAAGGTTCACACAACCCTTGAGGCTTCATAGGAACAATTCTAAACTATTATCTTAGTCAGTTTGATTTCCAAGTTGGGGCAGCAGCAAGGCAAACAAAAACATATGTCGAAAGCGCCGTTCGATAAGTATTAGGCTTTTAGAAGATGGGTACAACACTCGACAACTACATCTACGAGTTCTTGACGAAGTTCTCGCCCTTAGCGATGTTCTTGGCAAGTTCGGGCAAGCAAGCCTCGATCAAGGCCTGCTCCTCGGGAACAACGGAGCCGACCTCGTGGATCTTGGCGACACCCTCAGGACCAAGTTCGACGTTGGATGAGAACCAGTTGACGCCCTGGGCCTTGTAGAGCTCGCTCTCAACGAAGGTCGGGGTAACGAGGCCCTTCTCGCCGCTGAGAGCCCTCAAGAGAAGGTTGGCGAATTTGGCGGCAGCGTAAGCCATGGAGAGGGTAGCGGATCCAGCACCGTCCTTGGCCTTGACGACTTCATCACCACCGAATTGGATGCGGTGGACCAAAGCCTTCCACTCCTCGGAACCAGGCTTGATGTTCTTGCCGATGGCTGATTGGGAGAGGAGAGGAACGATGGTGACACCGGAGTGGCCACCAATGACGGGAACGACGGTGGTCTCGGCAGCCGAGCCAGGAACGAGGCCGGAGGTGAACTGAGAAGCGCGGACAACGTCGAGAGTGGTGATACCGAAGAGCCTCTTGGGGTCGAAGGTGCCGGCCTTCTTGAAGACGGAGCCAACGATTGGGACGGTGCTGCAAACCGCGAGCGTTCGTGTTAGACTAGTCCTCTCCCAGTAGGAAGGAAGACGTACGAGTTGACGGGGTTAGAGATGATCAGGACATGAGCCTTGGGGGCGGTCTTGGCGATCTCCTTCGCAAGGTCACGGACGATGGAGGCGTTGGTGTTGAAGAGGTCATCACGGGTCATGCCAGGCTTGCGGGGAACACCGGCGGGGATGATGACGACCTCCGCGCCCTCAAGGGCACCAGTGAGGTTGTCTGCAGAATAGCCTTTGACCTATTCGAGACAAGCCGAACGAAGTCGGCGATTCGGACTAGTTAGGCTCTTTCGTCCGACGTAATAAATATTTCAGACCCAACACCATGCGGGACATACCTCGCTGGAAGTGTCAACGTGGCTAACGTCTGCTGCAACGCCAGGAGCGCCGCGGATGTCGTACAAGCTCAAATTGGAGACGAGAGGCTCAGCCTTGAGGAGAAGTGACAATGGCTGGCCAATTCCACCTGGAGCGCCAGAATATATAGGTTCATTTCATTGACAGCGTTTTGAGTCCATCGTTGATTTCGAGGTCCAAGGTGGGAAGGGATAGGGAAGTTCGAGATCAGAACTCATTCTCAAAACGCAGGGAATGCGTGCAAATTAGAATACTGACCAGCAGCACCGAGAACGGCGACCTTGGTGTTGCGAGAAGCCGAGGACGAGAACGTCCTGGCGTTGACGGCATTCCGGGCGGTAGCAGAGAGTCTGAACATAGTGATAAAAGGGGACAAGAAACGAGTTTGGATGGAGGGAAAGGATTGGGGAGGGAGAGTTGAAAAGAAAGGAACGAGGTCCAGACACGCCGTGAGAACCCAAATTGAAATTTCGGCGAATGACGGCATCTCGACCTCAAAGCACCCGATGACCTTTATGGTCCTCCTCGGACGACTTACAATGGCGTAAACATAACCGGGCATTTCTAATTTTCGATGACACACGTGGACACTGTGCCAACCATCTTAACCCAGGGGTAGTCACCCCGAATCTGCCGGTCCTCGGCATGCGGGAGATGAGCCTGCACGAGTCTATGACATGAAGATATCACCATCTCCTCAGGAAGGAGTCTCATAGTCTTGGCGCACGAGGCAACGCGAAAGTAAGTGCCAATTTATCGATCTATAGCTATACCACTCCGGTTTCTCATCGCTCTCAGCCCGACCCCTCACTGCTCGTGCAGCCGTCAGACCACTGGTGCTCTTGAAACGATTACATCTGAAACGTGCATTATATCAGGCTTCTAGCTTAGCCACGACACCCGAAACACATACCTCCACGAAACCGGTCGATGCTTCAACACAAGGGACCAGCGACTGTAGCTCTTCCAACGATTGGGGCGAGATGGCCCCAAAAGGTATCGTGACCTGATGGATAGCACATACGGCACCATTGGCCCTGATCCTCGCAATTTCCACAACACGGTTGGCAAATCCCGGCGAGTCTTGCGATGGCCCTCGTCCCATATTGCGGTGTACGTGGAATTCAAGGTTGGTGACGTTGGGAAACATGCACGGATCATTTGTGCGCTCGGTTGTTATCCCCGTTGTCATGCTCTCCACGACGTTGTTGATATCTTCGATTGTGATTATGTTAAACCAGAGGAAAACGAGCTTTTGTATGCAGTGCCCAAAGAACTCATGAACGAGCATGAGTGCTGGACGGATCATGGGGAAACTGTGGATCGCAATTTCGAGCGTGCTGGGTGTTTTAGCATCTAGTCGCGCCGTCTCCTTGACCAGATGTTCCATTAGTGGCCGGAAAAGCAGCGGGTCTGCGTTGGTTGTGATCGAAGGCCTGAACGTAAAAGAACTGGAGCCGTAACGGACTTTTACCCTCAATTCTGTGGCCTCCACTCGCAGTACTGAAGAAGACGTCCTATTCCGAGTTGCAATCGATATTCGGCTTCCGACTATGGCGAGAAGCTCCGTCTGGTCGGTGTCCGCAGTTGGTCCGGCGGACGGTTCGATTTCGAGTTGCTTCAGCGAGGGAGTGTCCAGTCGCTTCAAGACATTCCAAATGAAAGAGCCTTCGACTCGACTAAAACGGAGTACTCGGAGGTGAGGCATGGTCAAGGAATGTGCTGGGGATGGAGAGTCGACGACGCCGCTGTAACCCATAAGCTGGAATGAAACCAGCGACGGGGAGAACTTGAGTATGGAGACTAGGTCGGACAGCGAAATGACGGGTGGGCGATAGTGATGGTTAAAGAGTCCTGGATGCAACGTTCCTAGTCGCAGACTGCGCAGACCCGAGAGGCCGACCAGACTCTCTGATGGCACCGCGCAGTTGACCAGCACAACATTTTCAAGGGAAGGGGCGTGTATCATGTGTGGGTATTCGTCCAATTCTCCTTCTCCAGGTTTCACCCAGGTGTTGACAGAGACGTGCAACCCTTCCAGCCGAGGTAGGGGGCGGCCCAGCAAAGGCTGCAGAGCGATCCCGAGTGCGCTCCCTCTCACCGTCCCTTCCGCACAAAGGTAGCGCCACCGGTGAGAGTGCGGTCCAACCGATTTCTGATAGGTCTCCTCTGCCGGTCCCCACGGTGAACTGGTGCCTTGGCCACATATGATCGTGAGGGGCGTATGTCGGGATCTCTGAAGGGTGAGGTGGACTAGTTGTGGGTGCATTTCGGACGAGGATGCCGACCACAGGTGTGGTGTTCCGCGGTCGATGACGTTCCACCAAAAGGAGGAAACAAGTCTCAGAAGCATCATTTGCCGATAGTAGATAGGTAGGCGGGCCGAAGTCCCCGAGAGGATAGTAGTGATAACCTCTGCAAACAATTCGATAGGAAGGCGTTCGAAGGGAGTGGCTGTGATCTTCTGTGGGCCATGTGGAGCGTTGGCCTCCGTAGGATCGTGGTTCGGACCACTCATGGAGAGGGTTGACGGATAGGTCATTTCGTCAGCGAGCCTGCCCTTGAACTACAATGTTCTAGAAGTCAGCCAAAAGCCTAAAGTTTACGCAGCAATGAAATTTACCTACCAGTTTAATTTTGCGGTAATCTCTTTCTACAGTGATGTATGGCCTCTCGGTCTTCGTCTCCGGGTACCACCTTTCGCTAGCGATCGCAATCGAAAGGAACAGAAATTTTCGATAAAAGTTGCTCTAGCGGAGGGCCGTAGAGCTTATATATGCTTCTCATTTTGCTACTAGCTGAGATAAAATGGAAATGCATGCGCGATATTTTGGGTAATTGTGACGTTTCAACGAGCGTAAAACGGACGTCGTCGGTATCAGGGGTCTTCGTGCATCTTTGGGACAGAGTCAAGTAAAACTGATCGTGAGACTCTATAGAGGGTATCCAATTGAACTTATTTGATGTGATCGTGTCGGGTTAGGTCAGAGCGCCGAAGTGGATGTGTGAAGCCAGGACCACGAGGCGTTATGGGGCTGCCGCTTGCCTTGGAAGCCACTACTCTCATTTCCGAATGAAAAGGGGAAAAAGGCATGCCTTGTCGAGTACAAGAATCGACTTCAAGTATATGCTTTGCTGCAGAAGTGGGTTCCTATGTATTTGAGGCTTGTCCGCAGGGGGCACTGTAGATACGGGCGAGAAAGGACGGGCATCTTCATTAAAGCAGACCGTTGTGTAAACTAATAATGCTCGAGTGTCAATCCGGGCGCTGTTGCAGGGTTGAGGAGGGGATTGCGGGGCTTGAGCCAAGGCAGGCTTTTCAGACGGCGAGGGGGGCTGTGGCTCGATGTTTGGGCAATGACCGTGTGCACAGCCTCGGTAGCGGTAAAGAGTATCCAAATACATAATTGTTCGAAATGGTGGCCATGTATTTTTCTCTGTAGGTGTTAAAGCGACTTTTTGTCGGGAGTGGGTGATGGATGGTCGAACTCACGTGAGCCCAAACCGTCGACGCGACCAGAGCGTCGGAAAGTTGGGTGTTGAACTGACAAACCTCCTAAACTTTGGCCTCTTCTATCACCCTCACCGACTACACCACGATGGACGCTAAAGGCCGCCTCGGAGGAGACGCCAATAGAACCGCTCAGGGCACCCAGCCTAAACAAATGTCATCCAAACCTCCTCGAGCTATGCCCAGCAAGTTTCAACCGACGAGCTCCAGAACGGCTGGACAAACAGCACCGACAAGCCCTAAGCGTGAACCCCTGACTCTAGCAATCAACCCTCCCACTTCTCCCTCAAAAGCTACCCGAGCCAAAACGTCACAACTCAACCATGCCTCTGAGGGGTCAGTCGTATCCATTCAAGCATCGCAGGAGCAGAAAGAGAACCAATCCAACGTAAGTTCTTGGTCATCGAGGGTTCCACACGTCTAAGACCCTTCATTCCATTCACGGTTTTAGCCTTCAACGGCTACTGGTGATGCATTTAGGATGCAGTCACTTGCCGCAGCTTTGCCAAAGAGTGCACTCCTGCCGCCAAAGAAAGAGGCTCTCCCAACCGAGCTCGATATTGGGACCTACGACGGAAGCCTAGACCAAGATGAGGACTTCCCGGAAAGGAACGATGTTCAAATATCATCTGAAGATGAACGAGTTCTTGCCCTTGACTCCTCAGTTTGCGGGTCAGTGATTCGGCGGGAATGGCTACGCCTGACCGGACTGACAGCATCCCATCTATCAGGGCCAACCCGACGCGTCAATGGAATTTGAACGAGCTTGAGATCGGTCGGCCCCTTGGGAAGGGAAAGTTTGGTCGCGTCTACATGGCGCGAACGAAAACTACTCCAAAGTACATCATCGCCCTCAAGTGCCTATACAAGACAGAAATCATCGACAACGGTGTCATCAAGCAGGCTCGTAGAGAAATAGAGATTCAGCAAAATCTGAGGTTCGTTCTTTTACCAAAGTGGGTTTTGTATTAATGACCGATCATCCAACCTCCAGACACCCAAACATCCTACGTCTTTATGGCTTCTTCCATGACCAAAAGCGAATATATTTGATGCTCGAATATGCTGCTGACGGAGAGATGTACAAGCAACTTACAAAGCAAGGCTCTTTCAGTGATCGGAGAAGCAGTCGGGTTTGTGCCCTTTCAGTGTTGCATCTCCCCTCACCAAACTGATCCGAGACTGCGGTGTTTTAGTACATTGCCCAAATGGCCGACGCGCTTAGGTACCTCCACTCAAAAAAGATTATACACCGCGACATCAAGCCCGAAAATCTTCTCATCGGTCTAGACGGTTCTCTGAAGATTGGCGACTTCGGATGGAGTGTGCATGCGCCAAGCCAACGACGGAACACATTCTGTGGGACTCTGGATTATTTGCCACCTGAGATGATCGAGGGAAAGGTGTACAATGAGAAGGTAGATCATTGGGCAATAGGAGTGTTGGCGTATGAGTTCCTATGCGGGAGGCCGCCATTTGAGGACAAGGATGAGAAAGGTTGGTTCACTTACGTGTTGGTTCCCTTGGGCTCACTCAGGCTGATCTCTCTGAACGATAGCAACATATAAAAGGATTGCCCGCGTTCGTTACCAATTCCCTTCGCACATGTCGGAGGAAGCAAAGGACGTCATAAGCAAGGTAGGTCTCCTACTTATATCCGAGTTCGCAAAAGCCTATACCTGTCACTAACCGCCATTCTCTTCAGCTGCTTGTATACGACCCTGATAAGAGGATATCATTGTCAGAAGTGTTGGAACACCCTTGGATTTTGAAGTGGCACCGAAAACACTGAAAGTCGACCCACCCCCACTAGACGTGGCGAGGAGTAACACGATACAGCAGCCATAAGCTATCTCGCTATAGACATTTGAAAATTTGTATTGATACCATGCTCCGTAACTTTATTGTTGTGTCCCTTACCTATGGCATCTCAATGCAATGGCGCCTGACGTTCTGTTCTCCCATGATCGGGAAAGACTCGACACACCTAAACGCGCAGGCGACCTAGGGCTACATCAAGATATATTGAGCGGATAAACCGCAAAAAGGTTTGAGAAGGAATGACAGGATGGCAAGCTAAGGCGAGAGACCCTGCGGGAGAGGCTATGCGCCTCGTGCGTCGTATTGTAGCTCCTCGAGGCGCTCAACTCCCTCATCCGTCTCCCTCATCCATTTCTGGGCCAGGGCAATCAGCCCAATGATTATCGCTGGCATAAGCCACCAAACTGTCTGGGAAAAACTTCTTTTCAGGACGGCGGACATGAATGGGGCGATGAGATAGAGCACGGCGCGTTTGCGGAAGGGCCCATCTAGGATACCAGTCGTGTCAAAGGGCATGTCGACGTCCAAAAGCGACATTCTTGGGTTCCTCGAGAGAGACATGGAGTCGAAAATGTGTAGGGCGATCGCCAGCATGGTGAAGGCGGTTGGAATCGGGATGAGAGGGGATGGGGCGAAGTTGAAAATCATGCCGAGAGGAGTCGGCACCAGGGCTTGGCGGCGCCGATTGATTATCAGCATGGTCAGGAAATTGACTTGGCTACGGATGAGCGCAGTCAGCGTGGGGGACTCGAGGCCACAACGGCTGACAGCCTGAAGCCCCCAGCGGAAGACAAAGTGAGCTTTGACAGTGCGAAACGTACATCATGATGGCGGCAATCAAGACCATTCTGAGAGAGCGGATATGTATTCTGTCAGCTGTTCTAGCTGCCTCCCTCAAAGTGTTGATCAGTTCTTGTTGCTCTGATGGAGGTTTGTTGCGATGTGGTCAGTAACGTCGCTGGGAATGTCGTGGGCGTTGAGTGCCAAACTCACCTTGCTCGTCCATGACATGCCGTTCGTCGTCCTCAGGGTTGAGTTCATCTTCGCCAGCTTGTCTAAATGGAACTCGTTGACGAAGAGTGTCCATTTCGTTGGAGTGGTTCGGAAGGGACAGGTGGTCGAAAGACGTCAACCTTCCAGCTACTTTGTTTGCTCACTTGTTTGCGACTAGGCCACTACACCCTTTTTCTACTATGTCGCAAGTTTTCCCTGTAGACCGTTCGCTCCTAAACCCGAAATTTGATGGATACAGACTGAAGGGTTCAGTCGAACAGTACACTCAGTCATTACATGCGTTACCAGCCCCTGGCGCAACCCAGTCCACTATCTCCAGCCGAGCGACGAAGGCACCACTCTCTTTCGAAGAGGTTCAGAGTCGTATCAAACACAACCATCTCGCCGTCAGTCACATTCCTGGGGAGTTTGCATACGTCGATGCTGGAAGAAAGCTTGTCATAATTTGCATTAACCAGGCAAGCCCCACATCACATTTTATCGAATGCCGCCTGACCTAATTACCTCTTGGGCGATAGGCGACTGGTGATGTCTCGTTTCGACAAGTCTACGAGCTTCCCCAGACTTTGGAGAGTCCAGAAGTGCAGAAAAGTGGAAGCGCGAATGATTATCCCGTGCCAATATCCCTCAGTCCTAGATTGTGGTTGATATCCGATGGACAACAAGAATTGCACCTGATAGACCTCGCCAACGGCTCCACAACGACTCCAATCGCGACGTACGAGTATGTTGTCCCTACAGAATTGGAGGTCAAGCCTACTTTTCGGTTACATACGGCCCGACTCGTCGATAATGGAACCATTGAAGCCGTTGTTTCACATCGAGTTCTACTCGAGCAACCTAACCCGACTACCGGTCCTTCGTCCGGCAAGACCCGACCGGCCTACAAGACGGTCTTTGATATCGTCGGTCTGTCCCTTTCAGTTCCCCCACACCCTACTGCGGACGCCGAGCCAGCAGATGTCATTTGGAAGCGTCGCGGTGACTCGATCCCGCTGTCAGCCGAGTACGATTTAGAGCGTAGCGCCTATTTGCTTGTAGCGAGCACAGGATTTACCATCACAGGAGAGCCTAAAGCTGACTACATGCCGTCCGAAGATGAGATTGCGCCAATACCTAGAGCGGGGGAAAAGTTGGACGACTCGGAGACGACCACGACGACCGCACCCCCTCCCAAACCGCCACCATATTCTTGGACTCAAACAAACGACTCGGTTACAATTGCCTTCCCCGTACCCTCTTCTACCGCGGCGTCTGCAATCAGAGTCAATATCTCCCCCAAGTATTTGTCACTCCTCGTTTCGGCTGCGGAACACCCCAGCTTCCCCGTACCTCGTTACCTCAGCAAAGAATGGTGGGGGCCAGTGGATGCTTCTTCAAGCTTCTGGACATGGGACAAGGAAGGCGATCGACAAAAAGGCGATACGGGCCCCCAAACCGTGGGGCTGCTCACACTACACTTGGAGAAGAAGAATGAAGGCACGAGGTGGCCTCACGTCTTTCATTCTGTTGGAACGGGTTCAACCGCCCCAGAGGACGTCGAAGTACCGGAGACCATCGATCCTTCCGAGATGTGGCACATCCGAGAGTCCCTGGAGAAGTACACAGCTGCGTTGTCGGAGGGCAGGGATGCCAGTGGAATGGGGTTAGGAACGGGAGTACCCAGCCTAGGACAAGGAGAATACGATGAAGATGTCGACGCGAACGCTGGAACCCCCATTCGCCTGACATGGGTGTCTGCTGACGGTCAAACTACAAAATGGGACGAAAGCGCAGCCTGGCCATCGGATGCCACCCTCCTTTCTCGTTCACTTCCAGTACTCGAGCCTGGAATATCGTCTTTGGTCCTGAAAAACGACATCGATGGTCTGCTGTACGAACCACCAGCCCCGGGTTCCGACGCGGCGCATCCTGGCTGCAGACCTTGGAGACACGTCGCTACCTTTTCTGCCCTCGCTTTCGTCCTCGCTTCCAAACAGGATCTCCGGTATGTCTTTCATGTAGCAGATCGGGTGGTTCTAGCATTCGAAGGGGGCACTCGTGTGGCTGACGTTGGGGAGAACGTCTTTATCTATCGGGCTCCGGCATCCCAAACAGCACGCACTGCTGAGCAAGCGGTGGTTCGGATAGGTGGGAGCGACGTAGGAGGATTAATAGGGGTGTCTGGACTGGAAAAGGATGACGGGGGCATGGTAATTCTGTGCCTCTGCGAAAAGCAACTTGTCATTTTACCAAACGTCGCATGATGTCGTTAGAAATGCTCGGTGGTGCACCGGCATTACTTCCACCACTCTACTCATCTAGAAACTGCATCTGTCATTTGGATTTACCTATTTACACCAAAAAGTTTGAATGCTATGAAGAGAAATGCTATGACGCAGTCCGATCGGAGCGGAGGCGTTTGAAACAAAACCCATGACGGAAACCACGAATGACAGATCCAGGAGATTCAGTAGGAACAACGATGACAGGGAGGAGGAGAAGTATATGTTTATTTCACGTCCATGCATTTAAGAAACCGACTCGAGACACAACAGAGTAACGCCCGGGCAACCCAATCTCGCACCCTTTCAAAGCTGAAACGGTTGGACAAATACAAACACAAGAAAGAATCAGAAGTGAACGGAAAGAATTTACACGCTCTTGACGAGAGCCGGCTCCTCAGACTTGTCCAATAGCCCCTCGCCCTTGGTGGCCTTGGAAAGCAGCTCGTCACCAGCAGGCTCCGGTTTGGTTTGTTCCTCAGGCTCATGTTTGACGACGCCGTTCACTTTGGGCGGTGGAGGGGCTTCACCTTGTAGTTCCTTGGACTTGGTTTCGGGTGTCGAGATCGCAGCGGGAGATCGGATCAGGGGTTTACCAATCGAGACCGGAGGTGCGGTTGACAGCCCCACAGGAAGCTTTGTCGGCTCCAACGGACTGTCTAGCTCCGATTCATCGTTCTGTGAGCCCTTGCCTGTTGTACGACGGTTGAAGATGGTGGACTTGGATATAGTAGGGGTCGATTCTGCGCCGGACTGATCGTCCATTTGGGAGTCGCCGTCCTCGTCAATCGACCACTTCTTCTCCGCGCCATCGTCGCCAACCTTTGTAGCGGCATCCTCCTCGCTCTCCCCGTCTTCCTTGAGCCTCTCTAGCTGCTCCCGTAGAGCCTTGTTGGGATCCTTCGAAGGCGGAGCCTGTAGGCTCGAATCCTTGGAATTCGGCTCGCGTTCCCCCTCCTCGCTCTCATATTCTTCGCTGCTGTCGTCCTGGTCCAGAACCCCATCCACTCTGCTTGATATACCGCCAGAAGGGTGGAACATAATGTTGGTCCCAAAAACCCGGGCGAGGTTGCTAAGCCCAGACGGACCCGGCCGCGTGAATTGATTGCGACCAGCACCTGGAGCTCCCCATCGTTCCTTAGCAGCTGCGAGTCGTGAAGCAGAGTAGAGTTGTGGAAGTTCCTTGGGCGTTTCGTATCCAACCTTCTTCTCAACCCTATCAGCAATCCAGTCGTACCATTCCTCCTTTGTCCGTCCACGCAAGAGACCAACAATGACGACAGTCATGTTATCGCATCCCACGCCGCCGTTTATGTCAGAGTCAGGCGCAAGGCACTTCTCCATGATGATTTCACAGATCTGGTCCAATTCCTTCTTCTCAGCAATGAGGCGGCGAGTGATATCCACGACCTGTTGCGAAGTGAGACAATCCCAGATACCTGAATGATGTGTCAGCGGGCGGCATGCGCGGGTTTAGGTAGGCCGTTCTCATACCATCGCAAGCAATGACAATGAATTCGTCATCCTCAGTGGGCTCGTGAACCGTAATTTCCGGGTCAGAGGTCACGATCTGTTTCTCCGGTTCAAGAGATTGGTTGCTCTTGAATTCGAAGTCACCGATAGCACGAGACAAAGCCAGGTTGCCTAGGAAAACCAAGTCAGGGACTAAACTACCGAAATCGCCGTTAATGAAACGGAGAAACATACCGTTCACTCGACCGTATTCCACAAACCCTCCCGCAGCACGTATACGCGCGCTTTCGGCTATAATATAAAATTAGCCCCCGAAACGCGGGCGCTAGAAGTAAAACCCAAGTACCTTCATTCTGAGGTTTGTGATCAAAGCTGAGAGGCTTTGCCTCGCCTTTGACGCCGAGAACACTACGCGAGTCTCCGGCGTTCGCCTATCCGAAGGGCGGTGAGGACGCTGTGGCCACCCAGCGGTCATATTGGTAAACGACGTACCACGTAGATTTTGTCGTCTGTAGTGATCAGTGCGACGACGGCGGTGCATCCAGAAGGATCGCGGAAGAAGTTGGAGTCTGACCGCAAATCCTCGTCCGTGCCGAGGAACGCTTTCTTCAGGGCGACCTGGTAATCCTCCGACTTGTACGCTTCCTCTGAAGCCAGCCGTTTTGGAACGTGTTCTCCAGAGAATTTTGCCGCCGAAGAGCCTACAAGGTTCCAGGAGAATCAATGGTTTGTCCGAGTGTGGCGCTTGAGCGTGTGGCTGGGGTGTGGAGAGGTCAGAGGGTTCGAGACCGACCTCCGTGCCCGTCATAGACTCCGAAAAAGGCATTCTTGCCGCCTTCGAGCTTCAAAAGAAGGCTATGCGCATCCTCCATATCTATTTGAAACGGGTCGGGGGATTGCGTCAGTCTTGGTTGCACGTTGATTTTCATATGGCCTGAACCGGCGACGAGAATAGGGGAAGGGCAGGCTCACTTATGCGCCATCCTTGCATCTCGGAGGCTCCAAAGATGTGCCTTTCATCGGCACCCGATTCTGAATGCTTGTCCCGAACTATTAAAGCAGAACTTGAATGAGGAATGGCGCTCTATTCAGCGATGGCTAGTTCGTACTGACTCGGTTCAGAGAGGGTTTGACCCTGCGCGGTAGATACGTGAAAGACACCAGAAACGACAGTCAGCGCAATCCGCAGCGTTCGGGGGTACAATGCAGGTGGGTTGAAGCTTACCATTGTGGTTGGTTAGTTGTGTTGGGGTGGAAGGTGAGGGGAGAGCGTTGGTAGAATTCTAACCTTGCCTGGTCAGGTCTAGACCTTTATATGAACCAGGGGACGCTGCGATAATGGCAGCGAGAGACGATACAGACGTGGTTTATACCGTCGAGAGAGCTATGCAAAGTAGACGGGAGGTGGGTGGTGGAAGAAGCTGTGGATGATTCTAAGGAGAGGGGAAGTCGTGTGCGGACAGATTGTGGAGTAGACTGGTTGCAAATGGCGGATTGGGCGGTTCGAGCCCCAGAGTCAACTAAAACCCTTTCACCCACTGCGGGAATATCTTATCGGTTTCGGGCGACAAACTCATCGCGCAACTGCCTGACTGAGCTCAAAGGGCATGGGGTAGAAGAAGCTTAAGGCAACAATATAACGAGATAAAGGCATGCAAGTCTTCGAGAGGGTATACACAACTTCTTCTGCTCTAGAACGTTAGGAGGGGCAGCAGAAACACCGCAGCACCACCCACAGCTCCTCGTCCAAGGCGACAGCTCTTCCCTGCAGCACTCGCGTTATTCCCCGTAGGCATCGCAGCAACCGAGCTAGACGTCGCAGACACGCTAGAGGCCTTTGAAACCACCGATACGGTTGACGAATGAGACATGGTCGTAGGCAGCTCCCTGGAAGTGGTAACGACGGCTGAGTGCGAGACCGCGGAAACGGGCGCACTTGTGGTGGTTTTGGCGGGCGCTACAACTCCGTTTCCAGTCAGGCTTGGAGCGACATAGCTCATCGACGTCGGGCTTGGGAGAGAGTCGGTCGACTTGGCAGCATCATTGGGGTTGGAAAGTCCCTGGGCTTGGCACGAGCGAAGGAGCGCTAGCCCAATAGATTCAAATCAACAAGGTGAAGACGTATCCAGTCTCTTAGAACGCACCCTGCTAATCCGAAATCTGTGTCTTGCCTGTATTCTTGTTGTTCGTATTACAAGACGCACAGCTGACAAGCCGACGAGTTAAAAACAAGTATCGCTAGCTGGCCAGCTCGGGCGGACTTACTTGTAAATGTCCTGTAGATAATCCTTGTTGCATTGGCAAGCAACGTCACTGCTGTCGCAAGTAGTAAAATCACACTGATGCACGCAACCTTCAAACGACGTTCCTCAGGACTAGTTCGGGGGAGGAAGAGGTTTGCACTTACCCTGAGCAAAGTTCTGGCACAACTCGGTGGTCTTCGTGACAATTGTCCCAGCCGAGGAAGTGTTGTTGGTGTTCAAACACGAAGCGCACCTAATATGCCATTTTTAGAATAAGCCGCGAAACAATAAGCGCAAAGGCCCTCGCGACGCACTGCGATACTTGAGCAGAATCAATGACATCACAGAAGCAAGCTTGAAATGCGTTGGTCGAGTTTGCTAACGCAGGGTATCTATGTAGAAGCAATACCCGCTTAGAGCCTGAAGTAGTCTGTATCCGAGATAATGAGATGACATACTGTTTGCCGCACAGCCAAGAATTCTTAACACTTCATCCAATTCGACAAACCTACTGTTAACAGAGCTCGACAACGAGAGGGAGTATCGAAACTTACTAGCTGCCGCAAGCGGTCGAGCAAGCTGCAGGAAACGCTGTGTAATCTTGTGCCAAGCCACTGCTGGCTAAACCAACAAGGACGGCTGAAAGTAGAGTGCACGAAGAGAACGTGGTGGATAGGGCTTATAGAATATAGAAGTAGAAGGAGTGACTGGAGACAAGATACAAAGAAAAGAGGGTGGGCAAGGCTGGGAGCCTAGGCGAGCGAAGCTGTTGTCGTAGCTGGTGGGTGGGTCAGATTGAGGGAGGAACGGCAGTTCTGGCGGTCCCAGTTTGAATATAAATCCTTTTCGGTCGAGCTAAGAATATCCGTGTCCTTCAAATGTAGTACCTTGGCGTTGCGTTCACCTAAGTGTGACGTTCTGATGTTTCACGGAGGATGGGTCAACGTCGATCGCGTTTAGAGTTGGCGCGACCAGCGAGCGAGGGACGAGCTTTCCAGATCCTTCGAGCCATGCAACCGCTTGCGCTCGATAGTGAAAATCATCTGTGGCCAAGTATCGACGTTGCTGGGTGGCGACCGAGGTACCTTTTCGAGGGGGGCCGAGTGCGGGATTTTTGGTTCAGGTGGCTTCGACATCCGAGCTTGCTCTCACCTATCCCCGTAATGCTTGAAAACAAGTCACGACTTCATTTCATAAACTCATTTTGAGTCTTCGGACTATCGGAAAAAAAATACGTCTTGAGGGCATTTACTGACTTTGTTGGAGGTTGAATGGCGCTTCGGGCCTTCGGTTGTGAAAGACTGCAAGAAGTCCTCACCCTTCTTCTGATAATGATGACTATTTTCATGTTGTATAGCCTTGATTTAATTAAGAGAAGAGTCATAGGTTAGGGGTAGTAATGGCATTCTGAGGCTAAAGAGGAGTGCGATCGAGACGGGGAACGAAGGAGGTCCAAAGTTTGCTGACGTTTTTCGATTATTTCAATTGCAACTGGGATCGCTCTTTACCTCTTGCACTCGCCGCCAAAGACTACAACCGCACCTAGCCCCGACAGACCGGGCATCGGAAACGACTCAGAGCGCCGCTGCGTGCTCAATCACCAGCTCGGTTCAATCAAAAAATAAACTCAACACCATGGCCTCAGCCTCCCGAAACCAAGCACATGACATTGGTTATTACGAGCAACACTCTGATCCCGAACACAACCAGTCCAATCCCGCATATGGAGATGAAGATGAGGAAGACGAGGAAGAAGAAGAAGACGAGGACGACTTTGTTCAACGTCCTCGACCGGACACGCCACCGCCACCGCCCACGCATTCTTCCAACGCGTTGAAACGGAAAGCCACGGAGCCACAGCAGCAGTATGGGAGTCGGCAACCCCCGCAAACGTCATTCTCATCGTCGCTCCCATCCTCTAGTGCCAATGGGGGTCAGGGGAGTTCTGAGCCGGCGGCGAAGAAGCTCAGGCCAGACGCCTTGGAACCGTCGATCCTTGCCGCCGAACCCCTGGACGAGTTTGTCTTGGAGATTGCAGATTGGGTGCACCGGGTGGCCCAGGGGAAAACGAACATCGAGGTAAATGCTCCCTACCGTTATACGTGATTGATCATGTGTGGTGACGGACCAGACTGTTTTTGTGCTGTAACAGGTGGAAGCCAAGGTTGGCACGTTGATCGACACTCGGTCAAACGAAAGGGTCAACCTTCCCGTATTGAATGAAACTAGTGGGTATTTCGGTCTCATATTTTTCTCTCATCTTGAAGGCTGACTGTTTAGCATAATATCTGCCTTTCCCCTTCAGTTCTGGCTCCCGAATACCCAGACATCCGTTTCTCTTCAGACATGACGGTCGGACAGCACGCAATGTACAACAAATCTCTAAATTCACTTGTTGAACGTACTGGGGACCCAAATTACCCCAACGCTCGCATTCGATACGAGCATTTTCGCCTCGTCGACACGTTCTACAACATGCCCGCCGCTTCCGGAGGGGGTAAAGTGAGAGTGACGCGCGATGAAAAGACGGGCCAAGTCAAAGAATGCGTGCAGAAGGTGCGAATAGCGGACTTGAACGTTTATTCGCCGAAACGGAAGATGGATTGGCGGGTTAGCGTGAGCGTAGAAACGCCAGGTTAGTTGACCACCACCGTTCGGTCTCGCTCAATTGGTTCGGCCTGGCTAACCCGCTTCGGAATTCTTCCCCCCCTTTTCCCCCTCTCAGCCAAATTGCCTCCAGACTCACTCCCGCCAACGAACACTCGGCGCAAAGATCGAGTGTCCTACTCCCACCAAGCTTTCAAAATCGACTTGACTCAAGTCACTACGTCCCCTGACCCAGCTCACGCCCAATTATCGCATGAGCTGGAAATCGAATTCGCCGATCCGAACGAACTCATGCGTTGCGCTCGAGTGCGGACGAGAGGGTCTTCAGGAGCCACCTGGAGCGGCAAGGAAGGCGAGGCTTTTGACGAGCTCATTCGGGTCTTTGTCAACAACATTCGGATAATGGTTCGGAATGCTGGTTAGGGGAAAAGTGGGCGATTGCTTTTGTTTTTCTCAATCCACTGAGAGTGAATGTGGTACTCGTTTTCTCGTCGTCTTGGTTCATTTAGTTATCTCACTTGTTGTTCTCAAGCACTTCATGGACGATTTGTAATCTAGATACCTAGCCCTCGTTCCCAAATCCTATAGCAAAAGGGCACATGTGCCATTATACGAATACAGCAAGCCTCGCGGCTGTGATAATTATAGAGATACAGTGTTTTCGGGCCGCCCAGTGTCAGGTCGACGTAGCAGGCGGGGCTCGCAGAGCCTGAAAATCAGATCAACTCGGGGAAGTATAAAAGAGCGGGACCGGCGATCGTATTCGCGTCAGTGACGCTTTGTGTGCTCGTTGTGACAACGGCATAGACGATCCCCGTGCCTCCAAGGTTCAACGGGAGCTCGGCCTGGTTGTCGCAGATTTCGACAAAGATGGGGTCGAGGCCAGCATAGATGGCGAGATAGTGAGGTGCGTCTTCGCTTCCGGCGGCTGGGTCGTCTTCAGCTGTGGAGCCCGAATCGTCGGGGTTGTTGGAAGTCGAGGTTGGAACGGCATTGGGATCCGGAGTGTACGTGAGGTCAATGGTCTGCCCAGGTTCGTATGAGCAGTTTTCGATGTGGAGAGGTGGAAAGGATTGCATTTGGATGGCGTTGGAATTGGCGTCGGGGCAGGAGGAGATGAATGAAGCTGGTGGAAAGGTTGGCGCAGAGTGAGCATCAACGACAAGCAATGCCAAATGGATTGAGGCACTCACCAGCGATGGAGTAAACCTGGTTGGTAGCTAACGCTACGTCGAGGGACCCGCCCCATGCGGCGCCTTTCCGCACAGCGGAAGCTACCCAGGCATTATGGCGCGCTTCAATCGTCATGATGGACGCAGCGACGGCAAGGAGGTCCGGATTAGATATAGACTTGGCGGCACCGAGATAAGCGCTGACACCGAGGTCCTCGAGGACCATGGAAAGTGCAACGAATGACTGTGGGTCAGAGTACGGGCTGCGGGTCGTTTGAAGTGGGGTCAGCTTCCCCGACAGCGGTGATGGGAGGATAGTGAAATAGGACTCACAAGTTGTATTGACATGGTTGGACTGCCTTGTCACCCAACGTGTTTGATAAAAGAGCGACGTGGGAGGCTTCGTGGTCGGCGATCTGCTGGAACCGGGTCCTGACCCATGAAGGGAAGCCTGCATCCTTGAAGGCATGTTGGTCGTACTTTGCAAGACCATCTGTGTAGAACGCGTATTCGAGATGTTCGAGAGTAAGAGCGAAATTGAGGAGCTTTGTATCTTCGGAGCAGGTGTCAGCTCACAACAATGAAGTACTCGGGACGAGAAGGTCAGTAGCTCACCGTTTGAAGTATCTTCCGGAGTAAATGGACAAGAAATTGCGTTTCGTGCTACCAGAGCGAGAGAGACGAAGGAAAAAAGGATTGACTTCATTTTGGATGGACTAGTGGAGATAAACCGAAGGATGTAGGACGGGAGAGTTTGGAGAGAGCAGGGATGATCAGGTAGACGCTTTCCCTGCCTCTCCCTGTGGACGTTTCCATTTATGGATCACTTTCAAGCTACCCCGTCGCCGCTTTCGGAATATGTATTCGAACGGTTCGTGACGAGTGGCAGCCGGTTGAGGCAGGCTCAAGGACCGGCCTGGTGGGGCTCTTGTTCATGCGTGGTCGCGTCTTCTGGTCTGGGGATTGTTTGTTTTCGAACAAAGCAGCCATTTTCACCCCCCCCCCCTCAATTGCTGATTAAGATTACGTGAGACAACGAGTATCGAAGGCAATCTAGAGAAAGGTCGCCGTGAAACTCGATCGGGACTCCGCAAACCATCGAACGAGCCCGAGAGGGAGGTACGGCGGTCTAATGGATGAAACTTGAAAGGCCCTCCACACGCCCGCCCTCGAGACAAGGCTCCGATACGATAAACTTTCCTGTAAAACTGATGCTATTCCTTATGTGATTCCTCTCTCGCTACATCACTCTGCACTCGACTATGGGTATTCGGGATTCAGTCATCGATTGGGTTTGAAATTCCCTTACCCTGTGGTTCCTTGCAACGATTTCGTCATGATTCTTCCCTCGCTACGGCAAGGCAAACCGTGAATTCTTACACATACGATTGTGATAGAGATTCTAAGTATTTGATTGTACTTTAGATGAGTTCCTTCTGAATTAGGTAGCAATATTAGGGGGGATTTGTGGGAATGAGGCTAACCCGGAAAGTGGGATGACAAGGAGACCCAGAGACTTGGGTTGGAGTGCACTGTGCACGAGGCATGCCCCTCCACCACAGGGTCCGGGCAGACCACCCCCTCTTCTTCCAAGGGTTGGAATACCATCTAGATCTCTAGCACTAGTTCTTTGAAGAGGGAACGTGCCGGCAGGAGGAAGATCACCTCCGACTCAATGGATTGGGAAAGCGGAGTTTGGAGTTCCTTTTGCTCTTCAAGTCTGCGACTAGTACTTTGTAGTGGAAGATTTGGGTATAAAATGGACGCCCCTCCAAACTCATGAACATCAGAGAGCAACTAATCTCTTCAAAGCGGGAATTACAGACTACTTCTGCAAGTCATGACACCGCTAATACAGTGCGTTTTCCGTCTGTTCCAGGTCATGGATGCCGGGGGTGAGTATGCACAGGCACGCTTTCCCTTCCCGATGGCCCAACCGTTGTTCCACTACAGCTGAAGGACCAGCGTCCGCTGATTTCACCGAGGCAGGCCTACGACCCACATTTCTTCCCCTTTACTCCATTTACCACGTCATTGTAGCCGGAGTTAGCTCCCTTGCATTCGTTCTCCTGCTTATTGCAGCCCTTGGCGGGGACACCAGGTCCCTGGCAATCCGGACCCGCCGGCTTGGGGACGATCAACCTAGCACCACGGGTGCAGTGTCAGCCACATCCCGTCACTCCAATGATACGGTCGTGAAGGTCCAACGAAGGGACCGAAACTGATTCTGATTTCTTGAGGTACCCTCTCGTTGTTCGAAACGTTTTCCACCAGTGCTCACTTTCATCCCAATTCCAGGTCACAAGGTATTGCCCTGAATGCCGTGTCTAGTCTCGCCACGAAGTGACACTACACCCACCATCATCCATGCCTCGCGTTCTATCATAGTCGCAATACCTGTTGTCAATTGTCCGTATGAAGGCCAATCCCCAGGAGTACTATCCGGTCCATACGAGCTCGTGTATGCTTGCATCGCGTCCCTTTACTTCCTGTAGCCCCAACCAAATTTGTAAAGAACTTAATGAACAGAAAGGTCTTCAGTGTGATGTCATCACTGAGGTCGTACATCAAAATATAGTAACAGAGGCTTGTACAACAAGCCAGCGGAGGAAATCGGTAAACAGGTCGACTGGAGTAGCCAGAAAGGGAAGTAGAGAAAGGGGTAGGAGTGAGAAATAACGCAATTACTACTCAACGAAACGTCTACACAGAAAAGCCAAGCGTCGTCACCGCCTAGGGGTACGAGAATACCCCACTGTACAGGCTTTAACTCCCCAGGGTTCGCCCTAAGTGCCCACAGAATCCATCATCGATTGCCAATGTCGGGGAACCACTTCCAGCACCGCTATTTGTACTGCCATCAGTTCGAGGAGCTTATGTGTACTGAGGACACTAACATTGGGATCGGGAGTCGAAGGAGAAGCGGAGGCTACTCGGATTCCCGCCGAGCGCGGTTGATACATTTTGTATAGTCTGCTAAGTGACGGTGTTGCGTTTAAGGACGAGAAGCAATCTCCTCAGCTTTTCCTCCTTATGTACGGTTCGTCCTGGTTCGCTGTAACCTAGAAAGTTTGGTGCAGCACTTCCGCAAGCTTGCTTCGTGGCGCAATTAGTGAGCGCGTCTGACTGTTACCAAATGAAACCAGTTCATCCATACGCTTAGGAAGGAGTTGTGCCGTAGTTCGAGCGAAGGAGAAGGGGGAGGAATCGAGCATGCTCGCTGTACTGTGACAATTAGCCATCGGGGGGGGGGGCGGCCAGGGGCGCCAATATGGCACTCGCCGCGTCGTGACGATTAGTCATGGACGGGACCAATAGCGCCCATGGTATTCGGGTTCCGTACGTTTGTGAAATCATCTCGGTGCGTCCACGTATTGGCGCCGGGTTCCCAGAGCCTTCTGTGATCGGTCATTATACTATGGATGCAGCTGCTCACGACATCACGAATTGCAAGAAACCGATGAAATTTAGCCAAGGGTTTGGCGAGAGTGAATAGAATTCCCTATTGCTAATCGTTGGCGGAGGCCTCACCAGATCCTCAAAAGAAGAATAAGTCCCTATATCTGCTTGCTTTGACATTATCGAGAGAGAAAGGGTAAGGAAGTTCGCTCGAGGCGCGGCGCGGGTTGAGCGAGACCCCACGCCTCTCATGCGCAGAGGAAACAACCAAGAGGCAAAACTGTGATTTCGAAGAAACAGGGAGTAGAAACAAGAGAGAGTAAAGGGGAGACGACGGGACGGGGAGGAGGACGTGGCGGCTAATGTGGTCCGCAGCGTCGAGGGCCAATGGGCGCCTATAGCTAAATACGCTTTTATTCATGGCACTGTAAGACCGGTCACCCTTCCGTGACGGGTTCGGGGAGTTCTCGCGTTCTCTGAGGTAGTCTTTGAGTATCCTGTCACACTCCCCGAGTCTTTCAACGTACGGCCTGTTCCCGCTTGAATGGGCGCCATTGCCCCCCTCGCCACGCGGCGGACACTTCCCGCTTGATGCACTATACTAGCGCCGCGCCCTCCGTCGGCGCCACATTTGGGAGTTGAGCCCATCTGCGAGCGGTTTGCGACCTTGCAGCCTTCGTCCAAGCGCGATTCTCATCATCTATAAAATGGCGAGCTTTCAAGCCCTCCAAACTCATAAACCTCCAGACGGCCTCTACCTCTAAGAACCGCGGGTTACAGACCACTTCTACAAGTAACGATACCGCTCCTTCAACGCGTGTTTCGTCTACTCTAGGCCATGACTACTGCAGGCAAGTTTGAACTGGCACGTTATCTAACCATATGGTCTCAATCGACCTAACCCCTGTCCCACTCAAGGACCTGCGCAAGCTGATCACCCCGAGCCACGACTGCCACAGTATTTGCTTCCCCTTTACTCAATCTACAGCACTATAGCCGCCGGAATTAGCTCCCTTGCGTGCGTCGCCGTGCTTGTTGCAGCTTTTGTCGGGAAGACTATGCTCCTGGCCAGGCCCAGCGCCACGACTGCTGCGTCAGTTAGAGCCCGTCACGCAAGGGACCCGGTCGTGGAGGTTCGAAAAATCGTCCGAGCTGATTAGGATTTCTTTGGGTACTCTTCTCATTGATCGAATCGCTGTCCATGAGTGCTCACTTTCCTATCCATCCCGCTTTTAGGTCAGAACCTATCGCCCTAGATGCCGCGTCTTGTCTCATCACGAGGTGACACCCCGCCCACCATCTTCTATGCCTAGTGCTCATAGTCTCAGTTCCTGCTGTCAATTGTCCTGCATGAAGGCCAATCTCCAGGAGTTTCCAGTATGAGCTCGATCTTTGCCTGCATCACGTCCTTTTGCTTCCTGTAACACCCTCCAAATTCACAAAGAAATTGATGAATAGAAAGCCTGGAGTGAGATGTCACTGCCGAGGTCGTAAGAAAAAGTCGTAACTGAGGATCGTACAACCAGCCAAAAGAAGATCGAGAGACAAGTCCGGGGAAAGTTAGAAAAAAATAAGATCACTACTCAGCGAAGCATCCACACAGAAAACCTAAGCCTCATCCCCGTCTTGGGGTACGAGAATACCTCGCAGAATCTATCATCAATTGCCAACGTCGGGGCACCACTCTTCATCCTGCTATCAATTTGAGGAGCTTGAGGCCGTACTTGGGGCACGGACTTTGGGATCGGGAGTCGAAGACTACGGATTCCCGTTGCGCGCAGGTCATACACTCGGATGCTCTGCTAAGTGACAGTGCTGCGGGCAAGAAATTGAGTGTTGGAGGCGCCAACCGCGACTATCGTCGAGAAGAGTTCGTGGAGTCGGGCTCTTCGTCGGCCTTGGTGGGGCAGTCGAACCGACTTGCTTCGCTCTGAGCCTGGATGCGACTTAGGTATCCTCAGCCTTTCCTCGACAACAGTCCCGTATAATTTATTACGAACTAGTGAATTTGGTGTGTGCTTTTCGCAAGCTTGCTTCGTGGCGCAATTGGTTAGCGCGTCTGACTGTTACCGATCCGGTCATCAGGAGGCTGTGAGTTCGAGTCTCACCGAAGCAGTACTTTTGCTCTGCGTTTCGACCCACCTTTTTCCGGAAATATCCCACTGGTCCCTGGATAAGGTGTCCCGTCTCACTGTCCAATTCTTTTCCGTTTTGTCGAGCTTTAATCCTCTTCTCCGGCTCCCCTGCGGAGTCCCTTCATGAAATGGCGCCAGTGGCGCGTTCTCGGCTGCCGAACATTGGAATGGTGCTTCTACGCCGGGCCCGCGGTAGGAGTGAAAGTCTTGGCGACTTCATCATCAAGAAGCATTGCAAAGAAGCCCTCGATCATGTATTCTCAAAGACAAGCGGCCCGCCATAGGAGACACTTTATTGCCTGGCCATCGTTGCAGGCGACAGCGACAGCTCCAAGCCGGGCCGTTTTCTTCCCACCTGTCAAACGAAGCCAACGGTTGAAGACAGTTTTCTTGCTACTTTCCGAGTGCGCCAATGCCCGGACATTCTACCTCGCTTTGAGGCTAATAGTCGGTTCGCTCTGGTCCCTAATGGTAGTAAAACCCGCGCCAAGTCCGTCGCCAAGCCAGTCCTAGATGCTTCGGTGGATTCTCTTGGCGTACCGCTGGAACCAGACACAACCACCGACCACGGGTTTCCTCATTGACAAGTGACTGACTGCGTCGGACCTCTCGTAGGCCGGAGCGGAGAGTGAGCTGCCGCCACGGCCCGCCCGACGTCTGCCGTCGCAGTGGAGGACCGCTATAAAATCTGAAAGAAAATAGGTTAGCTTGCTCTCCATCTCCAAAGGAAACAGCAAAAGGAATCATGAAGCTCACCACAGTTCTGACCGCACTTGCATGCGCCGCTATGGCGTAGGTAGTCCAATTATTTAGGGTCTCTTCAGCACCGACTGACACGAACTCCACAACTAGCGCGGCTGCGACCACTTCTTCCACGTCCTCCACCAAGACTACGAAGACTTCCACGACCAAGACTTCCACGACCAAGACTTCCACTATCACGTCCACCAGCACCAAGTCTTCGACATCAAAGACATCGACCACCAAGACCACCAAGACCACCACCACTGTAGGTCATGTTACCCTTTCTGAGGTTTATCAGGCGAGGTCTTGAGACACTCTATTGCTAGGTTGGCCCTCCTCCCACTGGAGTTACTACCACCCTTCCCGCTTCCAGCGGCTACGTTGCCCTCCCCACCGCTTCAGTCATTACCGGTACCTTCGACGGTGGCATGTACCGTTACGACCGTAAGGGAAGCGACGGTGAATGTCAAGGCCAAACCGAGACTGGCGAAGCGGAGGCTGTCTTCATCTTGGAAGCTGGAGCTACTATTAAGAACGTCATCATTGGTGCCGACCAGGCCGAAGGTATTCACTGCCGTGGTCCTTGCACAGTCATCAACGTCTGGTGGGAGGATGTTTGCGAAGGTACGCCGAAACTTTGCCCCAGGATGAATGGCTTAAAGTTGAACCCCGTATGATGCCGGGACAGATGCCATCACTATCAAGCAGACCGGTGCCACCGACGTTTCTTATATCATCGGCGGAGGCGCTTTCCACGCTTCCGACAAGATCGTTCAGCATAACGGAGCCGGCACGGTTTCGATCAGCAAGTTCTATGCCAACGACTTCGGCAAGTGAGTCCGACTTGCCTTACACTCATCCATTCTGTCGGTATCTGACCCGACCTTGCTTCTCCAGGCTATATCGTTCTTGCGGTAACTGCTCAACGACCTATACACGCCATGTCATCATCGACGGCGTTGCATTGATCGCCGGTTCCAGCGGAGTCGGTATCAACGAGGTTCGAGAACCTTTTCATTGTTGTCCTTCGCCAAACTCATATCCGCTTATCTTTCAGAATTTCGGCGACACCGCAACTTTGACCAACGTCTGCACCAGCGGCAAACCTTCTGTCACCAATGTGTGCTGTCGCTACGAGGGTACAACACCCGGAAACGAACCCGACAAGATCGGATGGTGAGACATTCCCACATGGACGCACTGCTGGTCCAAACGCTGACTCCCATTTTTAGTGGCCCGAGTGGCAACGTCTGCAACTACGTCTCGACGGATGTCTGGACTTGCTAGACCGTCGTCTTGTACCCAAATTCTCCCCCATCTCTTTCCAAGGGGGGAAATGATGTCAAATCTATAAACGTAGTATTTGACGTACAAATGAATGACATGACTTTCACCGAGCCTTTCCTCCCAAGTCTTCAACACCGCCTTCGTGAGGGTACAAGTTCCAGTAAAGTTGACGAGTCTTGTCACGAAGCTGTGGCGGTCGTGACGACCTCTGAGGGTGTTTTAGTATTGAGGGATAGGGCATGGAGGCCAGTGTTGAACTCGTCTGCTAGTGCGCCGTAGATCATGCGGTGCCTTTGCATCGTTCGCTGAAATCATATGGACGGATGAGGAGAGTCAGGGCGAGGGCACTCGTCGAAACCCACCTTGCCAGTGAACTCATCTGACACAACCTCTACTGAGAAATCTATAGGGGTGATGGATGAGATGTGCATTCGCAAGGATATGAGGGGACTGAACGTACGGGTCTCGCCATCACCACCCCCGATCGCCTTCATAGCTGCATGGTGTCTATGTTGCCACGAGTCGTTGGTAATCTTGAGCTCCGAAGGTTTGAGAAGGTCCGTAAGCTGATTTGAGGGAGAAAGGTCCCACAAGATGAGATTGGTAATATATAAGCACAGCCAGGAAAAAAAGAGAATTTTTGAGACAGCTCCCACCTTGTTTCGAATCGAGGTCTCGATCGGACCTGCTTCTGAAGCGGTTGGTGCAGAGCTCATTGCGCGTTTGATCGTTGAAATTCTTCGGAATGGGGTACCTAAGTAACGCTGGGTGATGGCGAACATTGGCAAAGCTGAACACCGCAGCGTGGAAAGACTTGATTGAATGGCCGAAAGGCATTGTTTGTTCGTTCCTCTCCTCGCACGGCTCACCCCAAACCTCAGGTCTTTTGTCCGAAGCTATCACTTCAAAATCATTACTCCAACTTATGACGGTGGGGCTCGTCTCTGATACGGTTTAGTTTCTACTGGAGCACGCCTTCAGTGGGCTCTAGAGGAACAACCCCGAGTAAGATCGGGGCACTTTATCCCCCCTTCACTTGGGCAATCGTTGGGAGTAATATTAGAGAGGTGTAAGGGCTCTCGAGGTATCCCTCAGGTCCTCAGATTGGTGGGTCTCTTAGCCTTACGTAAGTACATCAACACGTTGCAAAATTTGACCTTTGAAGCAGCAGGAAGCAGTGCTGTGATGACCACTTTATGCAGGGACCCAAGGGTGATCAGGACCTTCAGTCCCACAGCCCCTGTTCGCCGTATAAATGGATTTTCGGTCTCATCGCAAACTCCAGTTTGACCGACTTCATTCCCTCTTTACCATACATATCGCCATTAGCAACATGTCCAGCTCCTCCCCAGTCGACAACCCCACTTCACATCCTCCACAACAAGTTGCCTCAGGGTCTGCGGCAAACGCGATTACCCCTCATCCTTCCGCGCTCTCCACGGATGGATCGCCCGTCGGTTTTTGGATCACTGGCACGAGGAAGAACGTAAAAACCAATGACAGTAGACTTAACGACGACCGTATGTTTGTAGCTGCCGGTTAAGATACACACTCAGAGTCGCTCACTCATTTGCCTGGCTCGCAGCGCAAGCTCTCCAACATTTCCTCCTAACACATGCCTCTGGTCGACCAACGGTTCTCATCGAGTGCAAAGGGACTCATGAGGTCGAAGATTACAACGTCGGTTTCGGTGGTTCATCGACAAACATCGTAACGGATTTTCACTTCACCGTCGACATATCGAGCGCTTTACTCCCCGCCAACACGTACGGAGCACCAGTCTGGGTCATTGCTGACGAAGAGCCAGCCAAGAGGGGGAAATACTGGCGGCAAATCGACTACGATCCAAACCCACCAGCGCAGGCTCAAACACCTGCCAACCTTGAAGCGGGACATTTATGGCTGCAACGAAGACAAGCGACTCCGCTCGAGAGAAAGCAAGGTCTGGACGACGCCCAGCGCCGGAGAGCCTTGGGGCTGCCACCGTGGGCATGTATATCCGCCCAAACTCCCGACCCGACAGGCGTCCGTTTGCTCTTCCCTGGCGACCGCCTTCGTTTCGAAAACGCTTCCGCCTGCGCGATCGAAGACTTTTCCGATAGCGATCTGGTGGCACCTACCAAAACATTGGATGAATGGACGGAGGAATACTGCGCGAGTTGGAGCCCGTTGAAGGAGTTCCGGTTCATACGGACGGTGTACGGTTGGGACTTGGATGAAGTTCAGCGTCAGGTTAAGAGAACGCTTGCCTCGTGTCATTCTGGCGATCGCAAGAAGGAGACAGCGAGAGTCATCATCAAAGGCAACAAAGTCGTCGTCCGTCCAAAAAATCCGCTGTGGTGGATATTTGGATCCGGATTCTTCAGGTTCTGGCTCTATATCACCCTCGTTTACCCTATTATTCTGTGGCCGATCAAGAAATATGTCTTGGGGAGGTGCTGGAAGGTGGCTGGAAGCTCGTTCGCGTTCGTTCGATACGAGCATCTGGAGGATTCGAGACATGGAGAGACTGTTGCTCAATACATTGCAAGAGTACCCCAGGCGCCTCCGGCAAAGGACTTGAAAGCGACATCACGAGGGATCTCTAAAATTGTGGGACAGCGTTTCGCGGATTGGTATTTGGTCAACAGTCAACACTTTTCCTCTGCAGCAAATAGGAGGAGCGAAGCTGACCGGTACCGGAACAATCTGATTGTCGTGTAGCCTGTCTTTTAGTTTACTGATTTCAGTCACATCCGTTCAAAGTTGTAGACCGTAGCCTGTATAGCTTCATGGGCGCGTCTACGGTGTAATAGGACCCACGCTTTTAAATTAGGCCCGTCTTAACGTGCAATTCATTCGGAAATTTTCTTTCGATCGAAACAAATCGGTGGTCGTAGTAGCTGCCCGGCAGTGACCGCTACGTTTAGCTCTTGAGACTTGACAATCTAGCTCAGTGTCTATCTTGTAACGTTCGTGTAATTCCCTCGGAAGCTTAAACTATTCGCTCGCAGTCTCCGGTTCGGATTACCATCTGGCGTCTACGTTTGTGGTGACCAGGTCCATTGCCAGGGAAGAGCGGACTCCTTGAACACCGTGAGGGAAGGTCTTGTTTGTTCGGTCATCCCTAAGGATACGACACGTGCCGAACCTCGGGCATTTTGGTCCGAAACCTATCACCGCTTGGCAATCATTACAGAAAGCCCCAGCTCATGACGGCGGGGAGGCAACGTCAAGCTCGTCGTCGATACAGTTTACTTGTTCTTCAGCATGCCTGCAGTAGGCCCAAAGAGGAACGGGAACCCGGAGTTGGATGGCTTATTATCTCCTTCGCTTGACACATGTCAGAAGGACTACCAAAACGATGCTAAGGGCTCTTGAGCTACCGCTCAGATCTTCAGGGTTGTGGATTTTGTACGTTACGTAATACACGTCACAAAATGCAACTGAATCCGAGGTTTGAAGTGCAGGAGGCAGTGCTGTGATGATCACTTGTGCAGGGATCTAAGTAGGAACGGTTACTCGCAAAATGCCCGCGTGTTGCATGCTGCTTTTCAGTTGCACAACACCGAGATCTTCGGTCTCACAGCCTCTATTCGCTGGTGTAAAGTTTATATATGGATTTTCAGCCTCATCGCAGTTGCCCTTTTTGACCAACTTCATTCCCTCATTGCTCTGCATAACGCTGTTCACGTCATGTCCAGTTCCTCCCTAGTCGACAACGCCGCTTCATATCCTCCAGAACCACTAGCCTCAGGCTTAGGGGCTGCAGCAAATGCAACCGCCCCTAATCCTCTGGGACCATCCACGAATGCATCGCCCTACAGCTTTTGGACCACCAATACGAGGAAGAACGTGAAAACTAATGATAGCAGGCTTAACCACGACCGTACGCTTGTAACTGCCGGTTGAGATCCACGATTGGGGTCACTAACTCATTTGCCTGGCATGCAGCACAAGCTCTCCAGCATTTCATCTTGACGCACGCCTCTGGGCGACCAACGGTTCTCATCGAGTGCTGGGGAACTCATCAAGTGGAAACGACTGATCGCGAAGGGGACAAAAAGGTGACGACCGTCACGGATTTTCACTTCACCGTCGACATATCGAGCGCTTTACTTCCCGCCAACACCTACGGAGCCCCAGTCTGGGTCGTTGCTGACGAAGAGCCAGCCAAGAGGGGGAAGTACTGGCGGCAAATCGACTACGATCCAAATCCACCGCAAGCTCAAAGACCTGCCAACCTCGAAGCAGGACGTTCGCCGCTTCAACGAAGAACAGCAACTCCTCTCGAGAGAAAACAAGGTCTGGACGACACCCAGAGCCGGAGAACCCGGGGGCTGCCACCATGGACACCTGTATCCGCCCAAACTCCCAACCCGACGGGTGCCCGTTTGCTCTTCCCTGGCGACCGCCTTCGTTTCCAAAACATCCTTAGCAACTTTACAGCACCTACCAAAACACTGGATGAATGGGCGGAGGAATACTGTGCTAGTCGAAGTCCGTTAAAGGAGTTCCGGTTCATACGGACGGTATACGGTTGGAACTTGGACGAAGTTCAGCGTCAGGTTGCGTCATCGCTTGCCTCATGTCATTCTGGCAAGGGGAAGAAGGAGATAGTGAAAGTCATCATCAAAGGCGACAAAGTCGTCATCCGTCCAAAAAGCTTGCTGTGGTGGATATTCGGACTTGGATTCCTCAGGTTCTGGTTCTATATCACCCTCGTTTACCCTATCATTTTGTGGCCGATCAAGAAGTTCCTACTGGGGAGGTGCTGGGAGGTGGCTGGAAGCTCGTTCGCGTTCGTTCGATACGAGCATCTAGAGGATTCGAGACACGGGGAGACTGTTGCTCAATACATTGCAAGAGTACCCCAGGCGCCTCAAGCAACGGACTTGATAGTGACATCACGAGGAATCTCCAAAATTGTAGGACAGCGTTTCACAGATTGGTATTTGGTCAACAGTCATCACTTCACCTCTGCAGCCGGAAGGGCCCGAAACACGGTCCAGGGGAATCCGATTGTGGTGTAACCTGTCTTGTAGTTCATTTCAATCGCATTTGTTAGAGTTGTAGGCCATGGCCTGTATAGCCACCGCTCGCACAGGCCTGCGTATAATACAGTCCACGTTTGAAATCAGGCTCATCTTTGCGTGCAACTCCTTTGGAAAGTTTCTTCCGATCACTGCGAGAAAAGGGGAGAAGGGGTTTCGCAGCTCCTGGCTTGCGGTGACTGCTAAGTACACATACTGCAAGAAGCAGAAATGAAGGTGAAGGAAGTCTATAGTTCTGGAGTGGTTATCACTCTCGCTCTCGCCCAGAGCAAAGTTCCAACCATAGGTTGGGCTAAATCTATTTTTGGGTTGCTGACAGAGTATTTCGAGATAGCTCCGAATCGAGGCTGTGGTCCCGGCGAGGCACGCCGGATATACAAGCTTTGGTAATGCACGCAGGCTACGTTGCACCATCTCTGGGATCCCTTGACCACATAAGTGCAAAAAAGGCATAGATGTCCCGTCTCAACCATCTCATTCGGTAACGGGAAAGCCGTCACTGATCAGTGCGACCCCCTAACGGACTAAGGCAAACCGAGATCATTCTATTACGAGACAAGAACACATGTGGTTGCATCGCCATCGTATGTCTCTTACTACGTCAATGTTCTTTGCACGTGACTCGAGGAACCTGGTGAAAGTCTGAACGGAATGCACAGCTACCGGGAAGGGACACATCCACCTCGGCGATCCACCCCGACTTGACCATTTGAGGAGCTGACGCGTCCCCTCCAAACCCTCCACCCTCTTGAACCTCCACTTTGGTTGTGTCTTAGGACATGCACTCCAGACTTCCCGCTGCAGAATCGGGGAAGCTTGGTGGCACAACCGACTAGGGTAAAAAATGAGAGCTAGCCGAATGAAACCTTTGGAGCACTATAAATGTGAATACGATCAACGACGACTTTTGGAGCTACATCGGTTGACCACTCACGACTTCTCCATCGTATACAAGCCTTCTCACTTTCAGCCCCCGCGACTCTCTCTCTCCTCAGCTCTGATCCACTTCTTTCTCGAACTCTGAAAACACCATGTCTGAATCGCCCATACAAGCATCACCCGTCCCACCTCTCTCGACGGTTCCCTACGTTCGATTGGGTACATCGGGGTTAAAGGTGTCCAAACTGATTTTGTACGTTTCGTTCCTCCTGGTCCAGATTGGATCGACGCGCTGACCATCGTCCGGCTGGATCCCGTTTGTTTACGATAGAGGCTGCATGACATATGGCTCAAGTAAATGGGCTCCTTGGGTCCTGGACGAAGCTGAAGGTGCGGCATCCCTTCCTACGTTGTCTCTCGCAAGAAGTCCTTCTACTCAGCTCACCACGCTTTTACTATCGCCACTTTAGGCGTGGAACACATCAAAGCAGCATACGACCTAGGGATAAACACATTCGATACGGCGGATATCTACTCCAACGGCTACTCTGAAATTGTTCTGGGCAAAGCTATCAAAAAGTACAACATGCCACGGGATGAGATTGTAGTTATGACCAAGATATACGCTACGGTGCTGAGGAATCCCGGCGACCTGGAGTTTGGGATCAGCGAGCAGGAGATGGAGAGGATGAGGTATACGAATCAGAAGGGTTTGAATCGAAAGGTGAGCCTCTTGCTGCTTGTTGGATGTGAGGAGGTGATCCGGAGGGGGCTTCCTTGGACATTGTAGCATATTTTTGAGGCGGTAAAACGCTCCTTGGAGAGATTGCAATTGGATTACATCGACGTGTTGCAATGTGAGTATCGCTCGAATGTCGCACTAGTTTGCTTCGAGGGTTAGCTAACACAACGAACCACGCTTCTTTTGCCAGGCCACCGTTTCGACTACAACACCCCTATCGAAGAGACCATGCAAGCTTTGCACGACGTAGTCAAAGCGGGGCTCGCTCGTTATATCGGGATGTCCTCTTGCTGGGCTTGGCAATGTGCGCCTTATTTTTTTTTAGCCCAATTCTGCGTTCTCTGTTTACTCACAGAGTCTCTCCCTTTCGGGTATAGTCCAAAAGATGCAAAGTTACGCCCGCCAACACAACCTCACCGAGTTCATCTCAATGCAGAACAGATATAACGCCACTTATCGTGAAGAGGAGCGCGAGATGATACCCATGCTGAAGGATTTGGGCGTAGGGATGATTCCGTACACGGTGCTAGCCTCCGGATTCCTCACAAGGAGGATTGGTGGACCCCAGACGGGGAGGTCGAGTGTCGACAAGTGAGTAGGATGAGAACTTGCTCCGTCCAGCTGAGCTAATCTCGGATGGAACTGAAGTTTTGCGAAGTTCCTGAACGGAGATCCTGAGCAAGACCGATTTCTTGCTGAGATAAATGAGAGGTAAGCGTGAATGCACATGCCGACGTATTGATCTACGACCTGTTGACACGTGCCCAACGTTAAATTCATAGGATTGCGCAGATAGCAGAGAAGCGCGGAGTAAGCATGGGTCAAATCGCCATTGCTTGGCTCCTTTCCAAACCATTCGTCACGGCCCCCATTGTGGGCTCGACGTCGATTGACAAGCTAAAGGATCTTATCGGTAAGCGGTCGCTTTACATTCGTGAATCGTCTGAATCGAGAGGGTTGACGAGGTGGTCTTTGCATTTAGCTGGTATCCAAGTCAAGCTTTTGGAGGAGGAAGTCAAGTCTATTGACGAGCCTTACCTTCCTCGGGCGGTGGCCGGTCACAATTAGTCCCAAGGTAGAACCATGGAAGTGTTCACTGAGTTCGGGTATCACTTGTGATTTGATAAACGATATATACGCATACGCTTGAAGAAGTTCGCTGCTTAAGAGTTACGTTAGCCGTTCGGGCTTGTCCGTGTTGGCGCCGGGGCATGCCATGAAGCCGATGGCCGGGGTCATCGCAGAGACTGGACCTGACGTTCAACTTGCGTAGAATTCAGGTGTGAACGATGCGTTGAACCACGTTTACGATTTCAAGTGATGACCAAATTGAAAGGCAGGACCCAATGAGGGTCCGACGTGACTAACTCCGAAGTCGCCGTCGGTCTGTTTGGTGTCGCTCCGGCATTCTCACCAAGTCGACCCACATCACGACCAACGAACGTTGGAGCGTTGGAGCTTGGAGGCTAGGCTAGACTCCAACTCAGGGGACGAGGAGAACAAACAGTTCAACTGTTAACACGTTTTGATTAACCTCGTCGACGCTCGGCCCGTCGTTGTGACCAGCTCCATCACCATAGAGGCCGTCAGGAACAGATTCGTTAAACATCCCGGAGTGGACAGCCTTGATGGCCCGAAAGGTTTTCAACTATAGGAATTCGTCCGGTCCTCTCCAAGCACAGCGCACTTGCCGAGGACCTTTGTCCGAAGCTGCCACGATTCACGATCATTACAGAAGCCACCTATAACTGCGGGGAAGCTACACTAAGCTCGCGGTTGATTGTACTAAGCATGCTTTCAGTGGGCCAGAGCGGAAGAACCCCGAATGGGACCGAGCTAATTTATTCCTTCACCTGGCACGCGTCAGAAGTGATATCAGAGGGATGTTCTTAAGCAATCCCTCGTGCCTTTAGGTTCGTCGGTCTCTTGGATTTACATCAGTACGCAGACAGCACGTCGTAAATGCAACTGAATCTGACCATTGAACCAGCAGGAAGCAATGCTGTGCTGATCACTTGTGCAGGGAGCTGAGTAGCACTGGTGACTCGCGAAAATCACGCTTGCTGCACGCTGCTTCCCAGTTGCACAACACCAGGATCTTCAGCCTCATAGCCCCTATTCGCCGGCGTAAGTTATATATAGATGAGCTCTCAGCCTCATCGTAGTTTCCCGATTTGACGTTCCCTCTTTACTATACAGACCGCTGTTAACGTCATGTCCAGCTCCTCCCTAGCCGAAAACCCCACCTCCTATCCTCCACAACCAGCAGCCTCGGGATCTGTAGCAAATCCAGTCGCCCCTAATCCTCCAGGTCCTTCAAATCCAGTCGCTCCCAATCCTCCGGGACCTTCCACGAATGTATCGCCCTACAACTTTTGGATCACTTATACGAGGAAGAACGTGAAGAGTAATGATAAGAGGGTTAACCATGACCGTGCGTTCATTTACTGCCAGTTACAGTAAGAGACACGATCGGGATGACTAACTCATTTAGCTGCTTTGCAGCGCAAGCTCTCCAACATTTCCTCTTGACGCACGCCTCTGGTAGACCAACGGTCCTCATTGAGTGCAAGGGGACCCACGAGGAGGAAGGTACCGATAGCGACGGGAATAAAACGACAAGCATCGTAACGGATTTTCACTTCACTGTCGACATATCGAGCGCTTTACTCCCCGCCAACACGCATGGAGCACCAGTCTGGGTCGTTGCTGACGAAGAGCCAGCTAAGAGGGGGAAATACTGGCGGCAAATCGACTACGATCCAAATCCACCACCGCAGGCTCAAACACCTGGCAACCTCGAAGCAGGGCATTCGCGGCTCCGACGAAGAGCAGCGACTCCGCTCGAGAGAAAGCAAGCTCTGGACGACGCCCAGCGCCGGAAAGCCTTGGGACTGCCACCGTGGGCGTGTATATCCGCCCAAACCCCTGACCCGACAGGCGCCCGTTTGCTCTTCCCTGGCGACCGCCTTCGTTTCGACAAAGCCTCCGTCTGCGCAATCGAAGACTTTTCCGATAGCGACCTGGTCGCACCTACCAAAGCGTTGGGTGAATGGGCGGAGGAATACTGCGCGAGTTGGAGTCCGTTAAAGGAGTTCCGGTTCATGCGGACAGTATACGGTTGGGACTTGGACGGAGTTCAGCGTCAAGTTGCGTCATCGCTTGCTTCATGTCATTATGGAGATGGCAAGAAGGAGACAGCGACAGTCATCATTAAAGGCAACAAAGTCGTCGTCCGTCCGAAGAACCTCCTGTGGTGGATATACGGACTCGGGTTCTTCAGGTTCTGGTTCTATATCACCCTGGTTTACCCTGTCATTTTGTGGCCGATCAAGAAGTTCATCTTGGGGAGGTGCTGGAAGGTGGCTGGAAGCTCGTTCGCATTCATTCGATACGAGCATCTGGAGGATTCGAAACCTGGGGAGACTGTTGCCCAATACACCTCAAGAGTACCCCAGGCCCCTCAGGCAAAGGACTTGAAAGCAACATCACGAGGGATCTCTAGAATTGTAGGGCAGAGTTTCGCAGATTGGTACTCCGTAAACGCCCAGCACTTTACTACTGCAGCCGGAGGGAGGAACAAAGCTGGTCAGAGAAATCCGATCGTGGCGTAACCTGTCTTGTGGTTCCAATCGCATCTGTTAAAGTTGTAGGTTATGGCCTGTATAGCTAGCCGCTTGCAATGCGTCTACGGTGTAATACAGTCCATGCTTTGAACCAGGCTCAACTTAGCATGTCGGCGGACAGTCAGCATCAACCACTTTAATCAACCTTCTCGACACTTGAGCCGTCGTCACGACCAGCACCATCACCGTGGAGGCCGCCAGGAGCAGACTCGTTAAACACAGCGGCGTGGAAAGACTTGATTGCCCGACGTGGAAAGGTTTCGACTGCGAGGGCCGGTCCGGTCCTCGCCAAGCACAGCGCACTTGCCGAACCACACTGGCAGGCCCTTTGTCCGAAGCTGGCACGGTTTCACAATCATTGCAGAAGCCCCGACTTATGACTGCGGGGAGGTCACACGAAGCTCGCCGTCGATTGCACTGAAGCGTGGCTTTCCTGGGCCAGAGAGCAAGAACCACGAATAGGATCAAACTAATTTACTCCTTCACCTGGCACACGTCAGGAGCGATATCAGAGGGATGTCAAATTCCTGAGCAATTCCTCATGCCTTCAAGTTCGTCGGTCTCTTAGATTTACACGAGTACATCGAACTTAATCTGGCCGTCGAAGCAGACAGAAGCAGTGCTGTGATGATCACTTGTGCAGGGATTTGAGTAGGACTAGTGACTCGCGAAAATCGCGCTTGCTGCATGCTGCTTCCCAGCTGCACAACACCAGGATCTTTGGCTTCATAGCCTTTATTCGCCGGCGTAAGTGTAATATATATGAGCTCTCAACCTTATCGGGGTTCCCCGATTTGACGTTCACTCTCTACTTTACATACCGCCGTTAACGTCATGTCCAGCTCCTCCCTAGTCGACAACCCTACTTCCTATCCTCCACAAACAGCAGCCTCGGGGTCTGCAGCAAATCCAATCGCCCCTAATCCTCCAGGTCCTTCAAATCCAGTCGCCCCTAATCCTCCAGGTCCTTCACCGAATGCATCGCCCTGCAGCTTTTGGATCACTCGTACAAGGAAGAACGTAAAAAGTAACGACAAGAGGCTTAACCATGACCGTGAGTTCGTCACTGCCAGTAAGAGACGCGATCGGGATGACTAACTCATTTGTCTGGTTTGCAGCGCGAGCTCTTCAACATTTCCTCTTGACGCACGCCTCTGGTCGACCAACAGTCCTTATTGAGTGCAAGGGGACCCACGAGGTGGGAAGTGACAATCCCGACGGCACTCAAACGACAATCACCGAAACGGATTTTCACTTCACCGTGGACATATCGAGCGCTTTACTCCCCGCCAACACGTACGGAGCGCCAGTCTGGGTCGTTGCTGACGAAGAGCCAGTCAAGAGGGGAAAATACTGGCGGCAAATCGACTACGATCCAAATCCACCACCGCAAGCTCAAACACCTGCCAACCTCGAAGCAGGACATTCGCGGCTCCGACGAAGAGCAGCGACTCCGCTCGAGAGAAAGCAAGCTCTGGACGACGCCCAACGCCGGAAAGCTCTCGGGTTGCCACCTTGGGCGTCGATATCCGCCCAAACCCCTGACCCGACAGGTGTCCGTTTGCTCTTCCCTGGCGACCGCCTTCGTTTCGACAAAGCCTCCGTCTGCGCGATCGAGGGCTTTTCGGATAGCAACCTGGTGGCACCTACCAAAACACTGGATGAATGGGCGGAGGAATACTGCGCTAGCTGGAGTCCTTTGAAGGAGTTCCGGTTCATGCGGACAGTGTACGGTTGGGACTTGGCCGAAGTTCAGCGTCAGGTTGCGTCATCGCTTGCTCCATGCCATGGCGGAGATGACAAGAAGGAGACAGTGACAGTCATCATCAAAGGCAACGAAGTCGTCGTCCGTCCAAAAAACCTCCTGTGGTGGATATACGGACTTGGATTCTTCAGGATCTTATTTTATATCACCCTCGTTTACCCTTTCATTTTGTGGCCGATCAAGAAGTTCCTCTTGGCGAGGTGCTGGAAGGTGGCTGGAAGCTCGTTCGCATTCGTTCGATACGAGCACCTGGAGGATTCGAAACCTGGAGAGACTGTTGCCCAATACATCGCAAGAGTACCCCAGGCGCCTCAGGCAAAGGACTTGAAAGCAACATCACGAGGGATCTCTAAGATTGTAGGGCAGAGTTTCGCAGATTGGTATTCCGTAAATGCCCAGCACTTTACCACTGCCGCCAGGGGGTGGAACAAAGGTGGTCAGAGAAATCCGATTGTGGTGTAACCTGTCTTGTAGTTCCAATCGCATCCGTTAAAAGTTGTAGGCTATGCCCTGTATAGCTAGCCGCTTGCAATGGCGTCTACGATGTAATACAGTCCATGCTTTGAACCACGCTCAGCTTAGCGTGCGACTCCTTTGGAAGGTTTCTTTCACTCAGAAAAAAAAAGGGATCCTGCAGGAGTCGGCTTGCGGTGACCGCTATGGATACTCTTTAGTTCTTGAAAATCGATCTCTGTATCGATCTTGTAACGTTTGCGCGATTACCCAGACGCCTACGCATACTTAGAGAACTGCTTACCCGCAGCCTTCATTGAACTTCCGGTTTGCGCTTTTAGAAAACCGATCACGGAGGACACTCGAGCTGTATGAGATAGAGCAATGCACATCCACGGTGTTTGCTTTTCAACTAGTTACACCACGAAGATAGGCGGGGGAAGAACGATGGGGGCATGTGCAAGACGAAAGAAGGAAACGAAAGCGGCGCCGGTGCAAGAGACGGACGAGAACACATAGTCTGCGAACATATACAGTCAGCATCAACCGCTTTAATCAACCTCCTCGACACTTGGGCCGTCGTCACGATCAGCCTTGGCACCAGGGAAGTCGCCAGGAGATGACTAGTTGGATACCGTGGCGTGGAAAGACGTGAAATGGCAACAAGAGATTTTGTTTGTTCGGTCGAATTCAACCCTCTCCCGAGCATAACACACCCGCTGAACGTAATGCATCATGCCTTTTGTCCGAAGCTAGCACCACTTCGCAAGCATTACCGGACGCTCGAAGTTATGGCTTGAGGTTGTCGATTGTACAGAGGCACACCTTCCGCGGGAGAGGGGGAATCCCGACTCCCTTCACTTGGCACACGTCAAGAGTAATATCAAGGCGGTGTTCCCTCTTGTCTTCAGATTTGTCGGTGTCTTGGCCGGACGCGGACACATCGATAACACGTCACAAAATGTGAGGTTGATCGATCGAGGCAGCAGGAAGCAGTGCTGTAATGATGGATCTAATTATAGGTACAAGGGATGGCGCTTGTTCTCGGTTGGACAAACCAAGGTCCTCAATCCCCACAGCCTCGAGTGGCCGGCGTAAGCTTATGTTTGGCCTTTCAGACTCATTGTAGCTCCCCATTTTTGGCCACTTCGCTCCCTCTTTACCATCCTTACCGCTGTTAACGTCATGTCCAGCCCCTCCCCAGCTGACAACCCCACTTCATATCCTCTACAACTAGTAGCCTCGGGGCCTACAGCAAATCCCGTCGCGCCGAATCCTTCGGGACCATCCACGGATGCATCGCCCTACAGCTTCTGGATCACTTCTACAAGGAAGAATGTGAAAAGTACTGACAAGACGCTTAACCATAAACGTACGTTCGTAGCTGCCAGTTAAGATACACGATCGGAGTCACTAACTCGTTTATCTGGCTTGCAGCGCAAGCTCTCAAACAGTTCCTCTTGTCGCACGCCTCTGGTAGACCAACGGTCCTCATTGAGTGCAAGGGGACTCACGAGGTGGAATGTGACGATGGCGAGGGCGGGACAAGGATGGAAACCGTAATCGATTTTCACTTTACAGTCGACATATCAAACGCTTTACTCCCCGCCAGCACCTTCGGAGCACCAGTCTGGGTCGTTGCTGACGAAGAGCCAGCCAAGAGGGGGAAATACTGGCGGCAAATCGACTATGATCCAAATCCGCCATCGCAAACTCAAACACCCGTCAACCTCGAAGCAGGAAATTCGCGGCTCCTACGAAGACAAGCGACTCCGCTCGAGAGAAAACAAGGTCTGGAGGACGCCCAGCGCCGAAAAGACCTGGGGCTGCCGCCATGGGCGTCTATATCCGCCCAAACTCCGGACCTCACAGGCGCTCGTTTGCTCCTCCCTAGCGACCGCCTTCGTTTTGAAAACGCCTCCGTCTGCGCGGTTGAGGACTTTTCGGATTGCGACCTGGTGGCACCTACGAAAACATTGGATGACTGGGCGGAGGAATACTGCGCTAGTTGGAGTCCGTTGAAGGAGTTCCGGTTCATCCGGACGGTATACGGCTGGAATCCGGATGAAGTTCAGCGTCAAGTTGCGTCATCGCTTGCCCCATTCCATTCTGGAGATAACACGAAGGAGACAGCAACAATTATTGTTAAAGGCAATAAAGTCGTCGTCCGTCCCAGAAACCTGCTGTGGTGGGTATACGGACTCGGATTCTTCAGGTTCTGGTTCTATGTCACCCTCGTCTACCCTGTCATCTTGTGGCCGATCAAGAAAATCCTCTTGGGGAGGTGCTGGAAGGTGGCGGGAAGCTCGTTCGCGTTCGTTCGATACGAGCACCTGGAGGATTCGAAATCTGGAGAGAGTGTTGCCCAATACATCGCAAGAGTACCCCAGGCCCCTCAGGCAAAGGACTTGAAAGCAACATCACGAGGGATCTCTAAAGTTATAGGACAGCGTTTCGCAGATTGGTATTCCGTAAATGCCCAGCACTTTACCGCTGCAGCCAGTGGGAATAACAAAGCTGGTCAGAAAAATCCGATTGTGGCGTAGTAACCTACCTGGTAGTTCATTTCAGTCCTATACGTTTAAGTTGTATGCTGTATATATCTAGCCGCTCGCACAAGCCTCTACCATGTAATACGCATTTCCCGCATTGAGACCAGCCGATCCTAGCTTGCGGATCCTTTGGAACAAGTTTACCACTCACGCACGACACTCGGACTGTATGAGAAGATAAAATGATGTCTATCCACGATATTTGCTTTTTCAATTAATTACACGATGAGGATATGCGGGAGAATAATGATGGGGATACATGCAAATAGAACGAAGGAAATGAACGGGACACCAATGCAAGAAACGAACGAGAAGAACACATAGTCCAACAAGTCAAACACCAACACGCTTTAGTCAACCTCTTCGACGCTTGGACCGTCGTCGGGACCAGCTCCAGCACCAGGGAATCCGCCGGGAGCAGCGCCGCCGGGGCCAGCGCCAGGCTCCAGCCTAAGCACCGCCACCAGGAGCACCACCAGCACCGTACAACTTGGTCAAGATCGAGTTGGCAACACCCGCGAGCTCCTTCTGCTTGCTCTCGTACTCCTCCTTGGCAGCCATCTGCGAGGCATCGAGCCACGAGATGGTCTCGTTGACAGCTATCTCCAAGGTCCTCTTATCGCCTGCAGCGAACTTGTCCTTGAGGTTGGAGTCTTTGATACTGTTGCGGAGGTAGTAAGCGTAGGACTCGAGACCGTTCTTGGCGGAGATACGAGCAGGGGCGGCGTCATCCTCGGCCTTGCCAACTCCAGAACCAGGGAATCCACCGGGAGCAGCGCGGCCGGAGCCAGCGCCAGGAAAAGCACCACCACCAGGAGCACCACAATTACTGTACAACTTGGTCATGATCGGGTTGGCAACGCCCTCGAGCTCCTCCTGCTTTTCCTCGTACTCCTCCTGGGCAGCCTCCTGTGAGGCGTCGAGCCACGCGATAGTCTCGTTGACAGCCGTCTCTAAAGTCCCCTTGTCATCTATAGCGAACTTGTCCCTGAGGTTGGAGTCGTTGATGGAGTTGCGAAGGTTGTAAGCGTAGGACTCGAGACTGTTCTTGGCGGAGATACGAGCCGCGGCGGCGTCATCCTCGGCCTTGTACTTCTCGGCCTCGTTGACCATGCGGTCGATTTCCTCCTTGGAGAGACGACCTTTGTCGTTGGTGATGGTGATGCGGTTGGACTTGCCGGTGGTCTTGTCGGCGGCAGAGACGTTGAGGATGCCGTTGGCGTCCAGGTCGAAGGTGACTTCGATCTGAGGAACACCACGGGCTGCTGGTGGGATACCATTAAGGTCGAACTTGCCGAGGAGGTTGTTGTCCTTGGTGTGTGCACGTTCGCCCTCGTAGACCTGGATGAGCACACTGGGCTGGTTATCGGCGTCGGTGGAGAGGATCCCGGTCTTCTTGGTCGGGATAGAGGTGTTACGCTTGATGACAGGAGTGAAGACACCACCAGTGCTCTCGAAACCGAGAGAAAAGGGAGTGATGTCGAGGAGAAGGACTTGAGAGGTCTTCTCGGAGGTGTCACGGGTCAAGATGGCAGCCTGGACAGCAGCACCGTAGGCAACGGCCTCCTCGGGGTTGATGGACTTGTTGGGCTCCTTGCCGTTGAAGAAGTCGGAGACGAGTTTGATGATACGGGGAATACGAGTGGAACCACCGACGAGGACGATGTCGTCGACAGCAGACTTGTCGATCCTGGAGTCGCGAAGGACCTTCTCGACGGGGCCAAGAGTAGAGCGGAAGAGATCCTGGCAGAGCTCCTCGAAACGAGCACGGGTGATGGAGGTGTAGAAGTCAATGCCCCCGTAGAGCGAGTCGACTTCGATGGAGGTCTGGGCAGCCGAAGAGAGGGTACGTTTGGCACGCTCGCAAGCGGTTCTCAAACGACGGAGAGCACGGGCGTTGGAAGAGAGGTCCTTCTTGAACTTGCGCTTGAACTCCTGCACGAAGTGGTTGACGAGAAGGTTGTCAAAGTCCTCACCACCAAGATGGATGTCACCAGCGACGGCCTTGACTTCGAAGATACCGTCGTCGATGGTGAGGAGGGAGACATCGAAAGATCCTCCACCGAGATCGAAGATGAGGACGTTGCGTTCCCCGGTAGCCTGCTTGTCGAGACCGTAAGCGATGGCAGCGGCGGTGGGTTCGTTGATGATACGGAGGACGTTAAGACCAGAAATGGTACCGGCATCCTTGGTAGCTTGGCGCTGAGAGTCGTTGAAGTAAACGGGGACGGTGATGACGGCGTCCGTGACGGTGCCACCAAGGTAGGATTCGGCGGTTTCCTTCATCTTGGTGAGGACCATAGAGGAGATCTCTTCCGGAGAGAAGGTCTTGCTCTCGCCATGGTACTCGACTTCAATCATGGGCTTTTCACCCTTGGGCACAACTTTGAAGGAGAAGTGCTTGATGTCGGCCTGCACCTCGGCGTCGTTGAACTTGCGTCCAATGAGTCGCTTGGCGTTAAAGACACTGTAAACAGTGGAATGTTAGGATCATTAATGGGAGCAGCAGAATACCAAGTCAACTCACGTGTTGTGGGGGTTCATGGCTACTTGATTCTTGGCGGCGTCACCGATGAGACGTTCGCTGTCCGAGAAGGACACATAGGAAGGAGTGGTTCGGTTACCCTCTGCAAGTGAGAGAACAAGTGGTCAGCACCGTTGAATCAAAATTTCAAGATGAGCTGAAGATATGACTTACGATCGTTGGCGATGATTTCTACACGATCATTCTGCCATACACCGACGCAGCAGTATGTGGTTCCAAGGTCAATTCCTATGGCCTTGGTCATTTGGCATATGCGGATTAGAAGATGGGATATATGGGGATGAGGATTGAGGGGGATAGGGAAAGCTGATGATTGACTGAGGATGGACTGCTAGCAGGGTGGAGAATACCTGGACTGGCGAACGTTCGCGGTTGGCTTCTGTAGATGTGGCGGAGTCGTTGACGCGACCTGACGGCGTTAAAGCACTAACGCCGGGTGAACGGCCCATTCGACCTCTTCGCCTTTCACTGAGTCGTCGCTAGTCGATGCGACGATATAACGCTTTTCTTTTCTAAACTCCTAACTTATCCTATCTAACCCCTCCTCAAGTCTCCATCAATCATGGCTGGCAGAGGAATCATCACCCCATACCACCTCAAAGCCCTCTCCACCAAACCCCCCTCCATCAAACCCCGGGCTCTCTCCATCCGAAAAGCGGCTCCGCTCGAGAGAAAGCAAGGTCTAGAGGATGCCCAGTGCCGAAAAGACCTGGGGCTACCGCCATGGGCGTCTATATCCGCCCAAACTCCGGACCTCACAGGCGCTCGTTTGCTCCTCCCTAGCGACCGCCTTCGTTTTGAAAACGCCTCCGTCTGCGCGGTTGAGGACTTTTCGGATTGCGACCTGGTGGCAGCTACCAAAACATTGGATGACTGGGCGGAGGAATACTGCGCTAGTTGGAGTCCGTTGAAGGAGTTCCGGTTCATCCGGACGGTATACGGCTGGGATCCGGATGAAGTTCAGCGTCAGGTTGCGTCATCGCTTGCCCCATTCCATTATGAAAATAACACGAAGGAGACAGCAATAATCATCGTCAAAGGCAACAAAGTCGTCGTCCGTCCCAGGAACCTGCTGTGGTGGGTATACGGACTCGGATTCTTCAGGTTCTGGTTCTATATCACCATCGTTTATCCTGTCATCTTGTGGCCGATCAAGAAGCTCCTCTTGGGGAGGTGCTGGACGGCGGCGGGAAGCTCGTTCGCCTTCGTTCGATACGAGCACCTGGAGGATTCGAAACCTGGAGAGACTGTTGCCCAATACATCGCAAGAGTACCTCAGGCGCCTCAGGCGAAGGACTTGAAGGCAACATCGCGAGGGATCTCTAAAACCGTAGGGCAGCGCTTCACAGATTGGTATTCCGTAAACGGCCGGCACTTTTACGCTGCAGCAACCCAGAAGAGCAAAGCCGGTCAGAAAAATCCGACTGTGGCGTAACCTGCCTGGTAGTTCATTTCAGTCGCATATGTTTAAGTTTTACGCTATATATGGCTTGTATATAGCGAGCCGCTCGCACAGCCTCTACCCTGTAATATGCAATCCGTGCTTTGAGACCATCCTTTGGAATGTTTTCGCCCCTTCACAAGGGTTTGCTCTTAGTTTACCGCTCAAGCACGACACCCGGACTGTATGAGAAGATAAAACGATGTCTATCCACGATATTTGCTTTTTCAACTAGTTACACGATGAGGATTTGCGGGAGAATAACGATGGGGATACATGCAAAGAGAAGGCAGGAAATGAACGAGGAAACCAATGCAAGAAACGAACGAGGAGAACAACATAGTCCCACAAGTCAACACCAACCGCTTTAGTGAACCTTCTCGATGCTTGGACCGTCGTTATGACCAGGTCTAACACCAGGGGCTCTACCGGGAGCAGCGCCGCCGGGGCGAGCGCTAGGGAAAGCACGGCCAGAAGGAGCACCACGAGCACCGTACAACTTGGTCATGATCGGGTTGACAATGCCCTCTAGCTCCTTCTGCTTTTCCTCGTACTCCTCCTTGGCAGCCTCCTGTGAGGCGTCGAGCCACGAGATGGTCTCGTTGACAGCCGTCTCCAAGGTCTTGATGGCGTTGCGGAGGTTGTAAGCGTAGGACTCGAGACCGTTCTTCGCGGAGATACGAGCGGCGGCGGCGCCATCCTCGGCCTTGTACTTCTCGGCCTCGTTGACCATGCGGTCGATTTCCTCCTTGGAGAGACGGCCTTTGTGGTTGGTGACGGTGATGCGGTTGGACTTGCCGGTGGTCTTGTCGACGGCAGAGACATTGAGGATGCTGTTGGCGTCGACGTCGAAGGTGACTTCGATCTGAGGAACACCGCGGGGTGCTGGTGGGATAGCAAAGTCGAACTTGCCGAGGAGGTTGTTGTCCTTGGTACGTGCACGTTCACCCTCGTAGACATGGATGAACATACCAGGCTGGTTGTCGACGTAGGTGGAGAAGATCTCGGCCTTCTTCGTCGGGACAGTGGTGTTACGCTTGATGAGAGGAGTGAAGACACCACCAGTGGTCTCGATACCGAGAGAAAAGGGAGCGACATCGAGGAGAAGGATGTGAGAGGTCTTCTCGGACGTGTCACCGGTCAAGATGGCAGCTTCGACAGCAGCACCACAGGCAACGGCTTCTTCTGGGTTGATCGACCTGTTGGGTTCCTTGCCGTTGAAGAAGTCGGAGACGAGTTTGATGATACGGGGAATACGAGTGGAACCACCGACGAGGACGATATCGTTGACAGCGGACTTGTCGATCTTGGAGTCGCGAAGGACCTTCTCGACAGGGTCGAGAGTAGAGCAGAAGAGGTCCTGGCAGAGCTCCTCGAAACGAGCACGGGTGATGGAGGTGTAGAAGTCAATGCCATCGTAGAGCGAGTCGATTTCGATGGGGGTTTGGGCAGCCGAAGAGAGAGTACGCTTGGCACGCTCGCAAGCGGTTCTCAAACGACGGAGAGCACGGGCGTTGGAAGAGAGGTCCTTCTTGAACTTGCGCTTGAACTCCTGGACGAAGTGGTTGACGAGACGGTTGTCAAAGTCCTCACCACCAAGATGGGTGTCACCAGCGACGGCCTTGACTTCGAAGATACCGTCGTCGAGGGTGAGGAGGGAGACATCGAAAGATCCTCCACCAAGATCGAAGATGAGAACGTTGCGCTCGCCGTTGACCTGCTTGTCGAGACCGTAAGCAATTGCAGCGGCGGTGGGTTCGTTGATGATACGGAGGACGTTAAGACCAGAGATGGTACCGGCATCCTTGGTAGCTTGTCGCTGTAAGTCGTTGAAGTAGACGGGGACGGTGATGACGGCGTCCTTGACGGTGCCACCGAGGTAGGATTCGGCGGTTTCCTTCATCTTGGTGAGGACCATAGACGAGATCTCTTCTGGAGAGAAGGTCTTGTTCTCGCCGCGGTACTCGACTTCGATCATGGGCTTTTCACCCTTGGGCACGACTTTGAAAGAGAAGTACTTGACGTCTCCCTGCACGTCGGCGTCGTTGAACTTGCGTCCAATGAGTCGCTTGGCGTTAAAGACACTGTAAACAGGAGAATGTTAGAATCATTAATGATGATAGGAGTGTACCAAGTCAACTTACGTGTTGTGTGGGTTCATGGCGACTTGATTCTTGGCGGCGTCACCGATGAGGCGCTCGGTGTCCGAGAAGGACACATAGGAAGGGGTGGTTCGGTTACCCTCTTCAAGTGAGAACGAGCGGTTAGCACCATTGAATCAAAAATTCAGGACAACTGAAGATATGACTTACGATCGTTGGCGATGATTTCTACACGATCATTCTGCCATACACCAACGCAGGAGTATGTGGTTCCAAGGTCAATTCCTATGGCTTTCGTCATTTTGGTATGTGCGGATCAGAGGATGGGATATCTGAGGATGGACTGAGGATGGACTACTAGCAGGCTGGGAAATATGGACTGGCAAATGCAGTCGGCTTCTGTACAGAAGACAGAAAAAGACATCTCACAGCCCCAAATACAAATGGGATACAGATGATAAATATGCATGAAATTACCCCATGGGCGGGTCACTTGCCCCATTAGGCAGGCTTGACCATGCATATTTCTCATCTGTATCTCATTTGTATTTTATTGTGAAATATTCTGTAAATGCGGCGGAGTCGTTGACGCGACCTGACGGCGTTAAAGCATTAGCGCCGGGTAAGCAGTCCAAAGAGGGCTGCGTCCCCTTCGACCTCTTCTCAACTTCACCCTTCACTGAGTCGTCGCTAGTCAAAGCAACGATACAACGCCTTTAATTTCTAAACACCCAGTTTATCATATCTAACCATCCTCAAGTCTCCATCAATCTCATGGCTGGCAGAGGAATCATCACCCCGGGTTCTCTCATACCACCCACAAACCCCTCTTCACCAAACCTTCCTCCATCAAACCCCGGGCTCTCTCCACCCGACAAGCGGCTCCGCTCGAGAGAAAGCAAGGTCTAGAGGATGCCCATTGCCGAAACGACCTGGGGCTACCGCCATGGGCGTCTATATCCGCCCAAACTCCGGACCTCACAAGGCGCTCGTTTGCTCTTTCCTGGCGATCGTCTTCGTTTCGAAAACACCTCTGTCTGCGCGATTGAAGACTTTTCTATAGCGACCTGGTGGCACCTACTAAAACACTGGATGAATGGACGGAGGAATACTGCGCTAGCGGGAGTTCCGGACCGTGTACGGTTGGAAAGTCATCGTCAAAGGCGGCGAAGTCGTCGTTCGTCCAAAGAAAACCTGCTATGGTGGATATACGGACTCGGATTTTTCTAACTGCGGGTCCTTTGGAATGTCTTCGCTCTTTCACAAGGGTTTAGTTCCCGCTCACGCACGACACTCGGACTGTATGAGAAGATAAAACGATGTCTATCCACGATATTTGCTTTTTCAACTAGTTACACGATGAGGATATGCGGGAGAATAACGATGGGGGATACATGCAAAGAGAAAGAAGGAAATGAACGAGGAAACCAATGCAAGGAAACGAGAACAATATAGTCCAACAGGTCAAACACCAACACGCTTTAGTCAACCTCCTCGACGCTTGGGCCGTCGTCGTGACCAGCTCCAGCACCAGGGAATCCGCCGGGAGCAGCACCGCCGGGGCCACCAGCGCCAGGGAAACCACCAGCGCCAGGAGGAGCACCACCAGCACCGTACAACTTGGTCATGATCGGGTTGGCAACACCTTCGAGCTCCTTCTGCTTCTCCTCGTACTCCTCCTTGGCAGCCTCCTGAGAGGCGTCGAGCCACGAGATGGTCTCGTTGACAGCAGTCTCCAAGGTCTCCTTGTCGCCTGCAGCGAACTTGTCCTTGAGGTTGGAGTCGTTGATGGTGTTGCGGAGGTTGTAAGCGTAGGATTCGAGACCGTTCTTGGCGGAGATACGAGCAGCGGCGGCGTCATCCTCAGCCTTGTACTTCTCGGCCTCGTTGACCATGCGGTCGATTTCCTCCTTGGAGAGACGGCCCTTGTCGTTGGTGATGGTGATGCGGTTGGACTTGCCGGTGGTCTTGTCGGCGGCAGAGACGTTGAGGATACCGTTGGCGTCGACGTCGAAGGTGACTTCGATTTGAGGAACGCCACGGGGTGCTGGTGGGATACCAGTAAGGTCGAACTTTCCGAGGAGGTTGTTGTCCTTGGTGCGTGCACGTTCACCCTCGTAGACCTGGATGAGCACACCCGGCTGGTTGTCGGCGTAAGTGGAGAAGATCTCGGCCTTCTTGGTGGGGACAGTGGTGTTACGCTTGATGAGAGGAGTGAAGACACCACCGGCGGTCTCGATACCGAGAGACAAGGGAGCGACGTCGAGAAGAAGGACCTGGGAAGTCTTCTCAGAGGTGTCACCGGTCAAGATGGCAGCCTGGACAGCAGCACCGTAGGCAACGGCCTCATCGGGGTTGATGGACTTGTTGGGTTCCTTGCCGTTGAAGAAGTCGGAGACGAGTTTGATGATACGGGGAATACGAGTGGAACCACCAACGAGGACGATGTCGTTAACAGCAGACTTGTCGATCTTGGAGTCGCGGAGAACCTTCTCGACGGGGTCGAGAGTAGAGCGGAAGAGGTCCTGGCAGAGCTCCTCGAAACGAGCACGGGTGATGGAGGTGTAGAAGTCAATGCCCTCGTAGAGCGAGTCGATTTCGATGGAGGTTTGGGCAGCCGAAGAGAGAGTACGCTTTGCACGCTCGCAAGCGGTTCTCAGACGACGGAGAGCACGGGCGTTGGGGGAGAGGTCCTTCTTAAACTTGCGCTTGAACTCCTGGACGAAGTGGTTGACGAGACGGTTGTCAAAGTCCTCACCACCAAGATGGGTGTCACCGGCGGTGGCCTTGACTTCGAAGATACCGTCATCAATGGTAAGGAGGGAGACATCGAAAGTTCCTCCACCAAGATCGAAGATGAGGACGTTGCGCTCGCCGGTGGCCTGCTTGTCAAGACCGTAAGCGATGGCAGCGGCGGTGGGTTCGTTGATGATACGGAGGACGTTAAGACCAGAAATGGTACCGGCATCCTTGGTGGCCTGTCGCTGGGAGTCGTTGAAGTAGGCGGGGACGGTGATGACGGCGTCCTTGACGGTACCACCAAGGTAGGATTCGGCGGTTTCCTTCATCTTGAGCAGGACCATCGAGGAGATTTCTTCGGGAGAGAAGGTCTTGGTCTCGCCACGGTACTCGACTTCAATCATGGGCTTTTCACCCTTGGGCACAACTTTGAAGGAGAAGTGCTTGATGTCGGCCTGCACCTCGGCGTCGTTGAACTTGCGTCCAATGAGTCGCTTGGCGTCAAAGACACTGTAAACGTGATGCGAATGTTAGAATCATTAAAAGATGATAGGAGAATACCAAGTCAACTTACGTGTTGTGGGGGTTCATGGCGACTTGATTCTTGGCGGCGTCACCGATGAGACGCTCGCTGTCCGAGAAGGACACATAGGACGGAGTGGTTCGGTTACCCTCTGCAAGTGAGAGAACAAGTGGTCAGCACCATTGGATCAAAATTTCAAGATGAACTGAAGATATGACTTACGATCGTTGGCGATGATTTCTACACGATCATTCTGCCATACACCAACGCAGGAGTATGTGGTTCCAAGGTCAATTCCGATAGCTTTGGTCATTTTGGTATGTGCGGATTAGAAGATGGGGTAATAGAGGATGAGGATGTGGATGAGGATGAGGGGGATAGGAAAACTGATGATTGACTGAGGATAGAACCCGAGTCTGGGCTGGTACTTATAATCTCAATTATGACGCATCCAGCAAATTCCATCGCATTCCAAATCCTTCGACGCCACAAATAACTCACACGGTAGCACGTGCCAGAAATCTCTCGAAAGATCCAGACAGTGCCCTCCACCTTCCACGCGTTTCTAGCCCTCTTGCGCAAAGTGTGCAAGTGCCTTTGTTCAATTCTAAATCATTCTCGACGTTGCTGTCGCTTTCCAGAACGCATGAGGGCCCCCTTGACCGGGCATTGCTCTTCCAGATTGCAAGCCGCTCGAGTCCCTTCCCGAGGCTCAAGGAATCAGAAAGGCCGTTCCCCGCATATTCCAAGTTGCAAGCTCCGAGCGCACCTTGGATTGAAGGTTGGGGGGACTGCGCATACCGGCTGAACCTAATCCGGGATGAACCTTGAGAGCCGTGGAACTCGAAAGACCTAACTCGGGACATGCGTTTGCATACCCCACCACTGTCACTCACAACGCCTTCGATGGCGCATGCATGGGCTCGTGCTCGACGCGTCGGCGGACTCCGCCGCTGTCGAGGTGTTGACATCCGAATGGCGCGTAAACAAACGTAAACCCTTAGCGCGTGCCCGTGATTCTCTCCCCTTCACTCTTCACGTCGTGCTCTTCACGTCCTCGCCGTCTGTATATCGCCTCCAAAACACGAGAAAAAAGAGTCATCGACTCACGCTGTCTATTTTCTCTTACGACCTTTGATACGATATAGAACCTGCATTTTGCAAGGTCACCCCCATTTCCCCTCGAGTCGACGCGCTCTATCCCAAGTCATCCAAACTTACCGCGCTTGTCTTTGTAGATAACCAATGGACGCCCAGGTCTTAACGAACCTCTTCGCAACTACCTTTAGTGCAGACGCTAATGCGCGTAAAGCTGCCGAAGTCGAGATTAAGAATGTAGGTTGACTGGGCTTTGGAGGATTGGGATGTGGACTGAGCCCCTCAACCATGCCCCCCCTTAGGCCGGTCAACAGGAAGGCATGATCTCTGCACTTTTGCAGATCGTTGCTAACAACAATGTGGACTTGTACGTTGCGGATGCCATGGTTCAGTATTTGACGCGTATTCTAATATGCGCCCTACCCCGGCCTGTCCCAGAACAACGCGACAAGCAATGGTCGTCTGGCTCAAGAACCGCGTCGTAAACGGCTACGCCAAAGACTCCTCTACCCCTATACCCGCTTCTGACCGCGTAGCAGTCAAGCACGGAATCGTACCACTCCTTATCGCTGCCCCCGCTCGGGGCATCCGCGTCCAATTCGCCGCAATCGTCAAAGCCATCATCAACGAGGACTTCCCAGACCAATGGCCCGAGTTGTTACCCACAACCGCAAGTCTCTTGACCAGCGAAGACTTGGCTGCTGTTTATGGCGGACTGTTGATCATTCTGGAGATTGTCAAGTCGTACAAGTCTGTGTGATACCCTGACCTTGAGCGCGTCACCTTTAACTGACAATACCGTACCTCTTTCCCAGATACAAAACTCCTACCAAAGAAAAGATTTTCCTCCAATTCGTGGAACAGACCTTCCCAACTCTCGTCTCCCTCGGGCAAAAGTTCACCTCCGCTAACCCGCCAATTTCTCCCTTGGAGGGTGCCGAGTTCCTGCACATCATCCTTAAGTCCTACGTCACCTCCATCTATTCCGGGATCTCAAAGCACCAACAAACGCCGGAAAGCATCGTTCCATGGGGTACCCTCCTCTTCCAAGTGATCAACATGCAGCTCCCAGCTGGCACCGTCTTACCCGGGGACAAGACCGATTGGGAGAAACACGCCTGGTGGAAGGCCAAGAAGTGGGCTTATCGGACTCTGAACAGGCTATTCGAACGGTCAGCGATTTTTTTCACGGACTGTCTTCGGGGGCTGCAAAAAGGGTATTGACGACGGGGCATTGATCGATAGGTACGGCAACCCGACGCATATCCCGAAACCCATGAAGAAGCAATATGGAGAGTTTGCCAAGAACTTCGTCACGACTTTTGCTCCGGAAATATTCGGTGTATACCTCAAGCAGATCGAGTTGTTCATTGAGAACCAAGTTTGGATGAGCGAGAAGTGTTTGAACTTGGTGTTCAACTTCTTTGGTTATTGGTGAGACTAGGGAGCTCTTCAGAGCATTCTCCCCCTTCGAGCTAGTCCTTTCTTTCTTTATACTGAATTATCGTGACTCTTTTCCCAGCGTCAAACCCAAGACCACATGGGAAATGCTCAAGCCTCACGCGCAAACTCTCGTCTCCCGCCTCGTGTTCCCCCAGCTCCGCTTCGACCACACCAAAGCAGAACTCTACGAACACGACCCCGTCGAATACGTCCGCGAATCTAGCGAAGATTTCGAGGATTACGGTTCGCCTCGTGCCGCTGCTGTCGGCTTCGTCCATACCTTGGCCACGACCAGAACCAAGACGGCGTTTATGGGCATCTTGGAGTTGGTCAACCAAGCGTTGAAGGGAACTGGAGCGGCCCCTGCGCCTGAAGATAAATACGCGGCTCTGCAGATCGTCATCGCCCTCGCCGAGACGATTATGAAGAACGAGGAAGTCAAACCGGCCATGGAGACGTTTGTCGTGTCTTACGTCCTTCCCGAGTTCACGTCGAATGTTGGATTCATGAGGGAAATCGTGCGTCTTATTCTCCGATGACTATGAAAGTGAACCTGACGTTGTTGGGACCGATTTCCTTCGGCAGGCTTGTCAAGTCGTTGAACGCCTATCAGCTTGGAACTTCGAATGGAAGGATCCCAAGGTGAGATGACACCCACTATCCTTCTCATTCAAAAGGATACGTTACTCATTAACCTTTCTGCCTTCAGAACCACGAGGCGACTTTCCGCGCCTTGGTGGCTGCTATGAACGACCCTGACCTTCCTGTGCGAGTGCAAGCCGCGCTTGCTTTGGGCACCATTCTCCATGACACGGATGGTGAGACTTTCCGTACAGCATCATGAACTGGATCGCGTATACCTAACTCCATTGCTCTGCTCTGTGTAGTCCGTCAAGCTCTTCTTCCCAATCTTTCACAAATAATGCAAGGTGCGATATTTTCATATCTGTGCTGACGGTTATTTCTCGCGTCTGACGGTTGGCCAATTCTCAGACCTCTTCAAGCTTGCTGACGAGACAGACTTGGACGCTTTGTCCAACTGCATGGAGACTTTCATCGAGGAGTTCAAGGATGAGTTATTACCTGTTGCTCCTCAACTCGTCGCCCGACTGGTACGTTCATCGCGACCGTTCTTTCTCTACTACGACGGGTGTCTAACTGGCGCGTATACCCAGTGCGAGAGCTACACCCGTGTCTTGGGCGAGCAAGCTGCCAAGGCTGATGCTGAAGCCGAAGCCGGCGACTTGGAGACCGATGCTAGCAAACTCGATACCGATGACAAGACCATGGCTCTTATGGGAATCACCAAGACCATCGCGACGGTAGGCAGCAGCAAACTTTGCCTCGACGATGATCTTGACCATCTCATGGATTTTGCTGCGCCTAGGTTCTCGCGTGTTTTGACGAGACTGAGGAAGTCGACTCGAGATTCCTCGAAATCCAAGAGCTCATAATTCCGATTGTTATTGAAACTCTGAAGAGCCAAGTCATCGGTGGGTTATTGATCTGTCGTCAGCCCTCTTCCGGCCTAACCACGCATTTCCTGGCAGAGCTGTACGATCAAGCCTGGGAATTCGTCGATAACCTGACCTTCCGCTGCCGAAAGATCGTTCCTAACATGTGGCCCATATTCAAGATTACTTACGACCTGTTCAAGGGTCCCGCTCTCGACTACCTGGATGGTACGGTTCTCAGATCGGAATCGAGGTTTTCTTCACTGACGTAGAGGAACTGGGTCACCCCTATTTTGCAGAGATGCTTCCACCGCTCTGCAACTTCTTGATGTTCGGAAAAGAGGCCTTTATCCAGAATCCCGAGTACATTCGGATGGCTCTCGACATCTTCATCACATCTCTCACCAACGAGCATCTTGGAGACATCGACGCTATTAACGGCTTCAAGCTTGTTGAGGCAGTACTTTTGAATCTCAAGGGCCATGTCAACGACGTAAGACTCTTAATGACTTCGAAATTGCATACTGGATTGACTTGGAGTCTTATTAGGCCATCCCGACCATCATCAACGCAACAGTAACAAGGATGGCCAAGTCCGAATCGCCTAACCTTCAGATCTCTGGTTTGGACACCATCATCAACTCTATCTACTACAACCCGGTTTTAACTCTCCAAGCGCTTGAACAAGCTCAAGGAGGCTCACGAGCATTCTTCGACAAGTGGTTCGTCGCGATGAACGATCCGAAAGGCCTACCGCGTGTGCATGACAAGAAGCTGTCGATCCTTGCCCTCTGCGAACTGCTGAAGATGGATACGAATGCTGTACCGCCAGCACTGAAGGAAGGTTGGAGCGGTCTCGTTGCTGGGACACTGGCGATCTTCAAGGACTTGCCGGAGGCGGAAGATCGTAAGTTCGTGGTTCACATCTCCGACGTCGTAAGCTTATTGTCGCTTTCTAGGTCGCGCTGCGCTTCTGGAGGAGTACGAGGACGACTCTAGCGAGGAAGACATGGAGGAAGACCTCGTAGTCGGTCCTCCAGCAGGTGAGTTGCGCCGCGCGCCTGCGCGCTCAAATATGCTCATCAACTTTGGGTGTAGATGATGAAGATGGTGACGTGTTCGATGAAGAAACCGCATACCTCGACATGCTAGCTGAAGAGGTACGCCCTTATTACACAAACGATGCAAACCTGGTACTGAATGCCCCACTCGCAGCATGCTCGTCTTCGAGCGAAGCAGGCTAAACGGATTGCCAAATTGTCTCAGAGCGTGGAGGGATCTATCGGTGCTGATGATGACGAAGATGGAGAATACGTGCCCTCGGAATCAGGCAGTGACGAGTCCGAGGAGACCGTCCCTGAAGACTTTTCGATTGAAACGGTTATCGACGAAATCGACTGTTACTCGTTCTTCAAACAAACTCTGACTGGTACGCTATCGGCGATATAGAAATATCCCTCTCTCTTATACTAAAATAAACCCTTTTATAGGCCTCCAAACGTCCAACCCTGCACTGTATCAAGCTGTGACGACTTCACTCAACGTCGACCAGCAAACCGAGCTAATGGAAGTCATGAACCACGAGGAAGAGGCGGAAGTCGTTGTGCCCTCGTCGTGATCCTATTAGACTGAATTCCCCTCTGAGATCTTAGTTTGGTTATTTAGTTTTGATGTCCTACTTCTTGTTTGTTAAATGGTATCTGAATGCTTTGCCCCCTTTGTCGAGTAGAGATGAATTGTGCGAGGGTCCACGCGAGATCACCAATAGTCCAGGAAACCTCGCATCTCGGCTTTTCATGTTCAAATAATCGATGCTTCGTGCGCGTAACGTTAAGTGCCCCATTGGTCAAGGAAACGACGGGGACAAGTCGTTGGACGAGGCCTTTGGCTTCCTTTGCGCAATGACAGACATTATTGAGGTTTACAAAGTTCATTCCTCCGCGACCGCACGACAGAAGAGCTCTGGTTCAACAGACAAATATGACAATAGTAGAAACCAAGACCCTTCCGATCGATTACTCGTCACAAGCCCAGTCTTCGAGCTCATCTCTAGCATCCATTCACATTCCAAGACCAAACTCCAAAGTATCTGCTTCGAATGCGAACCCATTTTCGTCGTAAATCTCGTTCCGTCGACCGCTTACATTCAGCGGCAAAGACCACTGAGCCCTTTTGCTATCCGCAACAACTGCGGCGCAATGCCTCAGTATAAACAGCCAAGATAACCAGTATTTTGAGCGAAGCGTACCGTTTTGTTCACTTGACCCATCACGGGGCGCTTTGCAGGATCAGGATCCCAACATAGTTTAAAGAGATCCCAGAGAACCGCCTTGTTAGGGAAATCAGGGTAACTTTCAGCTTTGGAATGGCTCCCGCGGTGAAGCGCCCCGAGAACGGTAGCATCGCGGGCCAGCTTGACCCAGGGCTGACTCCCTGTGAAGACCTCTGCGGCAAAGTGTTATAAGCAGCGGAAGCGGGGACAGAAGTCTCACTCACCCAGAGCAACGTTTGCAAAAGCGTAAACGTCCGAGGCGGTTGTCGGGGGAGCGCCTTGTAAGACTTCCAACGAACTGACGCGAATCGTGAACAGGTCCTCCGGTGCGACTCCGAGCAGTTCTACCAGACCAAAGCCGGCCACTTGCACTACACCAGAGACGCTGACGACAAAGGTATTCTGACGGGAGGAAAAAGTTAGCCTCCGGTTTCGGAACGCCACGTAAGCCTGGTCCTCCGTGCCCGTACCATACGTAAGTCGCCGTGTACAATATTGTTGGAATGGAGGCACTCTAGCCCGTTCGCAATTTGCTTGACCTTCGAAGAGGAATCTGAGTCTACGAATTGCAGCGTCACGTACATAGCTTCTACCTACAATGTCGAACCTATTCGCGGAAGGATGCTCTTCGAGATATTCATTGAGACGGAGCGAACCAGGGTCTTGATAGCGTACTAGACACGCGTAGTTCCAAGGAGAAATAAACCCAAATCCAACCCAGTGGGCTATGTTTGGAGATGAAAGCTTTCGTCGATGTTGAGTTAACTTCTCCATCAAACGTGTTGCGGCAGTCGTCCTCTCGGTATTAGTTCGGTACACTTGAGTAACGCAAACAAGAGCCATCACTCGCTAGAAAAGTCTCCGTGAGTCTCGCTTATGGATCACGTGTAGAACGAGACAGCTCACAGAGCCTGGGATTAGCGACGTCCTGAAGATCGAGCAAGGGTCATCATACTGTCGTAAGGCGTTCCATTGGTGCCGAGACAGGACAGAAGTGAGGTTGCGAGGTTTTCCAGTTTCGCGTAAATCCTCATTCGGCCGGATGCCCTGCTGACGGGGGCTTGAGCTCCGTGAACCCGCACCACGTCCACGGCCCCCGGGACTGGTACTCCTACCCCCACTACGACCTGCGGAGTCAGGGGATGGAGAAGGCCCTCTTTTTGACGAAGGGCTTTGTCTACCTCCTAATGACGGGGTAACGGCGGGCGGAGGTGATGCAGATGGAGGCGCAAGACGACCATCGAGCTCGCGGTGTGAGGGGATATCTGCCTCTAAGCGGGAATCGGAATAATCTCTATGAGTGCTGTTGCTACGAGCCTGCGGAATAGATATTGATACGAACCTTCGTCTCTTGACCGCTCGAAAGATTCTATTCAACCGCAGGTCGGTAAATTGTCGCGAACATCAACGACCTCCTCCCGCTAAACTTACTGAGTCTGTCCTCGTTGACGTTGAGCTCCGGAACCACATAGCTTGTGGGAGGCTTCTAAATTAGGCAATGCGTTCTTCGAGTGAGAAACGATTCTGCCGTCGAAGTGAACTTGTTACAAACCAAAGCTTTAACCGCGCTCAAACATTGAGACATTGTTGTGCGAAGAGCCGGGTCAGCATTCCAACATAGATCGAGTGTGCCCCACAAATCGGATAGCCCGTCGAACGAGGCGTCGGGGGGATTGGCAGTCCACTTCCTTTCCAAAATGTTATAAATAATTTTGGCTGGGTTGGAGACGTTGCTAAAGGGGACCTTTCCTGTAATTACCTGTTTTAAAGGGTTGGCTAGTTATTGTTGTATTCAGGGGGATGGTGAAGCCTGTCTAAACACTTACTTCGTAGACGAGCCATGCCCATGCCCAGACGTCGCTAGCTGGACTTCGAATGCATACTTCTGCCTCAAATAGCTCAGGACTACACCAAGGAATTGAACCTTGAAATTCCTTGGTGGTCTCTAAATTAGTTAGGCTATCGTCAAGCATTCGCGACAGTCCAAAATCTGTGAGCATGGCGTCTTCGCTTTCAGTGACAAGGACGTTTGCCTGTTGCCCAGTTGGTAAGCCAACAAAAGACCCAGACTAAAGTGACCGCCGTACCCCTTTGATGTCGCCGTGACATATGGGAGGATTTAGGGTATGCAAGTAATCGAGGGCTTCTGCCGTGTGGATGATCTGATCGAGGCCCAAAGTCAACCGTACAGGCCGCTAGCGGTTCGAGGGCAGAACCATACCAGTTTCATCCTTTTTTCAATACCAGCGAGGGAAGTGCTCAGATAGTCACGGATGGTGCCTTTAGCTTGCCATGGACAGACAAGCCAAACTTCTTCCTCCGCTTCGCTCCACTCATACCCGAGGAAAGGAATGATATTGGCGTGCGAGAGCTTCGACCATATGAGGATCTCGCGCCCAGTTCTCTACACCGTAGCCATGAGCTCCACGAACCACAATAAAAGCGTTGTCCTCTGACCTTTTTCAGCCTATTGAAGCTCACAGACCGCCCCGGAATCCGTTTCACCGCAACGACAACGGGGTTCGCGGCCGGCGGATGGAAAACGGCTCGTTCAACGATGCCAAATCCTCCCTTGCCTATAGTACGTCTCGGCTCGTCAAATTCCAGCTGATCTTTTATAACCCTGAGAGATTCCATAGATTGGAATATTCGCTCCTGGGCGTCGAACAGTCAGTGTGGGTCTCATCGATTCACAAGGCATGAACTCCCTACAGCTTGAGGATCATCTTCATCATAGTCACGAGCAGTAACAGCACTCAGGTTGCTGCTACTCATGGCGAGTGAGTTTGGGATCGGGGAAATAGCTGATCTATGGTGAACGAGAGCCAAGTCTAATGAAGTCCCCAAGAGGCCACACTCACATCGACGTCATCGCTTGGATCCTTCGCCCACCGGTTCCGAACACGCATATCTGGCGTGTACCGAGGAAGAAGTCGAGATACGGTTGTAATGACGTCTGGTGTGATAGTTCAGGATCGCCAAATGCCAAGTTCTGCTTTGATTGATGTCCCTTGGCCAGGCGGAAGGGCGCACTCCACGGAGAACCAGCTCTCGGCTCCAAATTTCCAAGGCCCGAGGAACCAAGTGACAGTAGAAGGTGTTTTTGATCAGAAAATATGGTGGGAATATATCAGAAATCATGGCAGCCGGAAATCAAACTCCTGGGAAAGGCTTCCAGTTCAGTGCCCATCCCCTTCAAACCCTGGCTGGTGAACTTGCAAAGTATTTGGGTGTATCTACTACGGTGTGATTTGAAACCTCGTAAATCGAATAGCGACGAGAGGGAAGTGATCAAACACGGAGGCGGCAGGGAGATCTCAAGCCGATGATGGAGATCAAGTCGATGCTAGCTGGGTGTATATAAGTAGCATATCATCAGCTCTGGGTTTGTGACACCTTTGAACACCTAGAGCTCTGGTTGATGGACTGCTTCGCTCATGTATCTCGACGTTGGTTTAGCGGCGTCAGGCAACCTTCAGACAGCCACCACAACGCCCTGATTTTGTTTGTGTTTGTCCTTTCTGCCTTCCAATCTCAACCAGACAACATCGACGCCCATGGAGGCTGACGCACCCATCTTCAAGCGTAAAAAGTCACGACCTACACGAATACGGGATGCTCAATCTCCAGACGCTGAAAGTCAGAACTCAGCTCCTGGCACTCCGGCGGTGGCCGAGGATTCACCAATGACACTCGCTGCGAAGCTCAAGGCTAAACAAAAGGCTCGAACTAAACCACAGGCTAAACTCAGCTTTGGCGTGGAAGAGGAGGTGGGACACAGATTCACCAAACACAGGGCGATAGCTGACTTTCTGTTCTCGCTACAAGGATGGTGGCGAGACATTCAAGGTGAAGAAGAGTGCCCTAAGCCTGAAGATGAAGGCTGGAAATGCTTCTCCCCACGTGTGAGTGCAGCATTCACATCGCGTCGAAACTTGGTCTCATACTTATTCAGTCGATGGGGAACGTGAAGTGCCCATCTACCAACGTCCGTTGCACCAGTTGCCGATACCCCATCCTACACCGCCGACTACCTCAACGAGTTAAGAGCCGCAAATGCTGCTCCTCGGCCACAGCCGCCTAAAGATGATGACGGGAACTCGATGGACGTTGAAGCCTATAATGCTGATGAGCTGGCGGCTATGGGGTTGGATGAAGTATTTGCTGGTGTGTCATTTGCGTATCCCAATCTCCACGAACGATACACGGCAGAGACTGATCTAAAGCACTTCCCCGTGCTAGAGTCTGCATCGGGGGCAACGATACCAGGGGGTGCTGCAGTCCTAGAAGCCAAGAAGAAAAGGGAGCGCCTGCGAGCCATCGGGGCACCCAACACAACGGCCGTACCGTCAGATGAGTTCATCTCGTTATCCCTGACGAAGCGATCTGGCGACGAAGATGATGGGACACCCACTCGAGAGAGTCGGTTGGAACGAGAGGAGGACGACTTGGGTGACGGTGAAGACGGTGAGGCTATTCTCCGGTTGGACATCGTCGTGCTGAATGCTGATTGCCACACGCTCGTCTGGCAGAGCTCGCGGAGTACACCGGGGCTAAAGAACGAGTCGCATTGGGAAAGAAAGCGAAGAAAGAAGAAGCTAAGAGACGTCGAGCTGGTATGGTCGAAATGATTGAAGATATGTTAGTGCACTCAATTCTATGGAGCGATCGCCTTCTGAGCATTCTTCCAACCTAGGGAGCAAGATGACGACGAAGAAACTAAGGAGTGGGAGATGACTCAAATCCGACGTAACGAAGGCCCAGAGAAGGCGAAAGAACCTGTGAGTTGGCAATACATTTCCGAGGTCCGGTTCTGATTGGTTCCGTCCTCTTGTTTTCAGGTGAAGGCGGTTTATAAACCTGCTCCAAGTTCGTATTCACTTAATCACACGTTGAGAAATATCCGTCTCACCTTGTGTTTTATATTATATAGTACCAACTGCAACAACAATACCGAATTTGGGATCGTCCATAGCTACCCTCGCGGCCCGCTTGAGCGCCCTCGCGACCTCTCATACTCAGAATACAACTTCTCTCAACAACCTGGCAGATGAAAGGAACGCCCTTGAAGCAAAGGAAGCGAACTTGCGCCAAATGGTCGAAACCGCTGAAACAAAGAGAGCGTGGTTCAAGGATATGCGGGACTGGGTTGAGAGTATTGCTGATTTCCTCGACACAAAGGTACGCTTGATAATCTCTCTTCAAAGGACGGGTTGTCTGACCACCTTATTATAGTTCCCTCAACTCGAAAAGCTAGAAGAGGAGCAGGTATCTCTTATGACTGAGCGTTATGGCATGGTATCGAAAAGAAGGGCGGAGGACGACGAGGACGACGCCTGCTTGTTCCTCAACCTACCGGAGAAGCCACAAGACTCCAACGAACCCGAGATGGACGAATTAGGCCGAGTTCGACCCTCCGCGTCTCAAGGCCGCCATGCCCCTGTCCGGAAAGCTCGCCGAGCAGATCGAGAGCGACGGCATGCCGCTCGGAAGTCTTCGAATGAGGAAGGATTCTCGACCGATTCGTCTCTCGGGGAGGCCGATGAGGAAGACTTTGAAACCGCGATCGGAAGTTTGCGGCAGCGCGTTTCGGGTTTGCTCTCTGATGTCCAGCTAAAGGACTTCAAGGACGCTCGCCTGGCGGTCGCAGACAAGTTTTCGGAGTGGAGGAAGCTCTACGGTGATAGCTATTCGGGCGCTTGGGGTGGGTTGGGAGCTGTCAGTGCCTGGGAGTTTTGGGCGAGGTTGGAGATGGTCGGTTGGGACCCCTTGCGTGAGGAAGTCGCAAGAAGCTTGGATTCGTTCAACTGGTACTCCGGGCTATATGAATATTCGAGGCCGAAGGGAGATTCTTCCGGGGGCATGGAGATAGACGATGATGACGATGAACCCCCGTTGGGTCCGGATGGAGATTTGGTCAACTCGATGGTTTCCACCGCCGTCATTCCCCGGTTAATTGCATTAGTATCCGGCGGAGAATTGGACCCATACTCTACGAAGAATGTCAGGAGATTGATCGACCTGGTAGAGCAAGTCGAGATCTGTGTTCCGCGAACTGACGCGAAATTCCTGGTGCGTGTATCATTGGTTTGGAACCGATTCGGTTCGCACTAATAATATTCCTGACCAGGGGTTGCTCCAAGCTGCGACTCGAGTTTTTCGGGACGCTGTTACATCGACATACGATCTTGTTAAACCAGGTCTCGACTCCACCGGAGCGCCCCCTTTCGATCCTGCGGCCTTGCATGCTCGCATCCGATTCCTGTCCAAGCGTCTAAAGCTTCTAACGATGATTTTAAGGTGGAGGAAGTTTGCTGGAGAGTTGTTTGGGATTGGAGAAACGGTTCATAGACTGACGAAGGATATTATGTTACCGATCGCCCTTGGAGGTTGGGACGTTGGAGGGCGGGACATTATGTTAAAGGTGAAATCTTGAAAAAAAAGGAACCCCTTTGACGTGCTACTGATCGTTCTGTTCGTTCTCCTAGGTTGTGAAGGCGCTTCCCGCGGATTTAGTACTTCCAGAGCTGACAGCTCAGGTGGCATGAGCCTCGTGACCGTTTGAGAAGCAATTGGATATGTTGACTTTACGAATTTCACATTTTCGAGGTGCTCATTACCCGATGCTTGCCTCCTGCTTTGCGCCTGTGCGATTGCAGTTAGGATGGAAGTACGATGCTGCCCCCACATCGCACCTTCGCCGAGGTCTGTATGCTATCGGAGATCAATGCCCGGAGTTTCTCTGGCTGTAGTCTTCATAGGCTCCAGTTTGTTTAAATTTCTTCCGCACAGTAAGAATTAAAATAAAGTAAAATAAAAAATGGGTTCTTTGTTGTGAGTTGAAGGGGGCGCATGACTTGGTTTGGAAGCGCTCTGGTGGCGTGTGACGAGTGTTCGCGGTCTACGTCGCGACCCAGACTGAAGCCAACGAACCATCCATCTCTCCGTTTAACCCCATACCCGTAGTACGTCGCTCGTCGCCGTCTTCATACCCGAAGATGACTTACCAGATCGTATACCGCACTCACCTTGCAGACAAGCCATTCAACCAACGCGAACGCTATGAATAATAGAGGTACGCAAGCCGTTTTGTACCGGGTCTTTCCCCTCATCCTTTCAGACGAAGAGGTTGACTTTGTCCCCCACCTAGGCCAACAGCAGCCGATGCAGTACAGCAGAGCAGGCGGACCAGGATATCCTGCTGGCTATTCAATCCCACCGAGAGGTGCCATGCAACAGCAATCATTTCCAGCGATGCAGTCGCGGACAGCACATCCAATGGTTCCAACAAGTCAAGGCGCCTATCTGCAGCAACGAGGTGGCTCTGGCACCTTTTTCAATCCTGCATCAGCTATGAATCTTCCTATGCAGCCTTCGCCGGGCGCATCGCTACCCTCTCTCCAGCAGCAGCAGGCATCGCAGACATCACTCGCACTCCAACAGCAACATCAGCAGCAGCAACATGCTCAACAACAGGCGACCTTACATCTGGGAGGCCAAGGCACTGGAGCGTCCACAACGTCATCAGAGAGTGTGATAGACCAGAACGAGTTTCCGCCGTTAGGCTCAACGGGCGGGCCTCAGAGTAGTGGCACAGCCAGCGGGGCATCATCGGCTCAAGGAGGTGGTTTTCACTCAACGTATGCAAGTCAGGCGGGGCAAGCGATGGGATCTGCTGCTCTAACATCAGCAAATTCTCAACAACCACAAACGCAGCGGGACTTTGGTCGTGACGAGTTCCCGCCGTTAGGAGCCCAATCCGCGACTCAGGCAAGCCTTCTCTCGGGACTTGGTCAGAACGGACTTGCCAACATCTCTTTGTCTCAACAGACGACAAATCAGTCACAACTGATGGGCGGGCCAAACGCTCAAAGGGGTCTGCAAGGATTAGCGTCGGACTTGGACAAACGGGTAAGGCGGACAGTCGTACACTTCAAACCTTCCCGCTTCGACCCCTACCCAACCCTAAAATTTCTTTCCCTTTAGGCCTTCAATAAGCTGAGTGCTGCAAGTTCGATGCCCTGGTCACAGCAAGCGGCGCCCGGGCAAGGTTTCCCAAACGGACAAGCTCTGGGTGCCCCACCAAATCTGCCGACACCAGGGTCATCGTTCAACAGTACGGGTCAAAGCGCCTTCCCGTCGCAGCAGCAGCAGAGCCAAGCTGGCACTGCATCGTCCTTATCACAGCAGCAACTGCAGCCGGATATGGCACGGCAGGGTCAAGCACCTTCCGGTCAGCAACCACCACCCCGCGCTCCACCCCCGAATTCACATACCGCTCTTCCCCAAACACCAGCTCAGCAGATATTACTGTCAGCGGCTGATAGATGGGGGTTACTTGGGCTGCTAGCTAGCATTAAAGGAACAGATCCAGACGCGCAGCTGTTGGGATCAGGGACAGATTTGGCTCAAATAGGTCTGGACTTGACGGCTCCGGGGTGAGTGATCTCTATGCATCTGGAGTGATTTTTACTCTGCGTTCTTCATATTCTTTGGTTTCAATCCTCTTGTGCCGCAACCTTTTCGACGGCGCACGATGGACCCCTATGGCCTTTGTTTGCCTTCAGTACCTGCTCCGTCGTCATTAGCGTTTCTAATCCTATTTTCTTTCGTGCCTCTGATTAGACCTCTGTCATCAACGTTCATAACGCCATGGTCAGACTCTACTGCAGCTCAATCGATCGAACCCGAGTTCCATCTCCCTCCCTGCTATAACGTACAAGCCCCCGCCCCCGGTCCCCAGAAAGTGGCATCTTTCAGTGACGAGACTCTGTTCTTCATGTTCTATTCGTCGCCCAGAGATACCCTCCAAGAAGTAGCCGCTCAGGAGCTGTAAGCATGCGAACTTTCCGTAGCAGGGCCCGAAATACCAACCTAGTCACCCCTGCAGGTATAATCGTAACTGGAGGTATCACAAGGAGGCTCAAGTGTGGTTGACCAAGGAGACTGGCCAGTCCCCGCTGCAGAAAGATGCTGCCTTCGAACGAGGAACCTATACCTTTTTCGATCGTGACCGCTGGGAGAAGGTCAAGAAGGATGCTACGATCTATTACGAGCAGCTCGAGGAGCGTGCCCTTCCTCAGTCCCTCAACGCAATGAGCATGACCATGGCTGGCATGCCCATGGGCACCATGGCCGGAATGCAAGCTCAAGCTCAGCAGCTCCCCATGCGAGGTTAAGGTAAGGACCAATTTCTTTCCTTCCCCTCTTGTAATCTCATTGTGTCCTAGTATCCTGTACTTGTTTGTTGCATTATCTCTGGTCATACTGAAAGGACCCGTCTGAAATATCCTGGCTCGTTGATCTGCATATCCCAAAGCACAGCGAATTATTGTTCCCCGCTTTTTCTCTTTTCTTTCTCCTTTTTTCCGAGTCTTGTTCGCGAAGCTTCTCATTTGGCTCGTCGTCGTACTCTATTTGTGTATCTCTACGGCCGTTATTTCAATGTTTGATGCAGCCGCTGGAATATGAAGGTCGGGATCATCGTGTGAGTGAGGGCCCAGCGGATGAAACAACCAACGCCGAGGATGTCAGGGCGGGTTGCCAGCACTGCAGACACTCAGATGTTCAACCATAAGCGACTGGATTCATCGGGCCAGAAGACGCTTCAACCAATCCAATATTTCAAAAACCAACGTCCTTACACGTCTCTACCATCTACTCGTCCTTCAACTGCACTTGAACTCCTGGTACGTACTGGCGAACTTTGCTGACGATCGCATCTTGAACATTGCCCCATGCTTTGTCCTCCAAGCGCCGGTGTCCACCTGCAACAATCTCCAGCACCCTATCTCTGAGAGCGGTCTGGATGCGCTGAACAATCTCCCTGATTTTGTCGCCGATCTCGTCGAAAATCCCGTCGTGGTCGCCGTCTTTTTGCTTCATCGCCTCCTGAGCGGTGAACGGGTTTCCTCCGAAAATTTTGGCCAACGGTTCCTTGAGGAAGTCGGGCAGACTGTTGAAGATGGATTCCTCGATCTTGGAAAGGAAGTTTCGGAAGTCGACACGGGTGTTGCGTCGGATGTGGGTAAGCCCTGTGGACAGCTTTTCGGAAAGCAGTCCCGTGGGGCCGTCGCCTTGCTGTGGTGCGTTACTTGAAATGGCTCGAGAGCCCGGCTGCTTATCACCTTTGCCTAGGAAATTACCGAGGACGTCGCCGATGGTGTCGAGCGCAGACTCTCCTAGCTCGGACAGAGAGATGTTGCCGGCCAAGAAGCGCTTCACTTGGGCCAACGCCGCCGTGGTCAACTTCTCGGCGAGCCCCAAGTGCAGGTCCTCCAACACCTTCCGGACCTTTTCCTTGATATCGGGTACGATCTGGTCAATCCTCTCGTCAAGATTATCGGTGATGTCGTCGATGTTGTTTGCCATGGTCTTGATTCCGGACTTGACGTTGTCCCCGACGTCATCCACGGTTTCCTTGGCAAAAGTTTTAACTTTGCCGAGGGCGCTGGCGAAGATGTTCTTGTTATGCTGGGGTTCTCCCTGTTGGGTGTTGTGACCTGCGGCCGTGGAGAGCTGTTGGGTGATGGCAGCGCCGCCGGCGGCACCAGCGAAGGGAAGACCACGAGATCCGTATTCAGGCAGCTGTCCACCCTCCTTGCTTGCGACGACATCGGGGGAAGGATAGTTGTACTGGGGAAGGTTGGCACCTTGCTGGTTGTTTTCGCGGACGGCTCTGAACTCTTGGATGTTATTATTGGACTGGAAGTCCTGGTCCTTGCCGCCGAAGATGCCCTTGATGCATTGCTTGACGTTCTGTTCGAGGGCACCGATGGTCGCTTGTTCGAACGCTTGGATCTCGCTGGTCACACCTTGCGCGATACCAGGATGGAATGCTGATGAAGGAAGGCAACGTTGTCTGGGTGGAGCCCTGCCGCGAGACGTTCGGGATTACTTACTGTCGACATACTTGTTCAAGATATCGAGGAGCTGAGGAGGGAGGCGGATCTCTGGCCCAGGTCCATCGCGATCGTAGTCGTCTTGCCCAGGCTGCTGCTGTTGCTGCTGCTGATACTGCTGCTGTGCGGAATTTCCGATATTGGCGACCTGGGCCTGGAGATTGGGCTGATCTTGAGGTTGTTGCTGCTGCTGTTGCGGCTGTTGCGGCTGTCGCTGCTCTTGTTGGTGACGTTGCTGCTCCTGAATGTCGTTGTACGCCTTTGCAGCTTTCTTGATGAAGTCCATTATGACGACGACGACTAACGGCGACTTGGTGGTGGGTGAAGCTAAGTCTGATGATGAGTGATGTAACTTGGCGCTAAGCCGCTGGGGGGCTTGACATCATCGCCGTGCAATCTCCGAACAGTCGTCTCCGTCCCCGGTGAAAACTTGTTCCCTGCGGCCGCCACTTCCCGAGGGTGCACGTAAGGATCGAGGCCAAGAACAGAAACGGTAATTTCCTGATTCTTGATCCTTTGCCTGAGAATCCGAATAGCAAAGTTGTTCGGCTTCGCAGCAGCCTTGGATAGGGGTGCACTTCTTCAGCGATTGTCGACGACCAGGGTGTCGCATCGAGATCTACAAACTCAAGCGCGCAACAAAGGTCAGTTCAAGTTCACCGAGCTTCTGTGACGCATCACCCGCTCGATTCTTGAGCCCTTTGCGGGGAAAGTTAACCGGTGTTGCTTACGCCGAGGGTAACAAACGGACCCCGCCCCACCCCCCCAAGTCGCACTCCGTCCGCCCACAGAGACTCAACGACCGCTTCTATCCCGTCTCACAAACGTCTCGCCGGGATAACACCACTTCATCTAGCTCTAGATCCGTTGACAATTGGAAAGGCAAGTCACTGACTGCCTTTTTAGTTCATCCGCGTTCGCATCACCGAATCGCCCGCCAGCCTCCTGCTTCTTGGGGACAGTCTTCCATCCATTGAACATTCCCGTGAATCCACGGCATTCAGAGTCCCACTTTGGGAGCAGGGTGAGCTGGCTTCTAGTCGACTTCATTTAAAGTCCAAACTTCCTATGACAAACTGCCTATTCTGAATCGCCGGTGCAGGCAACTCAAATATTGAATTTCAGCGCTATTTCATAGGATTATTCTTGGGAACGGCGTCAATCTCAGGCTGTGGACTACCGTAAAGGACTCCAGACCGGTGCTCGATCACCCCCGCCGTAAACCACGATTGGAAAAGGGTCCCAGGTATTCTTCGGTCTGTTTACAGCGCTGTGCACCGCTCAATGCGATTATTTTAGGCTATTTTCTGAATTACCACAGCATCACACGATGGGGTCTTTCACCTAACCAAAACCAGACGTGCGGAGAGTATCATGTCTGCAACGGCTTCGATTTTAAGAAGTTCGCAAGTCTTTTCATTATGCTCTTCTAGTGCTCTTGCAAACAAACGACCCTCGGAAAGAAGCAAGGAAGAAGAACCCCGAGGGTGTTTCAGGATTGGGGGTCTTCTTCTCCGGGTTTGGATCGGGGAATGACGCGGTGCGGAGGGCGAAACCCACTCTGCGGTTAGCCGAAACTCCCAAAACTCCCAAAGTACACATGAAACGCATGTATTCTGTAAAAGACATAACATGGGCTCAAATAAATGAAACAAAATATTCGTGATCATTGAACGAGGCCATGAAAGAGAGAGGTGCAATATCACAGGGTAAATAACCGCAGACGCAGACGAGCTGCAGTGATAGATAATAGGAAAACAACAGAACAAAAAGGAACGAACCGTGGATCAGAGAGTGAGAATGAGAGAGGAGAAAAGAAACAGAAGCCGAAACGAGAGATTTGACAGTATGTATATAGTTATTATAGACTGGGAAGGGGGTATCGTTAGATAGACCGAGGCCAGTAGATATTAAATAGAAACCAGATGATAAAGTGGGTGCGCCAACCTGAAGCTTATACCTATGCGGTTCAAGAGTTATGACATGAAATATTCTGAAGTTGCGTTACCGCGTGCCCGCGCCTCCATGATGTGCGAGAGGCTGTCCAGGTCGTACGCCGGGCTCGGGGTCGTAAATGTCTTCGTCCAATTCTCCCTCACCATCGCCTTCCATGCTCATGTCATCGCCAAGGCCTGCGGCGATGGCCAGGTCCTCCTCCACACCGCCGAGCTGCGATGGACCAGCTCCAGGCGTAGAAGAAGACACTGGGTTCGCGGATGCGGCACGCTCAGCACGGAGGAGCTGGATCTTGAGCCTCATCATTTCACGCTATGAATGGAACTCCTAGTCAGACACTTGGATCATGAATAGGACCGGCACAAAAGTATACTAACCTGATGCCACCGAGACTTGTCGGCCTCTTCGCGCTTCATGCGGAGCATCTCCAACTCGTGAGCCCGGGACCGCTCTCGTTCCTTCCTTTCGGTAAGGACAGTGACGATATGCTGTATCGTAGCGGACAGGGGTGGGGAGGGATCGCGCGGGTCGTCATATTCGGGCACGATATCCAAAGCCGTCTGAAGATGGGCTTGAATCTCGTTCATGGTAGTGGCAGGAAGCGATGGGCGGCTGTATGGAGTAGGCCTAGCGGTTGCAGCTGAGGTGGCAGTATGGACTGAGGTGAAGTGCTGTGGCGAGTGTTGGCGGGCGGAGGCTGCCTGGGACACAGCAGTGGAGGGACGAGAAGAATTCGGCGGGGCTGTTGAAGAAGATGTCATTCTGCGTTGACTAGAGTGGCCAGTGGGGTATCCGGCAGATAGGGGCATGGTCGAGTGCGAAATGGTATATGATGTGGGTGAGGGTATGGTGGTGATGGACATGGGCGCCGGGCCTGTTGCGTACTGGGCTGATGGAATGGAGGACGGATCCGTGTATGAAGCCTGATTGGTGAAAGGAAGATGAGAGGAGGAAAGTCGAGGGAGGGCGTTAGTTACGACATATTTACCTCACGAGGGAAGGAGAAGAGCAAATGGACGTACATCTCGAGGAAAATCGACGGCTCCTTTCAAAGTACGGTGTGGAACCTGTCCATTCGTGAGTGGAACAACGTTGGTATCACGTTGGCGGAGAACTGGAGAGGTTGGAGAGTGACGGACGTGGGGAGGAGAGGCCGACGCGTCCGGACCACTTGCCCGAGGGGTTGAACCAGGGGTGGACACCCTTCCCATCAGCTCTCGGATACGAGTGAATTGAGGGAACTTCTCCTTGACGCGAGCTGTGAGATGGTGAACGCGGGTTAATGGGACTCCATCGAGTGGAACGATCGGGGGGCACGTACCCCACGTCGCGGCAGCATCAGACCCTGGAATGAGCTCTCGCTCGTCCTTCAATGAGCTGAGTTGCCCTAGTTCTTGCTTGCACTCGGTATAGAGCGTCGTGAGCCTGTCGACAGAGGGGTCAGAAGCAGATACCAGGAGGGCGACCGAGAGCAGCACCACTCACTTGAACAACTTGTTCTTCACGCTGTGACCGAGAGATGCATGTGAAGGGGAGGGTGGGTAGAGGGATAACACTTAGTCGGAGCCCCAAGACGCGTCGATAGACACGACAGCTTACCTGACTGCAAGACTCTCGAGAACCTTTCGGTCGTCCAAATCGTAACGCGGATCCTTCCCAAACAGATACCGTGCAATTTCACGTTGAAGATCACGCTTCGCTACAGGTGCAGCGGTGCGCGCAGCATTGGGGTCATTAGACGACTGCGCAAATACGCCTAACCACCGGTCATTGTTCTCCACAGCAGCGATTAAGCGATCCGTCAAATCTCCATCGTCCCATCTGAAATAACACGGTATGAGTAAAATCGGTTGACAGGAGATCGGGTGCCGGGCGACGTACCTTACAGAGACGGCGGGCTTGTCCTTGATGTCCTTCTTGCCAGGACCTCTTCCTTGCTTCTTCTTAGATGATGGTTGGGGTTGGGCATTGACTACAGTGGCAGAGAGAACGGAAGCATTTGATGTGGTTGGGGATGCAGCCGTGGTATTATTGGTGGTCGCGGGGGGATTTGCGAGAGTCGGGCCGGCATCCATAAAGGCGGGCGTAAAGAAAGTGATTGGTGGAGGGTGAGAGGGAACGGGGGCGCTGGTAAGCGGAGTAGTAGCGGGAGGCGCAGTGGTGGTTATTGTAGAATACGAAGAGACGTAAGGGTTATATTGTAGTTGGTGGCGTTGGCTGTGAAGTGGTGTGGACAAGGAGAGGGAGGGATTTTGGTGTAGCGGGAGAAACGGTAAGTTGGGTTGCATGGCTTATATGTATCGAACGCGCAACCCCTTCCCAAGCTTAGAGGCGCCGACGCTTGGGGGGATTATTTTTCTGGATTTCTTGGAGCCGTGCACTGGTTCTGGGTGGAGATTGCTCGGGCGGCAATAGACGTATTCGGGGGCTAGAAATCAGAGTGGAATTGTTTTCCTCTTCTCAAGACCCGAAGATCGGGATCTGCTAAAAGCGCCGGTCACTGGATAGCGTCGTAAGGGTAGTAGCGGACAGGGGCGCGGCCTGAGATTTGGATGGAAAGATCTTTGAAGGAGACCGGAAGAAGGAGAAGGTGCGACCTCCTGCGGCGGACCCCGACTCCATGGCGCACGGCTGGGGGGGACATGGCTTCACAGCCTGCGACACGATGCGAGGATTCACTCGAAACGTTGCAATCACTACCCGAGGTCGGACGTAGAACATCACCCCTCCGGCTCCTCCTCCTCGCTCCAGCAACGTCGGGGGTTCGGTTGGTATGGTGGCAGTTCCAAAGAAAACCATTCGATCGGGGGTGGGGGGGTCGGAGGACGTACTGATGTGCTTTCGACATGGACCGGCGATTAGACGATTTCCCACCGTTCCCAGCTCGGGGATTTCCAGCTTCCAAAAATCCGGTCGACCAAACTCACGCAAACACGTGTGGCGATGAAAAGCCTCCACTCACAAAAGCACGGCCCTCGCTTCCTTCCCCAAAAAAGCCACTCATTCGTAAAATTCAAGTGGCGAATAAGTAGAAAATAGCCGAAACTAATGATAATAAAAAAGGGGGGCACCACTCGGGGGCTCGGGGGTATACAACGTCCGGGTCTGGTGTCACATTGTCATGACAGAATCTGGCAGGGATAATCATTAAAATTGTAAGCCCACTTCTTCGCCACCCAATCGCCTTGACTACCAAGGGAATGGGACGATCACGAGCAAGGCAATTCTCACCGCTAGCAGCACTATGCACGTCACAATAACAAGAACAATCCCGAGACATGCCGCTCGTCGTCCCGCCTTCCGCTGGTATTCGCTAGCGACATCCAGCTCCTCAGACGCGCCAGCGGTGTTGACCGCCACCGAGGTGATATTACTCTCGATGTTATCTGGGTGAGAAGTGTAAACAATCATCAATCGCCCCCTTCCACCCACTCTTTGCCGCTTCGGGGACTTCCGACTAGCAAAGAGCAGGTCGCAAACAAACAATGGTCCCACTCACCAATCATGCTTCCTTGTTCCACCACAAGAGTACCGAGATCCCGGAAAATCTCATTGAGTTCATGGATCCCCGTTTCGATTTCCCGAATCTCCTGTTCTCTCTCATGAATCAGGGACTCTTGATAAGCAAGATCGGCAGGAGACAGCTGCCTATTAAAGAACACGAATAAAGGGAAGGTGAAATCATCGAGGGTGAGACTCCTGTGAGAAAACCAATCGATGGGACGCGAAACTTTGGCTTACTGTTGCAACAGTTGCTGTTGTTGTTGTTGCTGTTGTTGCTGACGTGGCGAGCTTGAGATTTGGCTATGTGACGAGCGAAAGAAAAGGAAGGGTTTTGAGCGGAAGTTCGCGATGATTACAGCATTAATTCGCAATCCAAAATGGCTCACCCTCTTTCGGCTTCCTCCTCCCCCACCGCGTGCTTCGTATCCAAGACTACAGTCCGCTGCCGCTCCGCACTAGCCTTTTGTGCTTGTTGGAACGCAACAAGCGATAATTGAAGGTCATGCGAAGTCTTTTGCAGATGTGTCTTGTATTGTGGCTAGGTGCGTCAAACGAAAAAAAGGTCCCCGCGGTTCCGAAGGAAGCGCAAAGAAGGATCCAGATTTTTGTGATCGGTAAGTACCGCGTCGGTTTCGCGCGCGACAGATCAGAGTTTCAGAGAACATTCGTTCATTATGGAAGGGCGGTATTGCGTATTACGGTTGTCCGAGGAGGGTCAAGGGAAAGCAAGCGAACAAAACACCAAGCGTCAGTTCGGCAGTGCGGGAGCGGTGGGAACGAAATGAAACCAAGATAACAGCAGGCGGCAGGCAAGCAAGCCCGACTCCGTGCTGCGGGCCCTCCGCTGTGCATAGTGACTCACCAAAGAGGCCTGGAGTCCGGCCAGTTTCTTCAAGTCGTCGGTCCCACGTTTCACCATGTCTCGCGTGCTTTCGGTGAGGTCATGCCTAAGCGGGAAGACGGAGAGCGCTTTCAGAACCCATCGTCCGAAAAAAACCTTCTGGCACAGCTGAAGCTTACAGGCCTTTCCGGACGGCAGCTGTATCCCGAGGTGTTCCAAGCTGGTCGACTAGCTTGAGGATTCCTTGCACATTGGAGTTAATCTTGAACACCTGCAGGCTGAGAGACTGCTGCAAGTTTCGGAATGCGACATCTTGAGGCGATGTTGGCAGTCCTGTAGTCGATTGGCTTTGCGTATTGGAGAGGCCTCTTTCGATGTCCTGGAAGCTCATGGCTGCAAGCAGGAGGGGAATGGGGAGGTGAACGAGCGGTGCGTCAATGTTGAGGTGCGGACTGGTGGCGCAGGCTTAGGGGCTGGAAGCGGCAACCTCTTGAATAATCACAACCGCAGCATTGGAGGCTAGATGACGAAGCGGTTCCGCACCACTCGCTCCCGCAGCTTTTCTTCATCGCATTGCACGAAATTCCCTCCCGGAATCAAACTAAAAAGCTCCAAATCCTTCCGCAGTCTATGATGGGCAGACCAATCCCTCGTTCTCCTCATGGCGAGCCCGAACCGACTCCTCGGCAGATTGCGATGAACCTCATGTCGAGGAAGGACGCCATCGAGAAAGAGATCAAGGAACAACAGACGCTACTGGACAGCAATAACTCCACGATGACAACCGAACTAGTCGATAACGAAGGTTTCCCTAGGGGTGACATCGATGTGTACACAGTCCGACACGCTCGAGTTCGGTCAGGCTTTCAGAGGTCCTTCGGCTGTGAGACGGCCCATTGACCATATACTGGAAATCTAGAATCATAGAACTAAGGAATGACCTCAAGGCTGTTACGGATGAACTGGCTATTGCTTTGCAAGACGTGTTCAACTCTCCAGAACCGGAACCGAGTGCAGCTGAGTCGGCAACGAATGGTCAGGAACAGTCAGAAGCTCTGAAAGAATTCGCCCGAGTCGATGGCGTTGCTCCCGGAAGCCCTGCTAATGAAGCTGTCAGAATCCCCCTTTCTTTCTTCGTCGCGCTTGTGCTGAATCTTTGCATCGATAGGGGCTCCTTCGAGAAGACTTGATTCTGAGATTTGGGGGGTTGACGGCGGCGTCCTTCAGTGGAAACTCCCTTCAGCCGCTCGCCACAATGGTCGCATCTCAAGAGAACGTAAGAGCTTTGCTGGAACTCTTGTACAGGCTCTCGCTTATAGATTTTCGGCTTTCAAAGCGCCAGATGACAGTTCGAGTTCGACGCGGGGGTGAAGAGGTTGATTTGAGCTTCACCCCACGCAAATGGGCAGGACGAGGCCTTCTGGGGTGAGTCTTTTCGATCGTCTCGCTTAAGGTTCCTCATCTAAGAGGAACGGTCTAGGTGTCATATTGTTCCTGTTTAGTCCACGCAGGAATCTCCCCATGTTTCTTGCGTGAAAAAAAAAATCAGTCCACTTGGGTCTCTGGAAACATCATCTTCACATTCTCTTGTGACCGCGAAGGTCCCATATTCGAATACTCCTGCGCCAAATGTAAAACTCTTCAATCTCCTAAGCGAACCGAGCAATTCCAGAATGGGTTCTGTGGTGTTCAGCTTCCAGGTTCATTCCCTGGGAGTCGTACGCTCCGTCAGGCATGGACTTCCTGCAGCGAGCTTGAGTCCCTTCGAATTAGGCGTTAAACTTACAAGAGCGTGGGGTAAAAGGATACGCGGCCACTTTCTTAAGTGGGGGCGTTTCTACAACCACAACCGGAAACACTACATGGCTCGGTTCACTACGTGTTCAGAGCGACTTGGAAGAAAGGAGAAATACGACAGCAACGCAGAATTGCATGCACAGCCCTTTGGGACCATCGGGCTTTCTCAGGATTCGAGCGACAGAAATCTATAAGTCAAATCGGGATATAATGGAACCTTTGTCCACACAAGCTGAGGGCATCCCCTATTTGATTATGATTAGCGCAGAACAAGATAACTCGTTGATTCCATCCACGAGGTAACTCAGAATACGCACCTGTCAGTGGGTGCGCGTGGCCGACTCCCAGGCGTAGAATGTTCGAATTCCAAGGTGCAGGCGCCTAATTTCGCGAGGCACGGAAGCGATATCGACTAATTTTGTACAATTTCCCATAGCTATGTTAATATACCCATGAATGGGAAACTTCGAGTTTGAGGCATTTAACAAGTTAAGAATGTGATACATGATGACCCCGGGAGGGCCTCTTGAGTCGATGGAAGAAGGCAGGACGCGACACGTGTACCAGCACAGGGGAGGCGAATTTCCGCGGGACCGTCGAACTCCGAAACTAGTCGCAATGAAGCCCGCTAGCGTTTTCGGTTTCCATTACATGGTGGCAAAGTACAAACAGTCTATTGGGATCGTAAGGACGCGATGGTAAGAGAGGATATGATACAGTTAAGGGGTTGGCCGTCACATCGTAAGGAAGGTGGCCTGCACCGTAACAGAACAGAACGTCGAACACAATAATGATATAATGAATGTGAAGTCCTCCGTGAATCAATAGTCATGAGACCCAAACAAAGATGCATGCTATGGGCGTTGTCGGAGTTCATTAAGTTGGTCAAGCGAGGCATTCATGCGGTCCTGCGAATAAGGTGCTATTTCAGCCAGCTGTCGTAGCCGGGGTACAGAAACTACTCACAACAAGGCGGCCCAGAGTTGAGTTGCTGACTACGTAGTTTGGTGGTACGTCTTTCGGATCCTGCGCCAGGCCTGGTTAGCACAGCTGCTCGTCAGGATTTGAATTGACCACGCCAACCTTGAACAGGGCGAGATCCCTTTGCCAGTGTTCCACAGCGCTTTTCGCCTTTCCCAATTCGCTGTCAACTTCATGCATCCTTCCATGGAGACCGGTCACAGTTCCGGCAACCCTTGCCCAAGCGGCGTCTTGACTGGACAAAGCCGTGGCGGAATGTCGAAGTCCTTCCAGCGCGCCATTCACCTGAGCCCAGTTTTGACTGAGCTCAAAAAGGCGGACGTTCAAATATTGAAGTTCGGATGGGAGCTTATCGGTGCATAGACGCCTGAGAATTTCCACCAGCTGCTGTTCCGCTTCGAAATTGCGAGGTAGAGAGGCTTCTTGCCGGTGGGGAAGAAGGCGAAGGATAAGCTTACGAGCTGACGAAAGCTAAAAAAAATGGTGGTAGCTGTGATCAGACTCGGTGACTTGGATTAGAGTTTCCGGAATAAAACTTGCATCACGCTTTGTGTTGTCCACGTCGGCCTCTACTCGAGTCGAAATCTTTATCACCTCATCCTGGAAGAACATCGAAGCCAAAATGTACTTTTCAAGGGATTGGAGAGCCTCAGGTTGAGGACGACCTCTCTTCAAACTGTCCATAGAAGTGACCAAACTACGGTAACAGCAGGTCAGACTTTATCCCGATAAGAATATTTGCTAAAAGGTGCCCGTACCCAAGCGTATTCGGTTGAATTTCCGACTTGACCACGGGGGCAATACGGAGAAGAGGTTGTGCCACGGGGTATAATCTCTCGGCGCTCGAAGATACGACCCATGCCGTGTACCGCAAAGGTATATTCGGGATAAACGGAGTCGACGCCCACCGGTAAGTCTCTTGCATCGCATATGCAACGATGAAAAATGCCCAGCATGCGAGCAATAGGCGCACCGGCCACCCGACTATCCGAGCTAGAGGCATTTCGAACGATCGAAGGCTTGACGGCTGGGGGGTTTCCGACGTGGAGGAAGAGATGCTTTCCTCGACGGGCTGGTCTTTGATCAGGGCCATTTCGACTTCAACTTCTTCAGAGTCGGGTTCTGTTACATCTGGCGTCTTGGTGGCCCTAGACTGTCGAAGTGGCGGCCATTGTTTTGAGGGTTCGTTCGTTTTGGCAGGGGACGGAACAATGTGCTGATCGGATCTTAGAGAACCAGCTCTTGGACGACTGTGAGTTGCTCGTCGAGTGAGGGTCGCGGGAGACATCGGTTGCCCTTTTCTCTGCCAGAGATAAGTCAGATCACCGTTTAGGACAAAGATACGCTAATCCTAACCGGTCTCGGTGCTCCCGTTGCAAGCGGCTCGTCTTGAAGAGATACTGGGGGGGTTGGCAGGATTGATTGAGGAGATCCATGCCGATCTACCGTCGAGGTTTGAGAGCTGATGCTTCCCCTTCTTGGCGTAAGGCCGTGAGCGGTTTGTATGGCCACAATGGCTGGTTGTTGTTGTCCTCTAGTTCGAGCGTTTCTCCTCTGCGGACTGAGGTTCGCATTGGATCTACTGCGAGTTTCCATCGTACACGTTTTTCGATGACAAGAGGATACGAAGGCAGGAAGGGGCAAGGAGTTGACGGAGAGAGGGTGGAGGCAGAAAGCCTTGGTTACCACAATGGGGCTGTTTGCTCGTGCTTGGGCCTGCCTTGCAGGAGACGCATGGGAAGCCACCAACCATCGAGCCTCGCCTCCAACACACCAGAGCGGGCCGCATTGCCACCACAGTGCTCTATAAGGTACGCTCTCTGGAGAGGGGAATTCACCATTTCTCTTCCGTTCACCTTTTCTGCTTAGCGCCGGACGCTATCCAACACTCCACCTACTGTACCAACAAAGGAATACCCTACTGTGCTTCTACGGACTAGGAAATGGCTCATTACTATGGTAAATTTGAACATTTTCAAGGATTGCTGCATTTTCACTGAACTTTTGCGAATGAAACAGATACCCTTGACGCGGCCCCCGGCTATGACGACGAATGGCAGGACGAGCCACTCCCATTTTATGGTCTTCCACAAGAGGAATTCTCCACTCTCCGCCCAACCCCGGGACCTAGTCGTGCCTATAATCGGGGCAGCAGTGCGACATATCAAAGGCGCACGCCCAGACCCGGCTCCCCCGGTCCATCGTCGAACCACACAAAGAAACTCATGAAACGGCCAAAGCAACGTCTCGCAAGAAGAATGAGGTCTCAAACTCCATCTCCCGCTTTCGCCCACAACCCTTATCCGTATCCTTATCCGCCTCTTCTACCCGCGCTGCCGTTCGCTCAACCACCACCGCTTGGATACTATGCTCCCCCACGGCGACAACAACGACAGCCAACCCCTCAATATGCCCCTCCTCCCACAAGACAATTCTCACTCCTCGGATATCTCCGCCCGTCCTGCTCTCTGGTGCTCATGGCCGGCTTCATCTGCGCAGCGGTTGTAGCTCTCTCGACCACACTCTACCCCATCACCCAAGGACTTGGCAACGTCGTCAGCGCTTTCTCCAGAATCAATCCATCTGAAGTTATTGGTGCCATTATGAATCCTATTGCCGCTATTCCTGTTACCCATATGTACTGCAAAACAATCGGCATCGGCTGTGGACCTGACCGACACGCAGCATTTAAGACGGAGAAATTTTGGAGCTTGAAGCGTACGCATTCCTCTGAGCAGATCAGCATCGGGACGGACTTTTTTGATTGTCTGAACGACCTTCGGATTACGAGACAGCAGGAGGTCGGTACTTCCCAGTAAGCCGATCGTATAACTTGCGACGGGTCCACCTTGCTCAATTAGTGATCCTCTACCTAGCCTCATCACCCTTTCTGGGAAGGTCATGCAGTTTGAGCACCTTTTAGCTGCTGCGGAGGAGCTCAGAGACAACCTGGATACGTTGGCCGAACTAAAGAAAGACATCTTATACAACGCAAACACGGCTCGAGTCAGCGGAAGTAATGGAGTTGGAAAGATTATCGACGAGGTAAGCCGCATTAGAACCACCTCGCTGCGTTGTTCCATTGCAAGTACTAATCAGAAATCTTTACGCAACGGTAGTTTCACCGCTTCCGGGAGAGATCTTCAAGCTTAGCTCTCCCGGAGATTTCGTCTGGGCTTTCACATGCGCGCGAAGATATTGCTTCCGCAGCATCCTTCACTCTCTCGTCGGCGCAGGGTATCAAAAAGGCTGAAGAACTCGCCAAACTCGTCGGCCAACAAGCGCACAAGGAGATCAGTCGTCTCCATAACATTCAGAATAACCAGGAGAGCGGGTTGGGTTACCTTGCCTACGGATGGACAGAACCAAGTTGGAAGCTTCTTCAGCCAGGTTTGGTGGGGAGAAAAGAACAAAGACAAGAGGCTGCCCTCTTCTTGGGGGAAGTAATCCAGGAGATCGACGAAGGCGTCATGCCGATGATTAGAGTGAGTCTTTCTCAACCTAGCGCCGCTTCGAATCCTCACCATTCATATGCGTTGGCATTGTTCCTCTCATCAGAACGCGATGTCCCTCCAACAGTGCGCGATCAATACCAACAACTTCAACCATCAGATGGAAAGAGCCTTGTAGGTTAACATTCGACACCTTCGGGATATTTTCTGAGATTCGCTTCACGCGCTTCTAGCTCCTTGCAAGAACCCTCCTGGACATTAAGCATCGATGCTCAGTTGAAGAAGCTTGTGCCCCGTATCGAAAGTCTCCAGGCAGGCCTTGGTGAGCTGAAAAGGAAAGATGAGGCTGCTCGACTAGCGATAGCTGGCGCATCGACGCCCTCGTTGCCACCTGCGGAAATCAGGCCATCCATTGGAGGAGCGGGTGTGGAAGAAGGAAGGGAATCTGAACGTGTCACAGAAAGTTTGCCCTTACTAGGTGGACAGCCAGCCCCTGTCTGAACAACGACGACTGTGCGAGCGGCATGAGTTGTTATATTACTCGAGTGATAATTCAATTTGAGCGCATTGTAAACACACTATGGATCTACTGAGCACGGAATCGGTGGCGACCGATGCCCTGGGTGCCACAATGGGCTGTTTGCTGGTGCTTGGACCTGCCTCGCAGGAGCCGCATGGGAGGAGGGCACCGCCGTGCTCAGCTCTATAAGATACGTTCTCTGGGAGGGAGCTCTCCTTTTCTCTTCCCGTTCACCTATTATGCTTAGTACCCGCCGCTGTCCAACCCCCTTACTGTAACAACGCGGAATCTCCTACTGTGCTTCTACGAACCCGGAAATGGCCAATTACTACGGTAGCTTGTACCGTTTTCGAGGATCAATGCAGTGTCGCTAATCTTATAAGGATGGAACAGATACCCTTGACGCGGCTCCCATCTATGACGATGAATGGGAGGACGAGCCCCTCCCATTTTATGGCGTTCCACAAGAGGAATCCCTCGCCCTCCGCCGTACCCAAGGATCTAGCCGTGCCTATAATCGGGGCAGCAGTGCGACATATCAAAGGCGCATGCCCAGGCCCGGCTCTCCTGGTCCATCGTCGAATCAAACAAAGAAACTCGTGAAACGACCAAAGCAAGGCCTCGGACGAAGAATGAGATCTCAAACTCCGTCTCCCGCTTTCGCTCACAACCCTTATCCGTACCCTTATCCGCCTCTTCTACCTCTGCTGCCGTTCGTTCAGCAAACGCCCCTCGCATATTATCCTCCACGACGGCGACAACGGGAACCAGCTCCTCAATACGTCCCCCCTCCCACAAGGCAGTTATCAGTCTTCGCATATTTCCGTTTGCCCTCCTCTTTGGTGCTCGTAGCCGCCTTCATCTGCATCGCAGCTGTGGCATTGTTGATTGCCCTCTACCCCATCACCCAAGGACTCGGCAATGTCGTCAACGCTTTCTCAAGGATCAACCCAGCCGGAGTTATTGGCGCGATCGTGAACCCTATTATCTCCATCCCCGTTACCCATGCGTGGTGTAAAGTAATTGGCATCGGCTGTGGACATGACCGATATGCAGCATTCAAGACGGAGAAATTTGGGAGCTTGAAGCGTCCACCTTCCACCGAGGAGATCAGTATCGGAACGGACTTTTTTGATTGTCTGAACGATCTTCGTATCACAAGGCAGCAGGAGAAGAGTGCATCCCAGTAAGTTCATAGTCTGACTTGAGGCGGGTTTTACCTCGTTGAATTCGTGACCCCCCACCTAGTCTCGTGACCCTCTCTAGGAAGGTCATGCAGTTTAAGCACCTTTTATATGCTCCAGGGGATCTCAGAAACGACCTGGGTGCGCTGGCCGAAACAAGGAAAGAAATCATTTACGACGCAAACACCGCTCGAGTCAGGGGGAGTAACGGAGTTAGAAAGATTATTGACGAGGTAAGCCGTCCTAAGACCACCGCACTACGTGTATTCTATTAGAAATACTAATTAGGTACCCTTACGCAACGGTAGTTTCATCGCTTCCGAGAGATATCTTCAAGCTTGGCTCTCGTCAATATTTCCTCCGGTCTTTCGCATGCGCGCGAAGATCTTGCTTCTGCAGAAAACTTCACTCTCTCGTCGTCGCAGGCTGTCAAAGAGGCTGAAGAACTCACCAAATCCGTCGGTGATCTAGCGCACGAGGAGATCGACCGTCTCCATAACATTCAAAATAACCAGGAGAGCGGGTTGAGTTACCTTGCATACGGATGGACAGAACCAGCTTGGAGGATTTTCCAGCCGGGTTGGGTGGGGAGGAAAGAACGAAGACAAGAGGCTGCCCTGTTCTTGAAGGAAGTGATCAAGTTGATTGACGAAGGCGACACGTCTATGATTAGAGTAAGTCTTTCCCAACCAGATACTGCATCGAATCCTCACCATCCGGATACGTTGACAATTTGGCTTGTATTAGAACGCAATATCTCTCAAACAGTGCGCCATTAATACCGCTGACTTCAATCATCAGATGGAGAGAGCCTTGTAGGTTAACTTCCGATATCCTTGAGAATATTCTCTGAGGATCGCCTCGCCCGCTTCCAGCTCCCTACAAGAGCCCTCTGAGGAATTAAGCATTGATGCTCAGTTGGAGCTGCTTGTGCCTCGTATCGAAGGTCTACAGGAACGCCTTAGCGAACTGAAAAGGAAAGACGAGGCTGAACGGAAAGCGATAGCTGGCGCAACAACGCCCTCATCGTCACCCGTGGAAATCGAGCGATCCCTTGGAGGAGCGGGTGTGGAAGAAGGAAGAGGAACTGGTCGTGACAAAGAAAGCTAGCCCGTACTGGTTGGATGGCCAGCCCCTGCCTGAACAACGACGACTGTGTGAGCGGCATGAGTTGTTGTGTATCGCTATACTACTCGAGTAATAAATCAACTTGAGCGCATTGTAAACACACTATGGATCTACTGAGCACGGAATCGGTGGAGGTAGATGCCTTGGGCGCAATGGGCTGTTTGCTGGTGCTTGGACCTGCCTCGCAGGAGCCGCATGGGAGGAGGACACCTCCGTGCTCAGCTCTATAAGATACGGTCTCTGGAGAGGGAGTTCTCCGTTTCACTTCCGTTCACCTCTCATGCTTAGCGCCAGCCGCTATACATATCCAACATCCCTCCTGTAATAACGCGGAATCCCCTACCGTGCTTCTACGAACCCGAAAATGGGTAACTTGTACTATTTTCAAGTATTACTGGAGTGTCGCTAACTGTATGCGGATGAAACAGATGCCCCTCTGCTGCCGTTTTTTCATCCCCCACAGCGACGACGGGAACTCTCCCCTCTTGTGATCGTGGTCGGCTTCATTAGCATCGCAGTCGTCGCACTGTCGATTACGCTCTACCCCATCACTCAAGGAATCGGCAACGTCGCCGACGCTCTCTCCAGGATCAACCCAGCCGAAGTTATCGGTGCGATCGCGACCCCTATGGCCTCTATCCCTGTTACCCATATGTGGTGCAAAGCAATTGGCATCGGCTGTGGACCTGACCGACACGCAGCATTCAAGACGGAGAAATTTAGGAGCTTGGAGCGCCCACCTTCCACCGGACAGATCAGTATCGGAACGGACGTCTTTGATTGTTTGAATGATCTTCGTATCACGAGGCAGCAGGAGAATAGTACATCCCAGTAGGTTCATAGTCTGACTTGAGATGGTTTTACCTTGCTGAATTCGTGACCCCCTTACCTAGCCTCATGACCCTTTCTAGGAAGGTCATGCAGTTTGAGCACCTTTTAGAAGCTCCGGAGGACCTCAGAGACAACCTGGCCAACTTGGCCGAAACTTTGAAGAGGGAGTTCTTATACAACGCAAACATCGCTTCGAGTCATGGGAACTAAGGGAGTTAGAAAGGTTATCAACGAAGTAAGCCGTTTAGGACCACCGAGCAATGTTTATTCCGTTACAAATACTAATCGAGCATCCTTCCGCAACGGTAGGTTCATCGGTGGAGATCTTCAAGCTTGGCGCTCGCGAATATTTGCTCTAATCTTTTGTCTGCGCGCCAAGATCTTAATTCCACATCTTCCTTCATTCTCTCGTCGGCGCAGGCTGTTAAAGAGGTCGAAGAACTCACCAAACTTGTCGGTCAACAAGCGCACAAGGAGATCAGCCGTCTCCATAACATTCAGAATAAGGAGGAGAGCGGGTTGGGTTACCTTGCCTACGGATGGACCGAGTTCTCTTGGAATATTTTCCAGCCAGGTTGGGTGGGGATAAAAGAACAAAGCCAAGAGGCTGCCCTGTTCTTAAAGGAAGTAATACAGGCGATCGACGAAGGCGAGACGCCTATGACTAGAGTAAGTCCTTCCCAACCAGATGTTGCATCGAATTTTCGCCATCCGCATACGTTGACATTTCGCCTTGTATTAGAACGCCATATCTCTCCAGCAGTGCGCCATCAATATCGAGGACTTCAACAACCAGATTGAGAGGACCTGGTAGGTTAGCATCCAATATTCTAGGAATGTTCTCTGAGTGTCGCTTCACCCGCTTCCAGCTCCTTACAAGGGCCCTCTGAGGCGTTTAGCATCGATGCTCAGTTGGAGCAGCTTGTGTCCCGTACCGAAAGTCGACAGTCAGGCATTGATGAACTGAAAAGGAAAGACAAGGCTGAATGACAAGCGATAGCTGGCGGAATAACGCCCTCATTGTCACCTGCGGAAATCGGTCATCCCTTGGAGAAGCGGGTGTGGAAGAAAGGAAGAGGAACTGATCATGTCAAAAAAAGCTAGCCCGAACTGGGGGCTAGCCAAGGTCGACAGGCAAGCGGCATGGATTGTTGTGTATCGCTATATCATTCCAGTAGTAATCCAATTTGGGTGCATTGTAAACCTATGGGTCTGCTGAACACAGGATCGGGTTTAAACTAGTACAACTTGTCAATCTGTTTCGAGGGAAGGAGGGCAGCTTTGCGTATCAAACCCAAGCATCGTCGTCGCAAGGCTCTGAACCCGGCGATCCTGAGACCCAATAACTTGCTTTACGAGACCAAGCCACTCGATTGTCTGGCAGGACCTCCCACCATCAAGACCCGGCCTTTCTTCGAGCCTCGATTCAGTGGCAAGCATCACCAAACATCACAATCACGATGACAAGCCTCCTGCGAAGCATTCCCTCTCGTCTCAAATACTTCTACGAAAGCCCTAGTCGGCACCACTGAAATTGATTCTTGGTGTCGTTCGGTTGTCTTAGATACTGCGACCCACCTCATCTTCCGATTCCGAGTCGACCCTGTCAAAAAACACGGCATCATGTCCCTTCTCATTCTATCATCTTCCGACGTTGAATCGCTGACGGAAGCCGTCCCGCCTACCCAGCTTATCAATCTGATGCGTAAAGTGTTCGTCGACCTTTCGAGGGACGGCGCTTCCGGTACGGAGTTGGAGCCGGGGATTCAATCACCGGAAAGGACGGCAGTGCAGACCCCACACCAAAGCACCCTGTTCATGCCATCGTACTGGCCCCCCGCCGGAACCGCAATAAAAATTGTATCGGTCCCCAAAGATTCTACCCAAAGCCAAGCGCCTGTCGGACTACCGGCCACCACGGCGATCGTCAACTCCGATACCGGAAGGGTGGACGCGATCGTCAATGCGAGAACCTTGACCGCATTACGCAACGCCGCTGGGTCGGCTCTCGCGACTTCCCTCTTCAGACCGGGCAAGCCCGCGCCGAAACATTTGGTCCTATTCGGAGCAGGATTGCAAATGGGTTTTCACGCGAGGCTGTTCCTGCATCCAGAGCTCTACGGGAGCTCCATACAGGAGGTCACTGTAATCAATCGGTCGGACAACGAAAGGCTTAGAGAACTAGTTCAGGATCTCAAGCGACGGTTTCCCCATCTCGAGACCAAAATTAAAGGGTTGGTTTCATCCGACGGAACGCAGGTGGAGGAAGCGGTGAGGAGTGCAGACCTTGTATGCACAGCGACCTCGTCAAAAGTTCCGCTCTTTCCATCCAATTGGGTGAAACCGGGAGCTCACTTGAACCTAATTGGGAGCTATACGCCCGACATGCGTGAAGTAGACGAAGAATTAGTGCGTCGTGCGGAGGTGATCTTGGTCGACTCAAGGGAGGCATGTTGGAAGGAAGCCGGAGACCTGATTCAGGCAGGATGGAGGGATGGGGAGAAATATCAACTGGACAGAAAAATCGTTGAGATAGGAAAGTTTTCCGCTCAACGCCAGGAAACAAAGCTCGGAGGTGATGCTATCACGATATTTAAGAGCGTTGGGGTCGGTGTTCAGGACGTTGCGATCGCCTCGTTGGTCGCTGGATTGGCGAAGGAGAAGGGTATCGGGACACAAGTAAAGTACGACTAAACGTATCCATTTGCCTCTGAACAATATGCTATATAATCTTCTGTTCTCGAAGCCGAGCGATCTTGTCTTCGCTGTATCCAAGTTCCTTTCTCAAAACCTAGAAAAGGTGGTCAATCGAGGTACTCCACCTATTTAATCCGCTCCTTACTTCGTCAGTATGCTGTGAGAGGTATGGTGGAGCCCGTTTCACCGGCATGCGCTTGCCGTTATAAGACACTGCTGGAGCCACGAGTTTGATAGGCCCGGCTCGGGGATGCTGTGAAGGCGGAGGGACGTCCCCGTTAGAGCAGGTTCAAATCAACAAAGCTTTCGGCTTACCTCGACTTCGACAGTAATTCCACGAGCTTTAGCCTGAGGGTGTTCAAAAGTTTGTTGGATATTGTTGATGGGGCCGAAGGGTACACTGCGAACCGCACCTCTCAAGTCAGCATCTTGCCGCTTGACTGCTAACCACCGACTTACCCTTGGCCGTTGAACTTTTTGAGCCAGTGATCTCTATCATGCTCCATCAGGATCTCGGTCAGTATCGGTACAAGTGTTTTCCGATGTGCCACCCGCGCGGAGTTGGTGGCGAAACGCTCGTCCTGTGCCAGTCCTGGACGGTCGAGGATCTTGGTTGCTAGGGTGGCGAACTGAAAAAAATATATATGAAAGAAGGCATGAATTTTCGTGAAGCCATGATTTTATTGAAATATAGCCCCACCTGTTTATCGTTCCCTGCTCCGATCATCAGGAAACCGTCCTTGCAAGGGAAGACCTGGTAAGGAACGATCGAAGGATGTGCCGTGCCGTGCCTCGAGCCTTCTGCCCCTGCAATGAGATAGTTTGAAGCAATGTTCGCTAGACCGGCTATCTAAAAAACGAGACGCGCAAGTGATTGTCAATTCCCGTTGCCAATATCCTTACCACCTCCTTTTACCTGAGTTTCGAACAGGTTGACGTCAATCCAAACACCCTTTCCGGTTTGTTGTCGCGACAGCAAGGCTGCGAGTATGCTTCCGTGGGCGTACAACCCAGTGGATATGTCCGTCACCGCGACACCGACTTTGCATGGAGGTCGGTCAGGTTCTCCCGTAATGTGCATTAGACCAGCTTCGCCTTTACTTGAAGTAGGACGTCAGGAAGATGGAGCTAGACGACAAAGAACAACCGTACCTTCTATGACGACGTCATATCCAGCGGCTTTCCTGTACGGGCCTGTTTGGCCATACCCTAACGAAGCGGAAAACGACGTCAACATCGAGTATCGCGACCATCAAAGGGTATAGAAAGGTACGAACCGGTTATTGACGCGTAAATCAACCTGGGGTTAATTTCCCGACAGTCCTCCCACCCAAGACCCATCTCTGCGAGCTTCCCCGGAATGAAATTCTCGACCAGCACATCTGCTTTCCGAATGAGGTCATGTACGACCTCCAAGCCTTCCGGCTTCTTAAAATTAACCGTAATGCTTCGTTTGTTTCTGTTCACCGCGAGGAAATACGCCGATTCCGCTGGCAAGTGGGATGCGGAGGCGGGTGCGGAATCTGCCAAAGGTGCCGCTGGAGGACTCCAGGACCGAGTATCATCCCCTCGGGACACTTCTTCCACTTTGATGACGTCTGCTCCCAGGTCTGCCAATAACATCGTTGCTGTAGGACCGGCCAAAACGCGTGTCAAGTCGACGATTCGGATTCCGGTGAGTGGGGGCGGGATGCCGCTACGGGCCGGTTCGGTGTCGGCGGCATCGAGTCTGAGGTATCGAACGCTGCCGGAGACAGCTTTGGATGCTTGAATATAGCGAGTAGCGCGTAGTCCGGGGGAAACCGACGCTTTGCAGAGGGACAACATCGGTTTGCTTCAACTTTCTTGTTGCGGAGGGCGGGGAATGTGTCGGGAGGATACGTGGAAAGAAACGAGCCGCGGGAAAGCGAGACTTGGTCACGCAGAGAGCCATTCGCGTATTTCGAAACCGGCCGCTCTCATTTCCACACCTACAAAAAACCCAACCACCAATCCTCTCTTGATCCTACATCCTCTGGTTTCTTGTCATCGGCAGGGACAACGATGCAGGCATTACAGTCAATACCAAGAATCGCAGCTCGCAACATCCCCCAGCGAGCTGCTAGGGCCGCCCTCGCCAGCCACGCTCGCTTCCTCGCTACTCCAGCGACGCCTCCTTCGCCCAACGACATCTTTGCAAACGGCTCGAATGCGTACTACGCGGAGGAGATGTACAGGCGGTGGAAGGAGGATTCTTCATCCGTCCACGCTTCATGGGACGCCTACTTTTCTGCGCTTGACAAAGGAATTCCCAGCTCTCAAGCATTCCAGCCCCCGCCCTTCCATATGCCAGAGGCCGCTGGAGGTGCGCCCTCTCTGCACATTGCTGGTGGCAACGACCTCTCCGACCATTTGAAGGTGAGCATTCTGCACCACCTGAGAGCTTCCCTCACGTCACCCCTCGGATATGCAAACAAACGTGCTCAGGGTCGTCCCAGGCCGCATGACCAGACCCCGTCGCCAGCCACCCCGTTGGCGACTTGTTCGATCCACGTTTGGGGGTGGATTAATCGCCTCCTTTTGCTTTGCCGTCTTCACATATCTTTGGGATGACGTAGTGACTCCTTTCTCCTCTTCCAGGTGCAACTCCTCGTCCGTGCTTACCAAGTTCGTGGTCACCATGTCGCGAATCTTGACCCTCTCGGGCTACTCGATGCCGACCTTGACGGCCGAACTCCAGCTGAACTCGAACTCAGCCATTATGGCTTTACCGAAAAAGACCTTAACAAGACCTTCTCCCTTGGTCCTGGTATTCTGCCCCATTATGCCAGGGAAGGCCGCAAGGACATGACTTTACGCGAGATTATCAACACTTGCAAGAGCATCTACTGTACGCCCATTTCACTTTCATCTCGATCGCTTCAATGGGGCTAACGATCCGACGCAGGTGGTCACGTCGGTGTCGAGTACGTTCACATTCCGGACAAGGACCAGTGCGACTGGATCCGAGAGCGCGTCGAAATCCCGAAAGCTGTCAACTACACTGTTGAAGAGAAGCGGATGATTCTCGACCGTCTTATGTGGTCTGAGCTTTTCGAGAAGTTCGTCGCCAGCAAGCACCCGAATGAGAAGCGTTTCGGTCTCGAGGGATGTGAATCTTTGATTCCCGGTATGAAGGCTCTCATTGATCGCTCTGTCGAGCATGGCGTCAAGTCCATCGTCATGGGAATGCCGCATCGTGGTCGTTTGAACGTTCTCGCCAACGTCGTTCGCAAGCCGATTGAGGCCATTCTCAACGAATTCGCCGGAAAGGATGTTGATGAGTCCGGTGGAGGAGACGTCAAGTACCGTATGTTCCCCCTTTCCTTAGGCATCCGTTTCAAGCCAGCTAAACCTAAACCTTTTTTAGATCTAGGCGCCAATTACATTCGTCCTACGCCTTCCGGCAAGAAGGTTTCGTTATCCCTTGTCGCCAATCCTTCGCACTTGGAAGCCGAGGACCCTGTCGTTGTTGGAAAGGTCCGAGCCATCCAGCACTTTGAGGGTGACGAGCAAAACCACACCCAGTCGATGGGTGTCCTCTTGCATGGTGACGCCGCCTTCGCCGGCCAAGGTGTCGTATACGAAACCACCGGCATGCACAATCTCCCACACTACGGCACTGGAGGAACCATCCACCTTATCGTCAACAACCAGATTGGCTTCACGACGAACCCGAGATTCTCTCGATCCACGGCCTACCCATCCGACATTGCCAAGTCCATCGACGCTCCCATCTTCCACGTCAACGGCGACGACCCCGAAGCCGTCACCTTCGTTTGCCAGCTTGCCGCTGATTGGCGTGCCAAGTGGAAGAAGGACGTCGTCATCGACATTGTCTGCTATCGTCGCTACGGCCACAACGAGACGGACCAGCCCAGCTTCACCCAGCCAAAGATGTACAAGGCTATTGAGAAGCAGCCCACTCCGTTGACCAAGTACACCGAAGCGTTGATCAAGGAGGGTACCTTCACAAAGGAGGATATTGACGAGCATCGCAAGTGGGTTCAGGGCATGTTGGAGAACGCTTCCAATGCCGCCAAGGATTATCACCCAACCGCTCGAGAATGGCTGTCCAGCGCATGGGAGGGCTTCCCCAGCCCTAAAGAGTTGGCAGAGAATGTCCTTCCTCACAACCCAACGGGTGTACCAGAGGACGTCCTCAAAAAGATTGGTCAGACCATCTCCAGCTACCCTCAGGGCTTCAACGTCCACCGTAATCTCGCCCGTATCTTGAACACCCGTGGCAAGTCCGTAGAGGAGGGAGCCGGCATTGACTGGGCCACCGCTGAAGCTCTCGCCTTCGGTTCACTCGTCCTTGAGAACGTCCACGTCCGTGTTTCCGGCCAGGATGTCGAGCGTGGTACATTCTCTCAACGCCACGCTGTTCTCAACGACCAAGAGACCGAGAAGCAGTACATCCCCCTTAACAATCTTGGCAATGACCAAGCCAAGTTCGTCGTCTGCAACTCCCATCTTTCCGAATTCGGTACTCTTGGCTTCGAACTCGGTTATTCCCTTGTCTCCCCCGATTCATTGACAATGTGGGAGGCTCAGTTCGGTGACTTTGCGAACAACGCTCAGTGTATCATCGACCAGTTCATCGCTTCTGGGGAGAGGAAATGGTTGCAGAGGACTGGCTTGGTCATGAGCTTGCCTCATGGCTATGATGGACAAGGACCGGAGCACTCTAGTGGACGCCTTGAGCGCTTCTTGCAGTTGTGCGACGACCACCCACACATCTACCCCTCGGAAGAGAAGTTGGCTCGCCAGCATCAAGACTGCAACATGCAGATCGTTTATCCTTCGTAAGTCCTTCCTGACTTGCTGCTCCTTTTCCCCTTTGTTGATCTCGAGATCGTTTCAGGACTCCCGCCAACTACTTCCACATCTTGCGTCGTCAAGTGCGTCGTGAATTCCGAAAGCCTGTAAGGAAACTCCGTGGTGATTTTGAAACCAGACTTGCTAATGGACATTGTCTTTGCGCAGCTTATCGTTTTCTTCTCCAAGTCGCTTCTGCGTGCCCCTGAAGCTCGTTCGAACCTCAACGAAATGGCCGGCGAGTCTACCTTCCAGCGATACATTCCCGAATCGGGAGAAGGCCTCGTTGAACCCGAGAAGATCCGTCGTCACATTCTTTGCACTGGTCAAGTCTATTATCAACTTGTCAAGGAACGTGATGCTCGTGGCATCAAGGATATCGCCATCAGCCGTCTTGAGCAGATCTCACCGTTCCCTTACGATTTGGTGAGCTGCTCGGCCCCGTGCAAAGTGCACGCTTTTTGCTGACTATTCCACGATTGTTTTAGATCACGCCTCACCTCGACAAGTATCCTAATGCTGAGCTGACCTGGTGCCAGGAGGAGCCTCTCAACGCCGGTGCCTGGACTTATGTTGGATCCCGTATCATGACCGCCGGCAGCAAGACCCAACACCATCAAGACAAGTTCCCCAACTATGCTGGACGTCCTCCATACAGCTCGGTCGCTACGGGCAGCAAGGTAAGAGTACTCTTCTCCGACCTGCATAGGATATCAGCTGATGTTGATTTATTCTTCCAGTCCCAGCACAAGTTGGAAATTCAGAACTTCATGAACCGCGCTCTGTCTGACAAGAAGCAATCTAACCGTGACGTCTTCTAGACGAGTGAAGTGGTACATTCGTTCCACAAAAAGTACCGTATGCAGTACCCTCCATCTTCGACACTCCCGCTCCTTCTCACTGCTTTGTCAACTCGTTTTGTTGTTTCTCGTTCATTCACTTTAATCGCACTTCAAGTACTTAATGACCAAATTCTCGGAACAATGATCACCATTTCTCTACCTCTACACATCGCGTGCTAAAGAGTGCTAGGGTGAAAATTGGAGGGAAACTAAATGCAACAGAGTCAAACGCCCAACACGAACTCAAGACCTATGATGCCTGGAACCAATGCGGTTGTGCTTGCGGTGGCGCTTCATCTTGAGAGTGGCGCCTGTGATCGCGATACGCATATCCCGGTCTGCGGGTGTCGTGCATGCAATGCTCTGCACGGAGGAATGGTGAGTTTCGCTGAGGAGGGAGCCCCGAAGCATCTGCACTTACAGTTCCAGGGGCGCCAACGTTGGGCAACGCTGCGCATACCGTGCCAGCCGGGCATTTCGTTGCAACCCACGTTCCCCAGACGCACTGAGCGAATGCGTCCCCAATGCAGCCAATATCGTAATCTGATTTGGGGTGGAAGAAAGCGGACGAATTAGCTCAGCGATGAGCAACTGAACGCGACGGCAAAGGCTCACTTATGCACGAGGTCCCAGCGACGATACTTTGGTACTTGTGATTCAAGGCAATCGCATCCCGTCCATTTTCTAAATTGCATTAGAAAGATACATCGTTAGTCGGCAAAGAGGACCAAGTTATAGACGGGGCTACTTACGGAGATCCATGGAAACGCTCTCAGTAGGATCTGCAGAAGACGTAGTCGACGTGGTTGACGTCTGAACTGAAGTAGAGCTGGACGAGGTAGTTGCTTGTGGTGAGGTTGTCGTCGTTGGCCGCCTGGTTCTTGTCCTTCTTGCCGTTGTGGAGGTCATCTGGGTGGTGGTCGACGCATCTGAAGTGGCAGTCGTCGAAACCGAAGCGAAATCCGTGGATGTATCCGAATTCGTAGTCGATGCCGCCGACGTGGTTGAGGACGAAGGTGATGAAGAAGAAGAGGAGGAGGTTGAGGTGACGGATGCAGTTGAGGAGGTGGCAGCTGTCGTCGTGGAAGAGCCCGCGGAGTTCGTGGATGATACAGAAGCCGAAGATGAGGAAGAGGTGGACGTAGTAGGAGGAGTGCTGGTAGCAGATGAGGACGATGAAGTGCTGGATGGATCGTCGCTGTCATCTTCCGGGTCTTCCTCGAGGGCGAGGACGGGGCCGGGAAACCTGTACACCAGATTATTGGGGTCATCATAGACCTTTGGAGAGGGCCAAACTCAGTACATGGCCTAGTATTTAGTGCCTAAGCTGACGTACGTTGATCAAAATACCAGGGTCTGTTGCACTGTACGCTCCAGGGAACGTGCCCGTGGCGGCTGGAATCTTGCCTCCTCCACAGTCGACCGTGACTTGAATACATTGAGGGAATATCTCTGCACCGCGTTGGTTCATGGCGTTGTCTAAAGGGAAGGTGTATTCATTGGGTCATTTCTATTAGAACCAGCAAACTCTAGAATCGACTCACGGAGGGCAATGATTTCATGTCGCATGATGAAGTCTCCGTTAGGTAGATCCTCAGGTAGCGTGAAGTTGAAAGGTAGGCCTTTATACACCGTCTGGGATTGGACCCAGGTATGGGTGCCGGGTACAAAGTCGACTTCATGGATTTTGAAAAAGTCGACCTTGGTGGGATCAGTTGTGGCACAAGAACCATCGCATTTGCCGAGGTAGGTGATGATGGGACCAACGTTGTGCGGCCACTATTTGCTTACGGAGAGTGAGCTAGGGTCAGACCTTTAGGGCAGGAATAGACTGACAGAACCCCAGTAGATGCTAACGTCCGAACCAGCGGACACAGGAACGGTCATGGACGCCGCTTGAGCATCTCCGCCGCAAGCCATAGCTACTCCTTGAATATCTCCGTAGACGGGAGTGGCTGGGCTGTTGGACGATACCTGACGGATGGGACTTGAGATCGCTGAACCGTAGGGGTCTGCTCCTTGATAAGTCACTCCGTCGAGAGTGATACCTGTTGGACGAGGTAGTCAGAGATAAAATACGCTTACAGGTGGAAGTGAGGGCCTAGACGTACTGTGTATATATCCATGAGCGTTCACGGCAGTGAAGGTGGAACCGAAAACGATGAAGAACTGAAAGAGAACGTAAGTTGGAGAAACGACCATCATGTTTGGCGAGGGGCAATGGAAGAAAGCTAACCCCTCCGTTTTCGTTGGAGATGGAGGTTTTGAGGTGTTCGGTCGTAGAGCTTTGTTCAAAGTCAATTGCGGGAGGTGACACGATGGATGGACGCGGTGTCCCTGATCAACATCCCACTTGACAATGCAACCCCCTTTCTATTGCACCATGTAGTCTGAGAAACCATGCAGCATCCCGGAGCTGCTAAATGAGGTCTCGACACGGGATATTAACGCCGAGAGCTGCTTGGTGATTGACATGCGAGTGATAGCGGTTGCTTCAAGTTGTCGGCCTGCGTTCCTTCACAAAGATTGTAGGCTTCTGCGAACGACAGAGTTTCAGTAGAGGCCTTTTCAACCCTCCAGGAAGTTGCATAGGCACTCAGTGCGATAAGAGGAAACAAAAGATAAAAAGAGGGGCAACTGTTTGCTTGTATCTGTGGCGCTGCGAGGAGATGGTTGCACGACTGGACTTCCATCTGCTCCCGTTTCAATGAGCGTTCACATCCCAGCGTCTGCTATCTCTGCCAACTATGAAGAAGACGACATCTCCCGAAGTTCAGATGCATCAGAGGAAGACAACAAGGAACTAGAAACGTTCGACGACTGGATTGAGGAAGAGCGTCCCTGCAAGTCGTTGTTCGATGATAACGTCCTCGACTCCGTGTCGTTGGCCATTGAATACGACTCCAAGACGCATGCATTCGACATTGGGGCTGTTTCGAAGCGCCTAGGTGTGTTGGACTTCCGTCTTAGTGTTTGAGGTCTGTGTCTTGACTCGGTGCATCTGGGGGACAGAATTGGATTTTCTCCAAAGAGCCAGGTTGATTAATCACATCAGGAAGGAGGTACAGTGAACTTGAATATCCAAAAGAGTTTTAGAGCTGATATTCAGTCGTGCCTAGAAAATTCCGGCCCCTGAGCTAGCGAATCTTACGGGCAAGGAAGCCCTCTTCTCCGACGACGGACTGCTCAAACCAACGCTGGAGGATGACCCCCTTTTAGGTATCTCTCTCCGTATATTGTTTAATACGCGAGACCTGATCTTTGCCTGTAGAACTAGACTTGCCCGGTGATTCCGACGACGAAGAGGGGAATCCAGGAGATGGGACCAGCACAGAACCTAAAGAGAAGAGTCTGACAAAGAAAGTTAAAAGGCTAGAAGCACAATTGAAAGAAGCCCGAGAAGCTGTTCAACAAATGCGTCAATTGGTTCAAGGGAGACTGAATCTCCTTGAACCTGACTCCGAAGCCGCGGCGCCCCAGCCTCCCCGAGATGACGACTCGCACTATTTCAACAGCTACGCTTATAATGGTACGGCAGCGCGGAATCCCTCGAGCTGGAGTCACTCATTAAAGCCACCTTCCCGTAGAGATCCACGCCGTCATGATCCAAGATACGGTCCGAACATCTTCCTACTCCAAGTTCATTCTCAGCAACCCCATGATATTCAGAGGAGCCGTTGTTATGGATGTCGGATGTGGTAGGCACAGCCATGATTCCTGGGCCTTGGTTTCAAAAGCTGATGAGTTGGCTGGGAACGATAGGGACTGGTATTTTGTCGATGTTTGCTGCTCGAGCTGGCGCCCGCAAGGTTATCGCCATCGATGCGAGTGACGTTGTCGTTAAAGCCAAACAGAACATCAAGGATAACGGGTTTGAGGATATCATTACGTACGTGTCTCCTCTTCGGCTTGGTCTTCTGTGGCTCCCCGTGGACTGAGGCCCTTCCCGGCTCGCGTTAGGGTCATTCGAGGCAAGGTCGAGAATCTCGAGAGTCTTCCGGATGACCTTCCTTACGTCGACGTCATCGTATCCGAGTGGATGGGCTACTGTTGCATCTATGAATCTATGCTAGACTCCGTCCTTGTCGCAAGAGACAAGTTCCTCCGTAAGGCTGGGGTTGTCGCTCCGGGACCTGACGGCGAAGATGAAACCAAAGAAGCTGGCTTGATGGCTCCCAGTCAATGCAGGATGATGATGTCTCTTGGAGAAACGTTTGATGTCATTCGTGAGAGAGTCAAGTTCTGGGATGACGTCTGTGGTACGCCCAAGCTCCCCCTGAATCGAGCTCCATTGGCTACAACTGATCATGAACGCTGAACGCTATCCTATCTGCAGGTTTCAAGATGACCGCCATGGCCGAGGAGGTTTACGATGAAGCGGTTGCGGAAGTTGTCAAGGAAGAATGCATGCTAGGCGAGGCTATCACTATCAAGGTGGGAGCCTATGGTTTTACTCTGAGACCTCAGAGTTGAACCATTCTGTCTCCCAAAATAGGACATACCCGTTCAACACATCACAATACGACAACTAGACTTCGTTTCCCCTTTCACGCTGACGACTACGCGTTCTGGCGAGCTCAACAGCTTCATTGTTTATTTCGACACGTTCTTCACTACCGACGGGAAAGATTTAGCACCGGACGCCAAAGTCGAGCTACACAAAGGCGACTGGGCTCCCGGGGAAGTTATCCAGATCGGTAGAAGGAACAGCGAGGGTTCTGAGGGTCACCGAAGGCAAAAGAGTGTTGACTCCGCGGGAGGGCACAGCCGAAGATCCAGTCGAGACTTGAGCGCACCCCCACCGGTTGAGCATGGCATCATCACAGGGGAGCCTCTTTCGTCCGTCCCCGAGTCTCTCAGTCCTCCAGCACCTCCCCCGCCTCCGGCTCCCCCAGCGCCCCCAGCACCCCCAGCACCAACCCCACCGATAGGAATCCTAAACCCGCCCGCCACTGGTGGCAGGAGGCCCTCTCTGAGAGCGAGAAGCGCATCGAGGAGGGGAAGCACCGCTGGTTTGCCCAAGTCTGTCTCGTTCTCGACTGGACCTCATAGCATGCCCACGCACTGGAAGCAGACCGTGTTCTTGTTGAGAGAGCCTATCAGGGTCAGGAAAGGTGATGTCTTTCGGTTGACTTCCCCGTTATGGGACCCCATCGCTAATGAAAGGCGCATGTTGCAGGCACTACGGTATCGGGAACCTTCCATTGCAAGAAGAGCAAGGATAACTCAAGGGAGCTCGACGTTGAGATTCATTATATGGTGAATGATCCGTCGTCAACTAGGGATGATGCGGATGAGGATGGGGCGCCAAAGGAGATGATTGTGCAAATGTTCACGGTCCGATAGACGTCAAGGCCATGCCAACCTGACCCTTGTAAAATCCCAAGTTATTAATTGTTGATTCGCATGTGGTAAATGAAAATTTCGCGATTCCAGTATATATATTCTTGCAACTTCAGTGTCTACTAATGGCTGATCCTTACTGAACGATCAAGCGACCTCCTTTCCTTTGCTCTTTGCGGCACCGCTTGACCTCCAAGCGGATAGAATCATTTCCGATACTTCGTCAACCCCTTTTCCTTGCTTGACCGACGTGAAGATGGTTGGTCCGCCGTCGCGCATCTTGGCTGCGTCTCGTTCCATAACTTCCAAAGAAGCTCCAACGTATTGGGCAATGTCAATCTAGTAGTGGAATTCACAACAGTCGTCGCGTCAGCTGATGATTCCGACTTATTTGCGGAAACGGGAAGGGCGGACCTTGTTGATGACTAGAAGGTCTGATTGTGAGATACCGGGACCACCCTTTCGTGGGATCTTGTCTCCTCCCGAAACATCGATCTTTACAAGATAAAGCAGGCATTGTTATGTCAGCTCATAATTCGCTCTAAATCGCATGAATGCTTGATCGTACCACGTAGATTATATAGTCCGCTAACTCCCGCGAGTAGTTCGCTGCTAGATTGTCTCCGCCGCTCTCTACAAAGAGCAGCTGGCATCCGAACTTGGCTTGAAGTTCTTCTAGGGCTCCCATGTTAGCAGAAATATCCTCCCGAATCGCTGCGTGAGGGCATCCCCCGGTCTCGATGGCCATGATACGTTCGGCTGGCAAAGCTCCGTTACGGATGAGGAACTCTTGATCTTCGCGAGTGAAGATGTCATTGGTAACTACAGCTGATGCACCAAGCATTGTCGCTCAGTAAAGAGTGACTTATCGGTTCACTGGTTCACCCTACATACCGATATTGTAGCTGTCGCGAAGCTTTTGGCATAATGCGAGAGTAAGCGCGGTCTTGCCGCTGCCGACTGGCCTGTTTTGGGTATGAGTAGGCTAACTTGCTAAGCATGCGGGGAACATGGGGAACTGACCCTCCGATCCCGATTGTGAAACCCCTCTCCTCCCAGTTACGACCCGAGTAGTCAGGCTTCACAGCAGGGAGAAAATTAGGAGCTTTTTACGCTCAGACCTTCCAGCAGTAAACAGCCTACCATATCTCTTTCCGCGAATTTCCCTATACGAGGGATGCTGTCAGGAGACTATGACGTTGTCGCCCTAATCCGATAACAGCCTACCAGCATGTTCCAAATGCTCGTGAGTATGACCATGTTCGAGCGGGGTGTATGTACCAGGTCCGCCTTCGTGAGAGTGTGTATGGCCTAAACCATCGTGGCTGTGGGTGTGACCTCCTGAGGCATCCGGGGTGTCAGAAGGGCCGAGTTGATCAGTGAATTTGCAGGTGGCCATGATATAAGTCTGTTTTGGTGTGATAACGTCAATCGAAATATCGGAGATTCAGCTCAACAAGAACAGTCACCTATAAAGTCGGGCAAGCTGGGTTATCGGGACAGGCCGCTGGAGAGATTAGACTCGGAGACTCGGATGCCATCTGGAGCCCCAGCACCGGCATCCGTGCACCCGATGATGTAAGCCGTCACGTCCCAATTGGTCTCGGTGGACTGACGCGGAGGACCAAACATAATCGCTATGACACCTTTCCCTGCTCCGACCCAGGCGTTACAAACCAGCGCATCCGTACCCAGGTGCTGCGGTGTTTCTGCCGAAGAAGAAGTTATGCGTGTGTACCCTCTCTCGAAGACTTGGATGCATTTTATCTCGTTATATTGTTTGCCTTCTTTTCCCCCCTTGCTCTTTGAGCTTAGTCAGGCAGTTGCGTGATCAGCTTGTCGAGTTGTGTGTCCCGAAACCAACGATAAGATACTCCCGCCGAGGGTGAAGGCTCGAACCGGCCAAGCCACCATTTGCGACCAGTATCTAGTCGCACACGACTTTCCCTCTCCTTGGAATCATCTACAGCTTCAGCGCCGAGTCGTGTGTCCCGAGACCAACGATAATTTATTCCCGCAGAGGGTGAAGGCTAAGCCACCATTTGCGACCCTGCACTTTAAAATCTGTTAGCATACGTGCACGACTTTCCCTCTCCTGAGAATCATCCACAGCATTCCCCAGCACCCACCACCGAGTCGCGTGTCCGAAACCGGTACTCCCACAGAGGGTGAAGACTCAAACCGGCCAAGCCACCAATTGCGACCCTGCACTCTTAAATCTGGTAGCACACGACTTTCCCTCTCCTTAGAATCATCCCACAGCTTTCCCCAGCACCCACCACCGAGTCGCGACACTCCCACAGAGGGTGAAGGCTCGGACCGGCTAAGCCACCATTTGCAACCCTGCACTCTAAAATCTGTCAGCACACGACTTTCCCTCTCCTGAGAATCATCCACAGCATTCGAATATTCCCCAGCACCCATCACCGAGTCGCGTGTCCGAAACCGACACTCCCACAGAGGGTGAAGTCTTAAACCGGCTAAACCACCATTTGCGACCCTGCACTCTTAAATCTGGTAGCACACGAGTTTCCCTCTCCTTAGAATCATCCCACAGCTTTCCCGAGCACCCACCACCGAGTCGCGACACTCCCACAGAGGGTGAAGGCTCGAACCGGCCAAGCCACCATTTATGACCCCGCACACGACTTCCATTCTCCTTAGAAACATCCACCGTTTCTTCCACCACCTCCCGTCTCCTTGTATTATCTCTCTATCGCATTAACTTGTCGGGCATATAAAATGGGCTTCAATCTGGCCAAACCCACCAACCTCAGACAACCTCTAAGCTCTCAGAAGCTAGGATTACAAGCTCCTTCTACACGTCATGATACCTCTACTACAGCACATGTTCCGTCTGTTCCAGGTTATCAATGCGAGAGGTAAGTCCGCCCAGGCTCCCTGAAGGACCTGCACTCGCTGATCCCCTCGACGCAGAACTGCAACCCACTTCGCCTCCCCATTGCTCCATTTACAACGCTATTGTAGCTGGAATTACCTCCTTTGCGGTCATCGCCGTGCTTGTTGTAGCCTTAGGTGGGGAATCCAAGCCCCGAGTCTCGGCAAGCTCGGCGCGTCGGGCGTCGGGCGATCCAGTCAGCCCCACGGGTGCAACATCAACTAGAACGCGTCACTCGAGGGATTCGGTTGTGGAGGTCCAAAAAAGGGCCGAGAACTAATTCTGATTTCTCGAGGTACCCCTCTTGCTGTTTGAAAGGTTATTCACTAGGACTCACTTTCATCTTGTTTCGGGGTGACATTAGAGGCTACCGCCCAAGATGCCGTGTCAAGTCTCACCACGAAGTGACACCACACCCGCCATCTCCTATGCCTCGCGTTCCATGATAGTCTTAGTTCCTGTTGTCAATTGTTCAGCATGACGGCCAATCTCCAGGAGTATCCGAGCTCGATCTATGCCCATATTACGTCCCTTTGCTTCCTGTATCGTCTGCCGAATTACAAAGAAATTGATGAACAGAAAGCCTGGAGTGAGCTGCCATCACCGACATCGTAAGAAAAAGTCATAAGCGAGGGTTGTACGACAAGCAAAGGGAGAAAATCGAGGGACAAGTCGAAAGAGAGTGAGGAAAATAAGATTACTACTCAATAAACGTCCACGTCGGTAGCGGCGCAGCCACGCCAGGTCCCTAACTCAGTGCATATCACTCAGTAGATGCGAACAAGCGGAGGTAGTCGATTTCAGACGAGAGGCCATATGTATTAGGAGGAATGGACGGGCAGCAAGGCCGCTTATCTCCGTGGCCGTTCCATTTCGAGCTGAACTGTACCGCGACACCTTTGCACGCGAGCATCTCCTGAGATTGCGGGAGTGGCAATTCGGGGCGGGATGGACGACGACCGAAGATTTAGAGCGCCGTCGCCAACTGGCGGATTCGGCTAACACTCGCTGAGTGTCGCCGTGGATGAGTGGCCAATGCCAGCTTTGCATTTATTTTATAAACTACAATCGATATTCAAGCGCGCAGAGGGTTCATGCCGTGCCCATGCTCTTTGACGGTCGGCACAACAGTTGAGCCTCAGGGTTGCAACTTGCTGGGCTGCACAGACAGCAAGCCCGCTTATCTCCGTGCGCGTAACATTTCAGGCTGAACTGTACCGTATTCGCTCTTTTTTGACACCAGCGACCTCTTCATTCGTTGTACATTCGAGGCACTACCTTCCAAGTAACAAAATATTACTGTGGGTACCTACAGACTAAAAAGCGTCTTGCTTTATGATGTCAATCCGAATCCCCTCGACGTTACACACGTGGGCGACGTCAATGCCAGCGTGCCGCTCTGGGCTTAGTGAGTTCCAAGCTCAATCCGCATCTTCGAAAGACGCCTGGGCCTGATGGCAGATACCCCTTTATCTTATGACCGACGGGCGCTTCTTCCTTCCTTATTTCAAGATTGACTAGACCTAGCTTCAAGTCTCCGAACACGGTCCAAGCTTTATCACCTCGAACTAGGTATTTCACCTCGCCATCATCTCCAACCAGCACCACTCGTAAGGCATCCACAATGGCGCCAACCACCGATTCGCGTCTCGTCGTTCTTTCTGGGCCATCCGGGGTAGGTAAATCTACTCTCATCAAGAAGCTTTTCGCGGAATATCCTGGCGCGTTCAGCTTCTCGGTTTCCCGTAAGTTCTAGCTGGGGGCGTAGCAACTATATTCTACTTCTTCTTATCCATGTTGCTCTTAGACACGACCCGCAATCCGCGCGGTGGGGAAGAGAACGGCGTTGCCTATCACTTCGTCACTCGAGACGATTTCCTGGACTTGGTTGGACGGGGCGGCTTCATCGAGTGGACCGAGTATAACGGCAACTGGTAGGCTACTCCACCTATTGCTATGCTTGGAACGCTCTCCTCACTACTTGAGCCGTAGCTATGGCACGTCAGTTAAGGCTGTCGAAGATTGCCTCCAAGCTCCGAACGTGAAGTGCCTCCTTGACATTGAATCTGAGGTATCGTCTATTAGTGCTTTTCGGGGTTATCCGCACGGTGCTGAACCTTGCTGTAACATGAACCTAGGGAGTTAGGTCCCTCAAGAAGCTCCCCCACCTTGAACCCCTCCTCGTTTTCATTGCCCCGCCAAGCGTCGACGACTTGAAAAAGCGACTTTCGGGTAGAGGTACAGAAACGGAGGAATCCATGCAATCACGCCTGAACATCGCCTTGAAAGAGATTGATTATGCTAAGGTTGGTCCTCCGATCGGGAAACATCTCCATCCAGCTTACATCTGGGCACATTTAGACCGGCGCCTTTGACTTTACTGTCATCAACGATGACGTCGACCGGGCTTATGGAGTGTTGAAGGGTATTATCGCTGAGGGCAAGAGAGAAGGCGACGTCTTCCCCAAGGCATTATAACTTTTGGACTGCCAGCAGGAGCCACAACGATCTCTCCCGTTGGAGGCGCGAGTTAGACTTTTCTTGATTAGGGGGTTTTAGAGAAGAGAAATGTTATTATCGTTTCTTCATGAGATACGAAGCCTACATGTAAAGCCACATCCTTCAAGCCCCATGTAGCGACCGGTGCAACTACGGCATCCATATAGCGGCCGGTGCAACTACGGCATCCATAAACCGATCTCCATCGTCCGTTCCCACTTCGCCCGAGGGGCTTACGACCCGACCTCTCCAATCAATGAGCCTTATATCGTCTGCCGTGCGGTTGAGCACAAGACAGAATTCGGCCCAGAATCGCCTGTACGCCTCTGCATCTTGGCCATTACGACTTCTCATCGCACGTTGCCTGACAACGCTTGATCTCCAACTGAGATCCCTGACTTCTCGCAATGCCGGCGCGGCGTCAACGAGACCACCAACTGCGGAAAGGGCCTGGCCATCCTGGCCCCAAAAAAGGACATTTTCGAGCTTGAAGATACCCAAGGTGGTTACAGAGGGCGGACATTCGGCGACCTGATCCCAACCGATGCTGAAGGTCTCGAGATTGATGCAATGCCTCCGGATATGGTCCAGTTCCCGAGAAGAGGCCTTGTGCAGAATGGCCAACTCTTTCAGCCCTGCGCCGTATTTGGTCAGTAGTTGGAGGAGGTGGTCCTTATCTCGTTCTATTGAGCACGCAATCCCTTGGAGGCGAGGCATATCCAATGCGGTCGCGTATCTCGCTGATACGAATTCGTCCAATGTAAGATGGGTAAGATTGGGAAGAATGATAGTACCGAGCGGGTGCCCCGTTGAGGGTGTGTGGAAGTCGGAACGGAGCTCCAGAGAGCGAATCGACGAAAGCGACAGGGCTGCTCCGGAGCTAGAGGGTGGTGGGATGAGGGGAAGAAACGTATCGTCGGCTGCGAAAACGCTGAGCTCAATCCTTCCATGGCTGTAAGAGGTTTCTTTGCCACTTGAGCTGCCATCTTCCCTGCTTGGATTGATGATTTGTCTGAGTATTTGGCCCTCTTTGAAAAGCACTCGGGACGTTGAATAAGACCGACGTCTAAAGCCACGAAACACCACGATGTTCGGGCATCGTTCTATGAGACTGAGGAGATCGAAGTTGAACCGCTGCATGAGCCTGGATGAAGCGGGGCCTGTGTAATTGTCCAAGTCGATCCACAATTCTCGAACCCACCCGGGGGCTGTGCTGCCCGTGCTCCGTTTTGCCGTTCGTCGTTCGTCCGCCTCGAATACTCGACCGAGGAGGGAGATTTGTCGGATGTGACAGATACGTATGGAATTGAAGAGGAATTCCTTTGAAACCTCCCGCCAGAGCTTCGATACTTGGGACACGGTCACCTTCGCCTGCATGCTGAGGGTATGCAGTTTGCGTTGGATTTCGCGTTCAAGTATGGGCATGGGGGAGGCTTCGAAAGGCGGTAGAGGTGCATATCGATGAATAGAGAACGGTGACGGGTAGGTGTCGGTTGCAGATTTGATAATTTCCCTGAGGATCTCTGTCGGCAAAGCTGGTAGGTTTTGGTGGGGATTCAATTCTCGCGCAGCGCTGACCGCCTCTTTCCGCATCTCTCGAATTTCGGCTTTGGACAAACGCCTAATAGAGTTTTGAGTAACATTCTTCGACAATACTGTATGGTTGCTTACCCTGTTTTGATTATTGGACCAGGTTTGTACGGTTTAGGAGCTCGGTTCTTCCTACAAACACAAACCGTGCGTTCAAGAAAAGAGTCGAGCCGAGCAGAAGTCAAAAACAGTCTTACCTAGGCCGAAGTACACATTCAAGAACCTTTCCCACCAGCCATTCCATCCCCGGCACACGCAAGAATAGAAAAATGGCCGCAATCGTCCAGAGCACAGCGGCCCCCGCGCGAGAGAAGTCTTGACGCCTGAATGCCATTCCCGAGTGCGTGCCACCAGTTGCAACTGTTTTCTTGCCAATCCCAGTTGATAAAATCCAGACAGAGATAGTGCGCAGTGGTCGTTTGAAAAGTGTTTGCTTGCGTTGCACCAGGCACGCCAAGCCAACGGGGGTAAGCGGACTTATGCCACCTGCTGCGACGAAGCGAAATAAACAACGGGATAAATTTAAAATACACATATTTTCATTTCAAAACAACTAAGTGCGTATCACAAAGAACATAATTTGTCAAAGCCAGCGCGGGCCACCCCCTCCCTCAGCTAGCTTATCCATGACTCTGTCATCATAATCCATCCCGTCTTCCAAGGGACCGTTGTCTGTCACTTCGACATTTCGACCTCTCCAATCAATTAGTCGAATACTCCTTGACCCCTGATCCAGAATTCCAAGAAAACCGGCCCAAAATTTCCGATGAATTGGTGCCTCTGGATCATTACAGCTCCGAAAGGCCCTTTGCCGTATGAGACCCGATCTCCAGCTGGGATCCTTGATTTCTCGCAGTAGCGGCGTCCCTTCGACAAGAAGTGCAACCGTAGCTAGCACCATGGGCCCCCATCTGTTATGGGCCACGTGCTCAAGACCCCAGATCCCTGCGGTCTTCACCGTCGGAGGGTAGCAATCAAAGTTGCCCCAACGCATCTGCATAGTTTCGAGGTTACTGCAGCGCTCTTTCGCGGTGAGGAGGTGTTCCCTGGACATTCTTTGTGGTATTACAAGCTCTTTTAGCTTCTCTGCGTTCCTTTCTAGTAAAATGGCGAAAGGGTCTTGGTTGGGTCGGAAGTTGCCTATCTTTACATTGTATGTCAAGCTTTCGAGGTTAGGAGTGTCGAAAAATGTGGCGTATTGTGCTGAGCAAGCGTCCTGAAGTGTGAGGTGTGTGAGATTTGGTAAGACGACCCTGATATTGATAGAGGGAACTCGAGAATGTGGGCCCAGAGGGCTCAAGCAAAGCTCGAGGGAGTAGATCGAAGATATCGTGATGGTATCTGAAATGGACAAACCCTCGGAAGATGAAGCACGAAGGGGATGGAACAGCTTGTCGTCCGTTCGGAGAGACGTCTCGATTCGTTCGCCTGCTCGACCTGGGTCACCGATGCAGTTTGTCTCCGCAATGCGTTTGATTAGTTGACGATGTTGGGATAGATCGTGAAATCCCATCCAAGCCGACTGTCCGAAGCCATGGAAGGCAACTATTTTGGGGCAGTTTTGGAGGAGACCCCAGATGTCGAACTCCGTTGGGGGATCTCGTTCTGAGGAGGAGTGCGGAAACTTCTCCAAGTCAATCCAAACTTCACGGATCCACCACGCGGCGTTTATCTTTGCGTCTTCTACTCGCATCTGCTGTTGACCATCAGTCTGAAGCGCCATGGTCAAGAGGGAGATCTGCCGGGGATGATGTAACCGTATCGAGTTGAAGAGAAACTCCACCGCTAACTCCTTCCAAAGCTTAGAAACTCTGGAGATCGCTAGTTTGTGCTGCATGCTGAGTGCGTGGAGCCTCCTCCGTGCCTCCAATTCGGAGGAGTGACCAGAGGTGAACGGATCTCTCTTCCAAGGCGAAAGAGGAGTGGAACGGTGTATGGAGAACGGTGAAGGGTATGTGTCTGTTGCGTGCATGATGATCTGTCTGACGATCTCAGGGGGGAAGGCTGGTACGTGTTTGGATAGGGCTTGGCTTGCGGCGCTGGTTCGCATTCGTGGCAGCAGGAACTTAGACAAGCGTCTAAAAGTGGTACATCAATCGGAGTCCGTCTCAATTATCAACTCGGCCTCTCACCCCCTGAAGCTCTTCTTCTCGTGTCGATCCTCAGTAGAAGGGGTCCTAAGCAGTCCAAATCAGCGTTAGGAAGTGTAAAAAAGGATACACAAAGAGAACGCGAGCATACTCCGCGAAATCAAATATCTTCTTCATCGTTTCCATCATCCAAACTTTAGACTAGATTGGGAAGGCGAGGATGTTTAACGTGGAAAGGCGGGATCGATTTCCGGAGATACTGTTTTCTGCAGATCGCCCGTTCCCCGACCGTCTGGACGCAATGTTATTACCGAGGGAGGGCGGGGGTATTCTTCTTCCACCTGTACGCCTTTTTCCTTTAGGGATATGTAGGCCAAGCTCCGGAGGGCGGTGGTGAAAGAAGCCGACAGTTTGCAACGATGAGGCCACGCTGACGGTGACAAGGACACGTGATACCTCAATCCGGACAGTGTAGGGAGGCCCAAACAAGGCTGAGTTTTCTTGCTAGCGCAGAATCCTTACGTGCCGTCGTACGTTCAAAGCGTTGATTAGTTTAACGGTGATTATCTGATCAGATATCAACTTGGAACATCATACAAATTATTGTAAGTACGTCCCCTTCTCGAGACTACTATATATTCCATTTAGCGAGCCTTTCGATGGCCCGATCGTCTTCATCCATCATGTCCTCTCCAACCCCCTGCACAAAACAGCCTGCGTCGACCTCTCGACCTCTCCAGTCGATCAATCGGACGTCCGCGTCCCTGCGGAGAATCATGAAAAAATCAGCCCAGAACTTCCTGTAGGTCACGGCCGCTGGGTCGTTCCGACTGCGAATGGCTCGCTGCCGTATAATCCCTGACCTCCAACTCAGGTCCCTGACTTCTCGCAGCGCCAGAGCTCTCGTGAGAAGCCCCGTGAGCGACGTGAGGACCTGGTCCTCCAATTTACAGTATACGACGTGCTCGAGATCGAAGAGGCCGACATTTGTCACCGTTGGCGGGCAGAAACTGACACTGGTCCAATTGATGTACATTGTCTCGAGGTTGGTGCAATGTTCTTGTATTTGAAAAAGTTCATCTTGTCGTGCTTGCCGCACTAGCGCGAGTTCTTTCAGCTTTGCGCCATGCCTTTTCATCAGCGTCTGAAATGGGTCTTGGTCCATGGGGTGATAAATTGATTCTACGTCATATGTGAGGCTTCGGATATTCGGCATTTCTAGAAGCGTTGCGTATTGGACTGGCCCACCAAGTCCCCGAATGAGTAGGTGCGTGAGGTCAGGGAGACAGACGGCTGCCAACTTATTATGGGAGGTGTTGTGAAATCGTGCGCCAAGATGTAGCTCCAAAGACTGAAGATGGTGCATAAAGAAGGTGTTGGGCTGACGTCCAAAGCCAGCGGGTGGTGGGAAAAGTGGGATGAATGGATCGTAGTCGAATAGTCGGCTGATCTCGATCCTTGGACCCCTCAGATTACTCGGTGGGTCGCACGCTGCGGTTCCATCAATGCGTGTTGTCTTCACAATGCTCTTGACAATTTGGCCCCTCTTGAACAGACCAGGCTGAGACAACCAATGAAATCGGTGTCCGAATCCCCAGAACGCAACGACGTTGGGACAGCGTTGGAAAAGGTCCGGAAGATCAAACCCTTCTCCCTGAGCAGGATCTCCACTGGGAGCATTGACAGGGGAAACCGGGACGAGGTCCATCCAAATTTCGCGGACCCACCATGTCGCGAGTCTTGGGCTTGGCCCTCCTTGAGCCTTTTTCCGCTGCTCGTCCGCGTCGAACGCTATGCCAAGGAGAGGAATTTGCTTGGCATGATGGATGCGAATCGAGTTGTAGAGAAATTCAACTGTGATATCTCGCCAAAGCTTCGACACTTGCGAGATGAGAAGCTTTCGCTGCATGCTGAGAGCATGGAGCTTCTTTCGCATCTTTGGGTCCAACCTGTCGGGCAAGGGGAGTGGGAACTTCTCCCAAGCAGAAAGAGGTATCGACCGGTGAATGGAAAATGGGGGAGGGTGTGTGTCGGTTGCGTGCATGATGATTAGTCGAAGGAGTTCCGGAGGCAGAGGTGCGACGGGGATGGGAGACAACTTTGCTTCGTCCCTTCGCATTTGTTCCAACTCGGCCTCTGTCAAGCGTCTAGATAAATCTACATCAGCTTATCGTCTACGGTAGATACTGGTCGTTCACATGCCCTGTAACGATCTTTGTCCCAGGCACATATCCCCGACGAGGAGGCGGAGATTTTCTAACAAAAGGCAAAATGGCAATCGTTAAGTTAAGCGCATCGGAAGCGTCAAAAATCGGGTGCAAACCTTGATGGAAAGATACAGCTTAGAAGCTGGTCTATGAGCCAAACTATCCCAAAGATTGGGGAACATATGATTATGGTGGTCCAGAAGAACAAACAGCCTCCTCGGGTGAAGTATAACTTGGACGTCATCTCTTGCTATCACCTTCAATATAACTCAACTGCAAGATGAGCCCTTCCGCCGACGTTTCCTGTTGGGTTTGACGAGCTGCGGGCGGGAGTGGAAGAAGCCGTCAACTCTGTGCAATGCAACCACGGCCGGAGATAAGGATAATTATACCCGGTAGACGTTACGGACAAGACGCTATCAGCTCCTACGTTTGTTTCACCGGTGTCTATTCCCATCTATTTCTGGTAGCTACTGGCTGCCAGTGGGGGTATTTGGGATACTGTCCTCCCGCGGACAGGACCGTCTGCTCCCCCTTTATAAATTCAGATTACCATCGTCAGCAGGCTGCCCAAACGCAGCTGGGGGCAACCTTAACACGAAGGCTTGGGATTGGGTTCGTCAGAATGATGGGCACGATTGCCCTGTGCTTCTCCAACCCGGAAAGCTCCCGGGTCCAACGCTTGAAGACGTCGATACCACCAGGGGACGGGAATCATCGTACTAACCCCCGAAGCTGTGGCCCAAAGCGGGATCGCATGGCTCCCATGACATTAATGGGTCTGCTGCCTAATGGAATTTAAATCGAATAAAGAAAACGAATGTAGAGTCTATGTGATTCGAAAAGCCCCGAAGAAAAAAAGCGAAAACCCCGTCATTTTGTTTCTATTTGTTAGCTGCACCTCAAAGCCGTGTCCTGCTCACGAGAGCATCCATCAACCGGTCATCAGGGCCCAGCACCACATCCTGATCTCCTGGAGGTGTCGTCGGCACCACATCAACTACCATCCTTCTCCAGTCCTGGAACGTTACTTTCCGGACCGTAAACTTCCTCTTATTCCCCGCGGAATTTAGGTCCTCCAACCCCGTCTGAATGGTGCGCAGCAAATGGAGCCAAAACTCCCTATACTTCTTCCCCTCCGGATCCTTCCAATTTGTGAAGGCACGATGTCGAATGACTCCGGAGCGCCAACTCATGTCTTGAATGGTAGTAACTTTCGGGAACGCCTTGAAGATTCCATGTATCAAGGTCTCCCCGAACCTGGGATCGGGCTCATTTTCGTGCACTACGTGTTCGAGACCGTACAACCCAACAGTCGTCACACTTGAAACCGTCGATGTTGGCAGTTCGTGGTAGTGTGTCCGAAGTGTCTCGAGGATCGGACATAGTTGATCCAGCCTTCGGAAGTTCTTCGCGCAAGGTTTATCCAAGACATTCAGCTCCTCCAACGCGAGCCCGTGTCTACCCAAGAACGCGTCCAAGTGGGGCTCTTCGTCGACGGTCAACCACATGGTATCGCCTCTACTGTAGGTGACACACCGAAGAGCCGGTAACACCAGTTTCTCCGTGACATACTTGAGGGATTCAACTCCCCATATTGATAGGTGTGTAAGGTTGGGAAGCTGGATCGTGACATGGTCCAGCTGGTGGGTGAAGCGAGGGACCATTGGGCTCCGGAGCTCCATTGAGGAGATTGAAGGAAGGGTGACGGCGAGAGGTGCTGAGGAGGAGACCGTGGGTTTAGAGAAGAGGGGAAGGAAAGGCTCGTAATCGTAGATCAGGTTAAGCTCGATCCGACGACCCGTATCCGGAACGATCAACTCCGTTCCCTGAGTTTTTTCCCCTTGTCCTTGACGCTTGTGTTCGCCTTCAGCTGGTAGGCCTAGGATTTGCTTGAGCACCGCACCGTTCTTCAATAGGGCTTGGAATTGGAACTCCCTCCACCTTCCAAATCCTCGGTACACGACGATGTTGGGGCACATCCTCAAAAGGTCCGTCAGGTCGAACGAAGGGAGTGGCTCCTCGGACCCGGGCTGGACAATGTGTTTGAACTTGTCCAGGTCGACCCACAACTCCCGAATCCACCACGCAGCAGCTCCAGGTTGAGCGACGGCTCCCTTTGCCACTGCTTCGCCTCTTGTTTTCGCGTGGGCTTCAAAAGCGCGTAAAAGAAGGGGGATCTGTTGCGAGTTTTGAATTCGAATGGAGTTGAAGAGAAACTCGACCGCAACGTCTCGCCACATTTGCGAGACGCGAGACACGGAGAGTTTGACGTTCATGCTCAGCGCGTAAAGTTTGCGGTCGGTATCGGTATCCTCTCTGAAGTCGCAGCTTGAGTATGGGAATGGAGGCTGGGATGTGGGCGGCAAGGAGGACTGCGAGACAGAAGGGCTGGGACGATGGATCGAGGATGGGGCAGGGAAGGTGTTGGTTGCATGTAGGATGATTTCTCGGACGATTTCTGGTGGGAGGAATGGGGCGGGTTCTCCAGGTTTTTTAAAAGTTGAGAGTCGGGCCCGTGCTTTGGCGGCTTGCTCGGCCTCGGTCAAACGTCTGCAGCTCAACCTTGTCAACGCCTGGTTGCTGGCAAGGCAACCACTAATGCTGTTCTCACCCAGTAATTATGGTGCCGTTCCAGTACCGAGGGTACGCCTGCCATTTTCGGGCCTTTCTCTTTCTCCTTTGGTCAATAAAGTGGTGTTAAAAAAGCAAGAAAAAAGGTAAGCAAATGGGAATCGCATAACGTAGAAGTCACCAACCGGTTTTCCTCGATGAGGTTCTTGAGCATCTTAAATACAGCCATGATAAATACGATAGACGACAGTATAAAAGCGGAACACGACCAGGCTATGTAACCTTGGAGGATGGGATACAGAGGGGTAGCGGAAAGCCAGTCACGTCGTTGATTTGAGGACGGTGCTTGACGGAACGAATGGAAAGGTACTTACTGTGGTACAGTGCCGATAGTAATAACGATAGTGGTGGGCTAATATTATGAGTGATAGGCCAAGGGGAATGGCATTTGCGTGCGGAACGAGCCTGTTTTGCTGGTTGGTTGAACTGCCAGGAATGAGACAGAAGGTTTGACAAACAAGACACAACAACAGGGTAAGCGGACACCTGCGGACACTCTCCGCACCGATGCAAATGCGTGGATTCACAAACTAAATTTCTACATCGAATAAAATAGTACAGATACTTACGTTTCCGATATATCCAACAAAAGGAAATACAACATGCTCTGCAGCCCCGGCCGAGAAAAGCCCTCGAGCGCGATATTCTCCTACCGAACTTTGTCGACGTGCTTTCAAATTCGCGTACCGCTCATGAGGGCATCCATCAACTGGTCATCCGGACACAAAACTGAACATGAGTCTCCCGGAGGGCTCGTTGGCACCATATCGACGACCTTCCCCCTCCAATCCAGAAAGGTCACTTCCTGAACGTCCATCGTTCGGATCGCACGCAGTACTTGAGTCCAGAACAACCTATACTTCGCTCCCTCCGGATCCCTCCAATTCGTAAACGCCCGTTGTCGAACCACAGCGGAACGCCAGCTCATGTCCTGAATGGTTGTAACGTTCGGGAAGGTCTCGATGATGCCGCGCACTAAGCTCTCTCCTAACTCGCTGGTTGCTTCGGTGTGCTCGAGGCCGTACAGTCCAACGGTCCCAACGCTCGATACAATTGATTCCGGCAGGTCGAGGTAGTGAGCTCGAACTGTTTGAAGGATCGGACAAAGCTGATCGAGCCGTTGCAACTGCTCTGGATCCGTTTTATCCAGCAGCACGAGCTCTTCTAAAACGAGCCCATGTTTCTCCAGGAACCTCTGCAAGTACGGTTCCCCGGATGCCCCGCGTTCCTTCAGCTCACTTCTTTGACAAGTGACGCTCCGCAACGAGGGCATAGCGAACTCCACAGTAGCGTATCGGAGGGAGTCCACGCCCATTATGGATAGATGTGTGAGGTTTGGAAGCCGGATTGTAACATTGCCCCTGGGGTACATGGGGGGGAGTACGAAGAGACTGTGCAGTGTCAGTGAATAAATGGAGGGGAAGGTGGCAGCGACCGGTGCTGAAGAGGATATTGACCGACGGTTGAAGAGTTGAAGAAAAGGTTCGTAGTCATACGTAAAGTGCAGCTCAATCCGGCGTCCGGTATCCGGCATGTCCAACTCGCTGTTCTGCACCTCCTGCCCTTGCTCCTCAGGTACACTGCGTTCTTCGGCTGGGAGGCCCATGACCTGCCTAATTATTGCCCCGTTTTGTGCCAGTCGTGAAAATCTCAGTGCGGCCAACCTTCCGAAACCTCGTTTCCTCCACCTTCCGCACCATCGATACACTACGATGTTGGGGCACATCCTCAAAAGGCCCGTCAGGTCAAACGAAGGGAGTGGCTCCTCGGACTCGGGCTGGACGATGTCCTTGAACTTGTCCAGGTCGACCCACAACTCCCGAATCCACCACGCAGCAGCTCCAGGTTGAGCTACGGCTCCCTTTGCCACTAGTTCGCCTCTTCTTTTCGCGTGAGCTTCAAAAGCGCACCAAAGAAGGGGGATTTGTTGCGAGTTTTGAATTCGGATGGAGTTGAAGAGAAACTCGACCGCAACGTCTCGCCACGTTCGCGAGACTCGGGACACCGAAAGCTTGATTCTCATGCTGAGAGCATGAAGCTTGCGATCGACCTCCATATCATCTTTAAACCAGTAGCTCGAATAAGGGAATGAAGGCTGAAACGGTGGTAATGAGAGGGACGATGAACTGGGGCAATGGATCGAGCACGGTGTGGGGAAGGTATTGGTTGCATGCAGGATTATTTCTCGAACGATTTCCAGTGGGAGAAATGGGATGACTTTGCCTTGTCCACTGGAGGACGAGAGGCGAATTGCTACTTGGGCAGCAGCGGTCGGCTCGGATTCCGTCAAACGCCTGTGACGAGGAGTCAGCTGGAGGAGGCGGACACGTTCTGGCTAGACATATTGTTACCCTGTGATAAAAGTCCCGTTGGGGTACTGAGGGTAATGTCTCCATTTTCGCTCCTCTGCCCTTTTCTTGTATTCATGCCTCAAAACCGAGAAGAAAAGGTCGGTGGGGTCAGATCGGCGTTCTTAAAACGGCAGTAGGAATGATCTATGTAGCATTACTCACCTTGTCTCCACAATGAGGTCTACCAGTATCTGCGATATTATGAGAATGACTAGGAGAGGAAAGAAGATGATAATGCAAGACCACCATGCGAAGCAACCTGTGTAGGTAGTGTATCGGCGACGGGTCCTCGAAGTCATTTGGTAAGAATTTTTTGATGCGTGCAGTGAAGAGGTTATCGGACACTCTATGCAGGCCCGCTTATAGTAGCAATATGATGAAGGAGAGAGATGGCATTCGCGTATGAGAAGGAGCTGTTTGTTCGTGGTGGTTGGTGGAACTACCCACCAATAAAAACCGAAAGGCAACAAACAAGACACAACAACAGAGGTATTCGGTGCATAGCGTGTATTTACAAAACCAAATGTCCAAATCGAATAAGATAGTACAGATCCATTTCCGGTGCCAGATGATATACATACAACAAAAAGAAACACAACATGATCGCCAAGCCAAGCCCTCGAGCGCGATATTCTCCTGCCGAACTTTTGTCGACGTGCTTTCAAATTCGCGTACCGCTCATGAGGGCATCCATCAACTGATCATCCGGACATAGAACTGAACACGAGTCGCCCGGAGGGCTCGTTGGCACCGTATCGACGACCCTCCCCCTCCAATCCAGAAAGATCACTTCCTGAACGATCATCGTTCGGATCGCACGCAGCACTTGAGTCCAGAACATCCGATGCTTCGCTCCCTCCGGATCCCTCCAATTCGTAAACGCCCGTTGCCGAATCACAGCGGAGCGCCAGCTCATGTCCTGAATGGTTGTAACGTTTGGGAAGGTCTCGATGATGCCGCGCACTAAGCTCCCTCCTAACTCGCAAGTTGCTCCAGCGTGCTCGAGGCCGTACAGCCCAACGGTCCCCACGCTCGATACGGTTGATTTCGGGAGGTCGAGGTAGTGAGCCTGAACTGTTTGAAGGATCGGGCAGAGCTGATCGAGCCGTTGCAACTGCTCTGGATCCGTTTTATCCAGCAGCACGAGCTCCTCTAAAACGAGCCCATGTTTCTCCAGGAACCTCTGCAAGTACGGTTCCCCGGATGCCCCACGTTCCTTCAGCTCACTTTTATGACAAGTGAAACTTCGCAACGAGGGCATAGCGAACTCCGCAGTAGCGTATCGGAGGGAGTCCACACCCGTTATGGATAGGTGCGTTAGGTTTGGAATCCGGATTCTAGCATTGCTCCAGGGGTACATGGGTTGGGGTAAGATGAGGCTGTGCAGTGCCATTGAATAAATGGAGGGGAAGGTGGCAGCGACGGGTGCTGAAGAGGATATTGACCGACGGGTGAAGAAATGAAGAAAGGGTTCGCAGTCGTGCATGAAGTGCAGCTTAATCCGGCGTCCGGTATCCGGAATGTCCCGCTCGCTTTCCTGCACTTCCTGCCCTTGCTCCTCAGGTACAGCGTATTCTTCGACTGTGAGGCCCATGACCTGCCTAATTATTGCCCTGTTTTGTGCCAGTAGTGAGAATCGGGGTGCGCTCAACCTTCTGAACTCCCTAAACCTTCCGGACCATCGATACACTACGATGTTGGGGCACATCCTCAAAAAATCGGCCATGTCGAACGAAGGGAGTGGCTCCTCGGACTTGAGCTGGACAATGTGCTTGAACTTGTCCAGGTCGACCCACAACTCCCGAATCCACCACGCAGCAGCTCCACGCTGAGCGACGGTTCCCTTTGCCACTACTTCGCCTCTTCTTTTCGCGTGAGCTTCAAAGGCGCGCCAAAGAAGGGGGATCTGTTGCGAGTTTTGAATTCGGACGGAGTTGAAGAGAAACTCGACCGCAACGTCGCGCCACATTCGCGAGACGCGGGACACCGAAAGCTTGATTCTCATGCTGAGAGCATGAAGCTTGCGATCGACCTCCATATCATCTTTAAACCAGTAGCTCGAATAAGGGAATGGAGGTTGCAAGGGTGGCAATGAAAGGGACGATGTGTAGGGACGATGGATCGAGCACGGTGTAGGGAAGGTATTGGTTGCGTGCAGGATTATTTCTCGAACGATTTCCAGTGGGAGAAATGGGATTACTTGGCCTTCTCCACTCGAGGAGGAGAGACGAACTGCTGCTTGGGTGGCATCAGTCGGCTCGGATTCTGTCAAACGCCTGTGACGAGGAGTCAGCTGAAGGATGCGGACACGTTCTGGCTAAACATGTTGTTACCCTGTGATGAAGGTCCCGTTGGGGTACTGAGGGTAATGTCTCCATTTTCGCTCCTCTGCCCATCTCTTGTATTCATGCCTCAAGACCGAGAAGAATTAGCGAAAAGATCGATGGGGTCAGATCGACGTTCTTAAACCGGCAGCAGGAATGATCTACGTAGCATTACTCACCTTGTCTCCACAATGAGGTCTACCAGTATCTGCGATATTATGAGAACGACTAGGATAGGAGAGAAGATGACAATGCAAGACCACCATGCTAAGCAACCTGCGTAGGTAGTGTATCGGGGACAGGTCCTCCGAGACGTCATTTTGGTTGGGAGTTTTTTATGCGTGAAGTAAAGAGGTTATCGCACGCTCTATGTGGGCCCGCTTATAGTAGCAATATGATAGAGGAGAGAGCTGGCATTCCCGTATGACAAGGTAGTTTGTGGTGGTTGGTTGAACCACTCACCCAATAATGAAACCGGAGGGCGACAAACAAGACACAACAATAGAGGTAGACTTCGGTGCATTTACAAAAATCAAATGTCCAAATCGAACATGTACAGGATAGTACAGATCCGTTTCCGATACCAGGTGTTATATATACAACAAAATGAAACACAACATGACTGGCTGCCCCGACCGAGAAATGCCCTCGAGCGCGATGTTCTCCTGCCGAACTTTTGTCAACGTGCTTTCAAGTTCGCGTACCGCTCATGAGAGCATCCATCAGCTGATTATCCGGACACAGAACTGAATACGAGTCTCCCGGAGGGCTCGTTGGCACTGTATCGACGACCCTCCCCCTCCAATCCAGAAAGGTCACTTCCTGAACGATCATCGTTCGGACCGCACGTAGCACTTGAGTCCAGAACATCCGATGCTTCGCTCCCTCCGGATCCCTCCAATTCGTAAACGCCCGTTGTCGAACCACAGCGGAACGCCAGCTCATGTCCTGAATGGTCGTAACGTTTGGGAAGGTCTTGATGATGCCGCGCACTAAGCTCTCTCCTGATTCGCAAGCTGCTCCAGCGTGCTCGAGGCCGTACAGCCCAACGGTCCCAACGCTCGATACGATTGATTTCGGCAGGTCGAGGTAGTGAGCTTGAACTGTTTGAAGGATCGGACAGAGCTGATCGAGCCGTTGCAACTGCTCTGGATCCGTTTTATCCAGCAGCACCAGCTCTTCTAAGACGAGCCCATGTTTCTCCAGGAACCTCTGCAAGTACGGTTCCCCGGATGCCCCACGTTCCTTCAGCTCACTTTTATGATAAGTGAGGCTCCGCAACGAGGGCATAGCGAACTCCGCAGTAGCGTATCGGAGGGAGTCCACGCCCATTATGGATAGGTGTGTGAGGTTTGGAAGCCGGATTGTAACATTGCTCCTGGATGGCATGGGTGGGAGTCCGATGAGATCGTGCAGTGTCATTGAATAAATGGAGGGGAAGGTGGCAGCGACGGGTGCTGAAGAGGATATTGACCGACGGTTGAAGAGTTCAAGAAAGGGTTCGTAGTCGTACGTGAAGTGCAGCTTAATCCGGCGTCCGGTATCCGGAATGTCCAACTCGCTGTCCTGCACCTCCTGCCCTTGCCCCTCGGGTACATCGTGTTCTTCGACTGGGAGGCCCATGACCTGCCTAATTACTGCCCCGTCTTCTGCCAGTACTGAGAATTGGAGTGCCGACCACCTTCCGAAATCCCTAAACCTTTGGGACCATCGATACACCACAATGTTGGGGCACATCTTCAAAAGGTCCGCCAGGTCGAACGAAGGGAGTGGCTCCTCGGACTCGAGCTGGACAACGTGCTTGAGATGGTCCAAGTGGACCCACAACTCCCGAATCCACCACGCAGCAGCTCCACGCTGAGCGACGGCTCCCCTTGCCACTACTCCACCTCTTCTTCTCGCGTGGGCTTCAAAAGCGCGCCAAAGAAGGGGGATCTGTTGCCAGTTTTGAATTCGGATGGAGTTGAAGAGAAACTCGACCGCAACGTCTCGCCACATTCGCGAGACACGGGACACCGAAAGCTTGATTCTCATGCTGAGAGCATGAAGCTTGCGATCGACCTCCAAATCATCTTTAAACCAGTAACTCGAATATGGGAATGGAGGCTGAAAGGGTGGTAATGAGAGGGACGATGAACTGGGGCAATGGATCGAGCAAGGTGTAGGGAAGGTATTGGTTGCGTGCAGGATTATTTGTCGAACGATTTCCGGTGGGAGAAATGGGATGATTTTGCCTTGTCCACTGGAGGACGAGAGACGAACTGCTGCTTGGGCAGGAGCAGTCGGCTCGGATTCCGTCAAACGCCTGTAACGAGGAGTCAGCTGAAGGAGGCGGACACGTTCTGGCTGAACATATTGTTACCCTGTGACGAGGGTCCCGTTAGGGTACTGAGGGTAATGTCTCCATTTTCGCTTCTCTGCCCGTTGCTCGATATCATGCCTCAAGACCGAGAAGAATTCGCGAAAAGGTCGGTGGGGTCAGATCGACGTTCTTAAAACGGCGGTATGAATGATCTGCGTGGCATTACTCACCATGCTATCTCAATGAGCATATATATTATGAACATAGCTATGAAAGGAGAGAAGATGACAATGCTACACCCCAATACGAAGGGACTTGCGTAGTCGATGTCTCCGCGACGGGTCCTCGCAGTCATTTTGGTTGGGAATTCTTTATGTGTGGAGTAAAGAGGTTATCACACACTCTACGTGGGCTCACTTATAGTAGCAATATGATGAAGGAGAGAGATGGCTTTCGCGTATGAGAAGGTCGTTCGTGGTGGTTGGTTGAACCACCCAGACAAGGAGAGGTCGGTAATGTCCGGAATCCGAACAGGCGGCGGATGTGTGGAAATGACCGCCCGTGTCCGGGACATGCTTGAATTCGGAAAACAAACGTAGCAGAAATCAGACCAATGAGGACAGTTTAACAGGGAATAGTCGCATCGTGTTTCGGTTTTGGAAGCATCCCGAGCATGGTCTGCGGTTTCTCACGCATTGCCGCCGTGCTCTGGACCGGAACATTAGCGCTCTCTCCTCGTGTGGCCAACCAATCATGAAACCGAAGGGCGACAAAGAAGACACAGCAATAAACGCAGACTTCTTCGCACCGTAGGTTCACACGTAAGCCCCAGCTCCGGAGGCGGAGCACAGAGGACTTCGCACCGGAGCTAAGAGGCTTACATACGTGAGCCTATTCGTACGGATGCATTGCGTGTATTTGCAAAACCAAATGTCCAAGTCGAATAAGATAGTACAGATCCGTTTCAAATGCCACATGATATACATACAACAAAAAGGTACACAACATGACCGAGCCAAGCCCTCGAGCGCGATATTCTCCTGCCGAACTTTTGTCGACGTGCTTTCAAATTCGCGTCCTACTTACGAGAGCATCCATCAACTCATCATCCGGGTGTAAAACTGAACACGAGTCTCCCGGAGGGCTCGTTGGCACCGTATCGACGACCTTCCCCCTCCAATCCAGAAAGGTCACTTCCTGAGCAACCATCGTTCGAATCGCACGTAGCACTCGACTCCAGAACAACCTATGCTTCGCTCCCTCCGGATCTCTCCAATTTGTAAACGCCCGTCGTCGAATCACAGCGGAACGCCAGCTCATGTCCTGAATGGTTGTAACGTTGGGGAAGGTCATGAAGATGTTGAGCACCAAGAGCTCTCCCGACTGGGGGTTTGCTCCAGCGTGCTCGAGACCGTACAGCCCAACGGTCCGCACACTTGGTAAGGTTGATGACGGCAGGTTGAGGTAGTGGGCCTGGAGTGTTTGAAGAATTGGACAGAGTTGATCGAGCTGTTGCAGCTGCCCGGGATGAGTTTTGTCCAACAGCACGAGCTCTTCTAAAACGAGCCCATGTTTCTCCAGGAACCTCTGCAAGTACGGTTCTCGGGATTCCCCGAGTTCCCCCGACTCACATCTGCGATAGGTGACACTCCGCAACGAGGGCATCGCGAGCTCCACCGTCGCGTATCGGAGGGAGTCCTCGCCCTTTATGGACAGGTGTGTGAGGTTTGGAAGCCGAATTGTAACGTTGCTCCTCGGGTGCATGAAGAGGGGCAAGATAAGACTGTGCAGCGCCATTGAATAAACGGAGGGAAGGGTGGCGGCGACCGGTGCTGAGTCGGATATTGCCCGACAGTTGAAGAGTGGAACAAAGGGTTCGTAATCGTACATGAAGTGCAGCTTAATCCGGCGGCCAGTATCCGGAATGTCCCGCTTGTTGTCCTGCACTTCCTGCCCTTGTCCCTCCGGTACATCCTTCTCTTCGGCTGGCAGGCCCACGATCTGCCTGACAATCACCCCGTTTTTAGTCTGCAGCGAGAATCGGAATTCCCTCCACCTTCCGAACCCTCGATACACTACGATGTTCGGGCACATCGTTACCAGGTCCAGCAACCGGAATCCAGGGAGAGATTCCGTGGACTCGCACGGGGGAACATGTTTGAATGCATCCAGGTCGATCCACACCTCCCGAACCCACCAGGCAGCAGATCCGGGTTGAGCTACTGCTCCCTTTGCAGCTACTTCGCCTCTTCTTCTTGCGTCGCCTGCAAAGGCGTTCCAAAGAAGGGCGGTTTGCTTCAAATTGTGGATCCGGATGGAGTTGAAGAGAAACTCGACTGCGATGTCTCGCCACGTTCGTGAGACGCCAGACACCGAGAGCTTAATTCTCATGCTGAGAGCATGAAGCTTGCGATCGACTTCCATATCCTCTTTAAACCAGTAACTCGAATAAGGGAACGGAGGGTGTAAAGGCGGTAATGAGTGGGATGATGAACTGGGACAATGTATGGAGCATGGAGTAGGGAATGTATTCGTGGCGTGCAGGATTATTTCTCGAATGATTTCCGGTGGGAGGAAAGGGGTGATATGGCCTTGCGTACTGGAGGAGGAGAGGGGAGCCGCTGCTTGGGCGGCAGCAGTAACCTCAGATTCCGTCAACCGCCTGTAACGAAGAAGCGTGTCATGCGGGTTCGTGCCGTCTAAACAAAGCTGTCTTACCCTGTGATGAGAGTCCCATTTGGGTACTGAGGGTAATGTCTCCATTTTCGTTCTTCTGCCCTTTTCTTGTATTGACGTCTCAAGGCCCAAAATAGCGGGTCAGACCGGGGTGCTTAAAATAGGAGGAGAAATGACCGAGCGTTACTCACTTTGTCTCCACAACGAGCTCAACCAGGATCTTCGATATTGTATACAAGATCAAGAAAGGAAAGAAGATGACAAAGCAAGTCCACCATGAGAAGCAACTTCTGTAGGTAGCGAACCGGGGACGGCCGATCGAGACCGTCATTTCTGGTGGGGGAACTCTTTAGGTGTGGAATAAAGAGGTTACCACACACACTATATGGCCCCGATTATAGTGGCAGTACGGTGAAGTAGGGGGATGGCATTCGCGAATGAGAGGAGTTGATTGTGGTAGTTGGTAGAACAGCCCCACACAGGAGACACAGGTTGCATATGCCGAGATTGAGCCATGTGACCGGAGATAAGCGCTTGGTCTCGGCGATCGACGTCATCCCCGTCATCACCGTCATCAAAGGTCCCGGAAGACAACATTACTCCTTCCCATTACCATTTGAGTCAATCATCCATACTTATATTTATAGACAGTCATATGGATCATTCTCGCGATAATTAGATGTCTGGGCTCGCCATTTTCTCCTGTTCCCCGACAGTAAGCTTCGGATCAATCGATGTTGTCACTTGTAAGTCTGTTGTGAAGCATTGCTTGCCTTTATTTTGCCAGTTTTACATTCTTTGCTACGATACGAACGAATCCCAAATCGACTGGGCCTGTGGTTAGCGCGTGTTTCTACTTCGATTGAACCCCACTCATGCCGTCTCATTCAGAGGCCTCCCGCAATGGATACTTTCCCGTCTCATGACAGTTTGCACCACTTTCAAAGTGCGCGGATTTACAAACAAAGATTTCCAAGTCAAATAAGATATATAGCACAGATCCAACCAACAAAAAACCGACATCTTTCCCGAGAAAAGTCTTTGAGCGCGGCATTTTCCCGCAGACCTTTTGTCGACATGCAATCAAATCCGCGTCCCGCTCAAAAGGGCATCCATCAACTCATCATCCGGACCCAAAACTGGACACGGGTCTTCCGGAGGACTCGTTGGCACCGCATCAATCACCTTCCCCTTCCAATCCAGAAACGTCACTTCCTGGACAGGCCTTTGGTGCCCTGTCTGGATGGTACGTAGCATTTGAGTCCAGAAATGCCTACGCTTCGCTCCCTCCGGATCCCTCCAACTCGTAAACGCCCGTCGTCGAACTACGCCGGAACGCCAGCTCATGTCCTGAATGGTTGTAACGTTGGGGAAGGTCGTGAATATTTCGGTCACTAAGAGCTGTCCCCACTCGGGGTTTGCTCCAGCGCGCTCGAGGCCGTACAACCCAACGGTCCTCACACTTGGTAAGGTTGATGGTGGCAAATCATTGTAGTAAGCCTGAAATGTTTGAAGGATCGGACAAAGCTGGTCGAGCCGTTCCAACCAGTGCCCCGGACCGGACCTATCCAAAAGCACGAGCTCTTCTAAGGATAGCCCATGCTTCTCTAAGAACTTCTCGAAGTACGGGTGCTGGGACGCCCCCCAGTCACATTTCTGATAAGTGACACTTTGCAATGAGGGCATGGCGAGCTCGATAGTGGCTTGTCTGAGGGAGTTCACGCCCTCTATTGATAGGTGTGTGAGGTTTGGAAGCCGGATTGTAACGTTGTTGGTAAAGCTGTAAGGCAATGTAAGACTGCGAAGTGCCATCGAATAAACAGAGGGAAGGGTGGCGATCGGTGCTGAGGAGGGTAGTGCCCGACGATTGAAGAGTAGGGC